>JAOTIZ010000003.1:15929088-15944295 GCA_027123425.1 Erythroxylum panamense
TTTCAAAATAAAGATAGAAATGCTTTGAAACATTTTTCTGTTATGCCTTGGAAAATTTATGGCATTTTGCATATTCGGAAAAGAAGAAAAAGCATGCAAAGCATGAAAGCATTTGATCAAACGATTTGAGCATGATTATGTGCTTTGTTTGGGCAAGAGAGGAACATTTCATTAGTCACGTGCACGTCGACGTATAGCCTTCTCCCGGCTGCTCGCTTGAGGCCACGAGATCCTAAGAAATCGGACTCGTTTTGTTCATGGTATAAGCTTCAGTTTATCCGTTTTGTTCCACGAAACTCTCGAGCCATTTGTTTGTGCATTGCATCTTCGAATTGTCAAGCTTGTTGCATAAATTAAGTGTTTTGTATCGATGGTTAAATGATGTGCTGTGTTGATGTGATGGCATTTTTAACTACAGGTTTTGAGCACCATTTTCAAATATGACTGAGAATTTTTGGAAATAAAGCATTTTGTGAATTCATTACGATTTTTATACAACAATAAACATTTCAACGGTTTTGTTTGTTTCTTCGTTATAAACCTGTTACCCACGAGTTATAAGCTCACCCCCCCTTCATTCCCATCTCCAGGTAACGAGCAGGAGGTCGGATGGAAGGGAGTTCAAGCAACTGTTTAATCCTGTATTTGATGTGTTTAAGAGAGATCGTAGTAAGACTAAGATTTGAGACTTTTGTTGAGAAATTATTTCGGTTTTGTATCTTGTGTATTCGGATTTTGATATTGATATTGTATTGTGGCTTGGCAAGCCATTAGAGCTTGTAAAATTTTATTCTTTTGATGTTAATGATTATGTATGGATGATGTTGAGTGGGAATATAAGATTTCATAAGGATAAGGTTGAATTGAAATGAAAGTATACTTGAGGAGGTTATCGATTTGAGATGACAAAGCACGAATACGAATTATGGTTATATATATGTATAAGTGAGATGTGTCATGGAAAAAGGAACATAGAAATAGTGCGAGACTTTAGGCTTCGCGATTTCTTTCGAGTTACGCAGACGATTATGGTTCGCGAGTTGAATACCGAAAACGGGATTCAACACAGGTGGTATCAAAACAAGAAGAGTCACAAGGAACCACGCTCTAGTATGACGGTATTTTATTAAGAGTTAGATTCCAGAGACGGGATCATCATGTTTGGTATCCAGCAAGAGGAGATTGCGAGGAAAATGAAGCGATAATAGTTATGATTTTTGTATAAGAGTTGGGCTCTGAAAACGGGGTTCAACAATATAGCTCTGTGGAAGAAGGGGTGTTTCAATATCCATCTTGTAACCATTTAACTTTGAATGTCTACTTCCATAATAAGTGATCAAAGTCTAAACTTTTTTAGAATCATAAAAAGAGATGTTGGTGGGATTAAGATAAACATCACTCAAACTTTTTCAAGACTTGCTTTTGCAGTATTTAGGAGGTGATTCAAATTTCCAACTTTTTTTATGAGATCGTGATTTCTTCATGAATAATACAAATTTTCTTAGAGCATTGAAATTGTTTCGTTGCTTTTTTGAAACCTAGAATTTTCATTAGATAGTTGTTAAATCTAAATGGATGTTTGATGTGAGGTTGCATTGAATCTGAATAGATAATATTAGGATAATGGTTAGAAATGCTAAGGGTTAGGAAATTAAGCATAAGAATTAGGAAAATGTTGTATCTATGGGTGATTGGCGAGGTATCTATCTAACCTCAAAAAGGCAGTATCCTTATGCTTATTGCTCCAAGTATAGAAATTGCCATCACTTGGTAAGTTTGTAACTTTAATGTTTGTTTAGACAATTCTTTAGATTTTCATATAGAGGTTTGTTGGATTAGGATGAATTGTAAAATTAAATTCTCCTAGCAATATTCATAGAGTGTTGATGGCTTGGTAGAATTCATAAGTTTTTTCCACAAGGAAACTCTTTGATAGGTGTTATTAAAGGCATAGATGATGGAGATGTCAAGCTAGATATTCAAGATTAAGAACTTTACTTTCAAATGAATCATCTAATCACAAATAATAGTATTGAGGATCTTAACTTCTTCATTATTGTAGAGGACTAAAATTCTCCCATTTGGATGTGATTCGTGATTAGAGATTGTTTTCCAGTACTTAGGGAGTATAGCTAGAACATTGCAATGATTCTTTTTCAATATGGTTTCTAAAATACCTAACATAGTATGTTTATTCTTAGCAACCAAATTTCTAATGGTTTGTTAATTGGAGGGAGCATTCAACCCATTTATGTTCCATATGAAATTTATCTTGGTTTTTGGGTTAAAGAAGGAGGATTCTTTCATTTGCCCCATTTCTTCTAGTGACTACTTGAAATAACTCTTAATTAGCAATATCTTTGTTATAGGAGGTTGTGGTAGTTATGGTGGAGTTGACTAAGCTAGAGAAGATTGTGGTAGTTGTAGCAAAATCTTAATCCAATTAGTTAGCCTTACAAATCTCCAAATTAGGAGTATATAGTGTTGCATTGATTGAGATTATTAAGTCTTTAGTAGGATTAACAATCTTTCCTGATAGGCTCTCAGATTTCTACTTTGGGAAGGTAAGTTCAATAATCTCTATTAGTGAATTCTGCATCGTATGGTTAGAATTTTGGGGTGCAGGAAGAGGTGTTTCAACCTCTTACTCTATAAATTCTTCCTCTTACATCAATTGCTAATAGTTGCCTATTTTGAATTTTCTTCTTGATGGCTTCCAATTCTCTCTAGGCCACAGGTTAAGAGGCTTCCAAGCATAAGATATTTTGACCTTATCCTCTATCAGCTCCAGGTTATCATTGAATTTGAGGATTGAAACTTCTTTAAGTAGTTTTGTTAAATCATCAACAATAACATAAAACTTGGAAAAAGTTTGTTCTCTTCATTTCTGTAGCTACATGATCAAGGTATAATGGTATGCCTATGGAGATAGTTAAGCAACCCAAAACCTCAATTGTTTAGTATTTCAAGGGAATATCATGGTACAAATCCATAATGGTATTGGTTGATCTAATTTCTTTGAATTTCACTCTAGGTCTCCAAGCCTGGATGAGATATGGTTTGTTTGAAACATGCCAACGACCAACTTTGATTACTTCATAGACTGATTCAGATGAGTTGAATTTGAAGAAGAAAATATCATCATTATTCAGGATTGTATCAACTAGACCATACTATTTATATTTATTATTAGCCTAGGATTTTATGACAGGAAAAGGAACTCTCTTATCAAGGAAGAATCCAACTAAGGAGGATTGTCATTTTTGAACTTCTACTTGAAGGATATATATAAATAGGGGATCAACCTAGCAATCTAGAGTGAATTTAAGGGGTAGAAGGACAATTTAGCATCAGGATTATGGTTGTCAGCAAACTCGTTTTAGAGGAGTTAAGTCTACAAAGGGAGTTAAAGCAATAAAAGGGTCTAAGATGGAAGCAAGAGGTAAGATTGTGTGAGCATGTTGGGGTGGGGGTGGGGGTTGTGGTGAGGAGGATGGATGAGATGAAGAGGGAGTGGAATGAAATAGAGGCGGGAAAAGCTCAAAAAATGAATAGGACATTTTAAAAGCTCATGGATAAAAGCGTTGACTAATAAGTAAAGATAGTCAAAGAAGAAAGAGAGTAGGTAGAGAAACAATGCAGCAGCCAAATAAAAGGTAGTAGAAAAGCTCTGTGTAGATGAAAAGGGAAGTAAGAAGAAGAGTTAAGTGTAATTGGAGACAAAGAAGTACGAATAAGCTTAAAAGGAGGGTGGCAGAGGGAAACACAACTCCTGAAGTAACCACATTGTTTAGAATAAGGAATCTCCACTAGACTCACTTACAGATTAATATTAAAGAAAGAAGACAATCTAAGGAACATTGATGACTTTAAAAGTGGTTTATCTTGAAAGAAAATTTTAATAAACAAATAAAAACAATATGTAAATAAAAACAGGTTATAACATATGTTTTAATGATAACAAATATTTTATTTTTTATTAGCTAAAAATAGATTATACAAGTATATAAATCAATTGATCTAACATGATATGCAATCAAGTTAAGTATCAAGGACCAATGAAATTGAAAAGAAAGGTTGGAGATGTGTTATTATATAAAATTAATGTAATATTTCTTGTATTTTTAACCATATGATTTTAATACTTTAGGAACTTTTTTGCATAAGCACCTCACTTTCAATTTTAATGCTTGAGATTTGTATTTACCAATAGGATTTAAGATTTTGACTCTAAAAACTCTTTTCTTTAAAATAGAATTTGAGAACTTTTAAAAATAAATAAAGTTAAAATTTTATCAAAATATAATGTTTTTGTTGTTTTTAAAATTTTGAAATTTGTTGTTTTAAAGTATTTTTAAATGTTAATTTATGTTGGGATTTTGCCAACTTAAGGATTTGGATATAGTCAAACAAGGCATTAAAAGCAATATAAAATGACTAAATTGTAACAAAGTAGACATTCAACCAATTAATGGGTTGATTAGTGAACCACCAACTAGCAAAAGGGTTATTAGTCGATACCTCAATTGACTAGTCGATCCTATAATGACTAGCTCTAACGACTATTTAAAGTCTTATAGGATATCAATAGTTGAGTTTTTTATTATAGAGCAAGTTTATGACATTTTTACAAGAACTTATTTGAGAAAGTTTCTTGACATTCTAAGCATACATATATTTGTTATGAATTGATTGTAAGTCTTAAAGTATTAAGGCGAGCAAGCAAGGCTTATTAAAGTTGTAAAGTTTAAATAGAGCATTGTTTCTTTCACTTATTTGAATAAAAAAGGTTTTTGGTTCCTCTTCACTACTAAAAAAATTGTATAAAGGTTCCTCTTTATCCTAGATAAACAAAGGGACTTATAAAAATATTCCTCTTTAGTTAGTTAAAATAAGAGTTTTATGAAATGTTAAATGAGTGCTATAGAGTAGACATGCACAAGATCTTTTTGTAGAACAACTACAAATTTAGTTTGCATTCTCTTTTATTTATTCTGTTTACATTATTTGTTTTTATATAACTGCACTTCAACTATATAATGATTTCGTATTGTCATTCTAATATAACTTAATCATATTCAATTTTTAAGTGAATTTTATTTTTAAGATTCAATCATTTTTAATTCATTCCTTCCCCTCCTTTTGGTGCCATTAAGACTAATACAGTGCTTCTTAAGCACTTAGTATTTCAATTCTACTTTGACTTACTTTCACTCAAGATGAGTTTAAGATTTTTCATTCACTAGATCAATCTTTTTTTATTAATGAAAATGATAAAACTTTATTAAAAACTTACAATTTGTTCACCAAAATACTTTTCCATTTTGGTTCTCTTTTCTTGATATTTAGCTTCTACCTAAAGTCCTTATTTATACTCCACATTATCAAACTAGTCATTGAAGTTTTCATATGATCATCAAATCCTAACATGGAAGATAGTATTGAAATTCATCTAGTATTGAAATTCATCAAATGATAACTAATCATTTGATACATTACAGAGAATAATTTGTTAAATAACCACCTATGAGCATTTACCTATGCTATTAAGGCTAAATGCCTCCTGCTATGCACAACTACTTCAATTTTTAAATTACTTTGTATGTTTTTAGTTATCATTATACTTAATGTTATTAAATGGTTACACAACTTGTATGATGCCAAATTGTACTTAAAAACTTTAATACCTTCAAATTAGCTGCACCTTTATCATCATCTTAAATGTTTACTATTAGATTACTTTTGTCTTTATCTTTGAATATGAGTAATAGATTAGAAGGTATTATTTGGTGATTATTCTTGAAATTGTCTCCTTTTTTCACTTTAATCACATCAAGGAAAAATATTAATAGCTCACTAATTTGTAATAAACAAAGGGTATGAACATTCTTTATTTAAATAATTTTCATTTTGTTACGAAAACAAAATCTTAAGTTATGCAAAATATATTAATTTTGAAATAATTTATTGGAATGAAAGGCAAAGGAAAGATTGATATACGTTTAGAGTAAAAGACTAATTAAGGGTATTCAAAGAATTTTTACATATCACCAAATCAAAATGCAATATTTTTAGGGCAATAGTTTCTACCTATTGTTATGTATCATTCCATATCTACACTTTAATGTCATATAAATAGCCACCGATGATAAGATGTGTTTAAACTATTTTCTAAATAATTTTCATTTTAGAGCTTTAAAGTTGGTTCTTAAAGTTATTTGTAAGAGGTCAGGACTTCAAGATGTTATTTGAAGATACTTTAGTCTTGCAATCACTTTCTAGGTTTAATTACACTAGACTTTCTTATAGTTGATCTTTTTTAATTTTATATTTTTAAAATTATTATTTACTTTCTTGTATAATAGCTATCATATAAGTCCTTTAGCAACAAGTCTTTATTTAATAAGTCTATATAAGCCACATTTAAGATTAAGAGAAAGTCAAAAGAAAAATTTTAAATACAAAAAAAATGAAAGCAAGAAATTCAAAAAGGTTATTATGGGATTTTAGTTCATCTTGTTTTTAAATGTTTTTTCAGAAAAATGAATTTAACTCTTTTAAGATAAATTTTGTGAAGATATCTTCAATCGATCATTTTTCATATTTTATTATAATTTGAAAATTAAGTATCTGTAGCTTGAAGAATTGTTCAGGAGTTTATTCATGTAAGTGAAGTATTAGTTTAGATAATTTTTATAGGATTACAAGGCAATAATAGTGGATTTTACCAAACATAACTGATAAATTAAATCTCATTTGGAAAGTAAAAGTTAATATGCTATGTTAGCCCGTGTATTTATGATTTTGCATTCTTTATTAGCAGAAGCTAACAGAATGATGTAAGGAAAAGAAACAGACGAATCTTGTCCCAACGGCAATTATAAGTGTGATGTAAACAAAGGACTTTAATGCTATGGAAATAAAGAGACAAAAGGAATAAAACTACAAAGCAATTATAAAAGGCAGACGGGGAGTTTGGCGCTATGCAATTTACATATTTACACACACAGACAAGGGAAAGAAAAAAAAAAAAAAGGAAGAAAATGCGAACATTGAAAACGTCAAAAGTTGAACAGCTTTGGTTGTGTTTGAAGATACGTCGTTATCATATCAATACTTAGTTGAACCTAGCCTACCTCTCGCTCTGTCTAGAAGATCTATGAAAATGTCTTTATCAAGCTATTCATTGACATTATGACCAAAAAAAAAAAAAAAGCTATTCATTGACACAATCTTTATTGGATATTATTATGAAGAGGTTGGAAGAGTTTATGATGTTAAATGCTCAGCATTGATGTAGAACAGACGCAAGCAAAAGCTTGCACCACCATTCTTGTTTGTGCCATAGTCCCACAAACCGCCCCAGGAAATACCCACTTGTTCATTTTGTATGCCTAAGCAATCCCATCCCAACTCTTACTAGACGATCTCGACTAGGGAGTGAAGGTCATAATTGATGAAATCAATAATCACGTAATACAATCGAATGGTTGGTAATAAAGAAAAAAATTAGAAATTAAAATAGTTATGAAAAAGATGTGCATCTTAAGATTAAATAAACGTCCCTCTTCTTTCGGTACCACTAGTGTGTACGGCAATTCCTAATCTTGCAGCTTGTTTGTCTCGTTTCTGTGGTGCATCGATCTATGTGGGGTTTGGCTGGTGAACAATCTATGGCGGGCACAAATATCTTTGCTTTGGTTAGCCAATTGTTCATGATTACCTGGGATGAATGTTCATAATATTTCATCAATTTGGTACCAAAAGGAAATTAAAACTTGTCTTAAAATGATATGCAATATTCTTTTAAATGATTCCAATTTGAGCCACAATTTCCCGTAACAAATTCTTTGTCAAATATCCCAATATATGGAGGGAGGAAAAGGGTATGAGATTCAGTGTTTTAGGTAGTCCATTCTTACTCTGTTTCATCTCATCTCATCCATACACTTATACGAGACTTAGATAAATATGTGGATAAAAGGAGTAGTCTTCCGATTGGTATTCATTGGTTTGGTGAGCTTCCTGCCGGCCTTTCGTCGCTCCTGTTCGCCGACTCTGTTGGAGTGGTTCTTGCCCGTGTCACTTCTATGTAATTCTTTACTTTTGGGCCTACGCCCCGTTGCATTGATCAAAAAAAAAAAGAATTTGTTAACTAAAATAAAGAATCTTTTCTCGAAAAAAGATAGCTTGTAGGAGTGGAATCCCTCTGTAGCGGCCACTTAGTGGCCTTACTGGTACCAAATCAACTACTGTCCTGGAACATAGTTGCCTCTGAGTCATCACATATCTCTTGTAAGTTTTTAACCTTAAACTTGGTTATCTTTTCTTTGAGTTGTAACGGGCATTGATTAATAATGTAATTAGGAGCAACCATGTGAACTGAACCAATGTGCAAGAACACCGTATAATATTGGATGAAAGTTCATTTAGCTCAAATCATTGTGCCTCCTAATTTACAAGAGTGCATGCTCATCTGCCCCTTTTCAATTTTATTTTATTTTATACAATAATAATTTCCCATATGCCCTGTATTTATATATATTATTGCTTATTCATTCCAGGACTACTACTTCTGCGTCAACAATTGTTCACATTGGTCGTCGTTTCTTCATCACGAGCCACGTGCTTCTTAGTAGGCTATATGATATGTTATTACTCGAAATTATGAATAATACCTACTGTGTGTCAATTTTAATCTTAAGGTAAATTCTGATACTTCAACGATAAAGTGTGCTTACATTTTCACTTAACCTTCGAGGGAAATTACTCGAGAGAGAATAACCGTTGATGATGAACTCGTTAAAGTAGCACGCGGGACCTCTTTCTTAATTCCAGTTTCAACCAATTGGACACTTGGACTCGCTCCAATTTAAATGTGCAAGAGAATAATAGACGTATGCTTAATTCATGATAACACCATGAAGAAGACAGCAATTCATAAATTTCAATTTCCAATAAATAAGTATAGTTCGTTTCTGCTTCCAACTTGGATTGCATCATCACGGAAGTGCAAAACCATCGAATACGATAGAAAATCTCATTCAGGTCTTGTTTCAATTAACATGCTTCTTTTCATACTTTTGGGTTCCAAAACAATGATATTGTTGTCGAGAAATATATTTCGAATAATCTAGTGAATTTACTCATGACCTTAATTTTTGAAAGTATTTCCCAAGTGTTTTTTTAAGGTAAAAACATAAAACTATAACTTATTCTCAAAAAAAAAAAGGACATGGAGAAAACAAGTTGGAAATCCATCTGTAACAAGAGTTACCTCCAGGCATCAACTAATTTTAAGATAGCCTATGCAAATAAATAAATGCTTAATTACTTTGAAGTTTTATTCCTCTGTTCTCAATTGATAATAATGATGATTGCTTCTCTTAATGGGCATAGTTGCATGCACCTTTGATCTGCGGCTATGTTTAATTTGCAGCTTTTCAAAAACAAATCATGAGTAATCATGAGAAAATTATGCTAAATAATTAAAAAATTAACTGACAGAGACTATGTTTAACAAATTTGGCCAATAGGCAATGGTCATTGGGTTTAGAAACTTTGTCTGATATATGATCTAACGTTAATGGAAATCCTTGCTTCGCATAAGAATTATAAAAGGAGAAAAGTCGGTTGATCGCATCAGATTTTGATGATTTAATTGGATTTGATTCATGATATCTCGGACCCATTTAAATGCTGTTTAACATAGAAAACAATTTTAAAAGACAAACTTCTTTTCTTATACTGTAAATAAAATATGGAAGCTACGAATTACATATCACAAGATCAACATTATTTTAATTTACAAATTAAAACAGTGATGTGATTATTCAAAAATTCACAAGCTGTTTAGACACAAATCAAAACAATATCATAAGTTGTTTTTGTTTCTTTTTTTAATAGTCATAAATATGAATAGAGTTGAGTACTATTAGTCATAAAACAGACTAGCACCCAAACTACTCTAGCATTATAGCGTACTGCATCAGTAAGCTCTTTAGTTTTCATTTGTTCTCCTAATGCCTTTAGTGTGAGGGCATCGCACTTGTATAATATGAAAATCAAAGGGTGAGGGTGTCCAAAGAACAAACTGAAAACTAAGAGAAAAACTGAAATCAAAGCGTAAGATCATCGGAGCTATATAATTTGATTTAGGTCATTTTTAAACAACGACATCATTTTAATTATTTGATTAAACGACGTCATGTTATTAATCTTTATTTTTTGTGTTAATTTTGACTGATAAATATTAATAGTTAAAGTTTCTGAAACAAATGACAAGTCATGTCAGCAAACCTAACGAAAACACTAACATCGGGCTAAAATTGAAAAAAAAATAAAAATTTGAGCATTTTGTTGCTACTTTTTGAAGTTTGGGCTGGAATTGAAAAAATTTTAAAATTTTGAGCATTTTATTGCTACTTTTTAAAGTTTGGGCTATAATTAAAAAATTGACGAAAGTTTAGGTTTTTTTGTAATTAAACCTTTTTCATATAATATTTTGATTAGACAAAATATGAATGTAATTTCTACTATATTTGAATCTAATTGTATTAACTCCCTAACATTAATAATTAATTCTTTTAATGTTATTTAAAAATTATTTTCAAAATGTCATTTTACTTTAACCTAGGACTTCTTTAATCAATATTAATTTCATGTAATTAAACAATTTTGTAATTGTTTTAAGGCAATGAATCCTATATTGATTGCTCTATTATCTTTATATATATAATTTATAATATCTAATGACTACTAATGGATCCATTTTTGACTAAAATATGTCTAAAGTAGCATTACAATACAACAATTATTATATAAGATACTTTGGAGATTTCAAATCAAATGATCACTTATATAATCATCTTAATGAACATTTCTATACACATATGAGTAATATTTTATATATAATTATCATGTTGGGTCAGTTTAGTGTACTAATTTTCTAATTAATACATATAAGTTTATTTAAGCATTTTTATAATTTAGAATGTGAAATTAACAATTTCTTTCATAAGAAAGAAATAAAACATTTGACACCCTTTTGACTCTATTAATACTTAATCATAATAAAGTAATAACTAAGAACAATTTTTAGATCACAAGGGAAGACATTTAAAAAGTTTTGAAGGAGAGGAAGAGTGGAAGGACAGTAGGACCAGATGAGTTACCCATAAAGGTTTGGAAGAGCCCCAACATCGAAGGTCTGAAATTAATTGGTCAAGATTTTTAATGTAATCCTTAACTTAGCTAGAATGTCAGATGAATGGAGACTAAGCATATTAATTCCTTTATACAAGTACTATAGAGGCATCAAACTACTTAGTCACCATAAAGTTGTGGGAGGCATCAAACTACTTAATCACCATAAAGTTGTGGGAGAAGGTAATTAAGAAGAGAGTAAAAAAGGCAACTTCTATATCGAAAAATCAATTTGAATTTATGCTAGGAAGATCCACGATAAAAGTTTTACACCTCTTAGAAGATTGATGGAATATTACAAGAGAAGATAGATAAATCTGCACATGGTTTTTATTAATTAAAAAAAGGCATATGATAGAATTCTTAGGGAAATCATGTGGAGGTGTTTGGAGCCTAAGGGGGTTCTTATGACCTATATACAAGTGATTAGAGATATGTATGAAGAAGTAATGAATAGAGTAAGGACGATAGGAGGAGATACTGAGAATTTTTCCATTAGTATTAGGCAACACCAAGGCTCTGTATTAAGCCCGTTTCTGTTCACAGTAGTGATAGATGAGCTTACCAAGAATATTCAAGGAGATGTGCCTTAGTGTGTGTTGTTTGCTGATGATATTATCTTAATGAATGAGACAAGAGAAGGGGTCAATGTCAAGCTAGAATGTTAGAGATAAAGTTAGAGTCGAAAGGCTTTAAGTTGAGCAGGATTAAGACTGAGAACTTAGAATGTAACTTTTTCGTGGTATCAGGTGGATACCGATATGGAGGTAAGGATTGGAGCATAATTTATTTGTTGATCATGTTGTTATCTTATAAAACCATCAATATACCGCAAGTGCACAGGTCGTGAATATAATATATGAGGTGTCGATCCCTTGAGGAGTTAGTGAACTAATCTAATTTTAAGTTATCTAAGGCCTAAAAGGATTATTAAAAAGAAAATAAAAAGTAAATAGAAAAGTAAATTTGTGAATATGGATTTATTGAAAATTAAATTGTAAAATCAATATACAAGGAATCAAATTGAGCATTACCAAATCAAAAATGGGAAATCATAAAAGAAAATTTACCAAATTATGATAAGGGGATTTATCCTACTATCAATGCTAACCTAACCACTTTTGTGTGAATGTGGTGTCAGTTTTAAACTATTGAATGGTAGGTTACTCTCTCTCGAGTTATAATCACTAAATCCTAATTAAGTTGAGTTACCGAATATGTACTCTCTTCATTAATAATCAAGCAATAACCTAATCAATTCTTAAGTGTTCTAATAAACAACCTGATCCTCACACTAGATCTCTCTCCCTATAATTATCGATTTGTGTATTTGTGTGATCTATTAGGTCAATTAACTCTCATTAACTAACTCAATCATTTTGCATTCGGTTCACTTTCTCGATTTATTACTGAAGCATGCAATTACAATAAATAATCACAACACCCAAATTAATTAACACAAGAATAACTAGATTAACATTGAATTAAGTCTAAATCCCCAAAGAAGAGTTAGAACATCCTTGAATTAAGGTTTATCATCATCAATTCTATCTTATGCATCATATGAAAGAAATAAGAGATGGAAAAAAGAAAATACAACTTGAAGTATTGGAAGTGGAAGCACCCAAGGGAGATCCCCTTCTCTCCCTTCTTCTTCTTCCTTGGTTTTTTCCCAAAGTGGCAAAAGTAGAGGCACAAAAATTAGGGTTCTCTCCTGTCTTCTTTAGTCTTTTCTATTTAGGGTAAAAACTAGGTTTTACTTGGGCCTAAAAAGTCTGAAATAACCTTTCAAAGTTGAGTTTTAGAAGCTGGTCCACCTGAGCTATCACGCAGACCATGATCATGGCACTTAAGATTTGCTATGCCACTATTGTGGCTAATGAGGCCACGATTGTGGCTTGTCCATTTTGCTTCTATCACGATTGTGGCTCAGTCTAGATCTTCTATTGGGTCCTCCAAATCTTCTTTGTTCTTCAATATCTAATCTCAAATACTAACAAACACATTAAGGTACCTCAAATACACAAAATTAAAGTTCAATAGCATGCTTTAACTCATATAACACTCAAAACATACATATCTAACTGATTAATACAATTATAAACCTAAACATACATGAATAAATTAATTAACCACTAAAAATACTTATTAAAATATCATACAACCTACAACTATCATTATACCATATAAAGAGTGTTTTAAGTACGTAGGGTCTATCATCCAAAGCAATGGAGAGATCGATAAAGATATAGGCTATCATATTAGATCAGGGTGACTCAAAATGGAGAAGTATATCAAAAGTTTTATGTGATAGAAAGATACCACTCAAGCTCAAAGGTAAATACTATCACTTAACGATAAGGACAACCATGTTATATAGGGCGAAGTGTTGGTCCATCAAACAAATACACAATAATAACCTTTTAGTGACGGAAATAAGGATACTTCCGTAGATGTGTAACCTTATCATAAGAGATAGAGTCAAGAATCTAATATTAAGCGAAAAATTAAAGGTGTCTAGTATTAATGGCAAGTTGAGGGAGACTAGGCTCTAGTGATTCGAACACGTTAAAAGGAGACACCCTGAAGCTCCAATAAGAAGATGTGAGAAAATAATACTTAGAGACTATAAAAGGAAAAGAGGAAGGCTTAGAAAGAATTGGAAAGGAGTGATCAAGAATGATATAATTAGGCTAGATCTTACCAAGGACTTGGCACATAATAGAAAATTTTGGCGTACTAGGATACAGGTAAAGGATCTCTCTTAAAAAGAGCATTCACATTCTTGTAGGTTATATTAAACCCTATCCTTTGCATTTATTGCATAGTACTTACTTCTTAATTAGTTTAGCTTAGTTAGTTTCCTACACAACATAATTAATTACTATAAGAAAAATAAAATTTAGCGCCGAAAATTACCGACAGAATTTGGACACATTCCGTCAGTAAGCTTATTTAGCGACAAAATTTACAAACGAAAAAAGGCACCGAAGGACACGATGACAATAGTTGGAGAAGATAATGTTGACGAGTAGAAAAGGAGTCCACCGAAGGACACGATGACAATGATTGGAGAAGACAATGTTGACGAGTAGAAAAGGAGTCCATCGAAGCACACGATGACAATGGCTTGAGAAGACAATGCCGACGAGTAGAAGGAGCCCACAAAAGAGAAACCAGAGAGAAGAAAGCCGATCGAAGAGGAGATGCAAGAAGAAGGAAGAAAAAGACACAGGTGAGGGGGGAAGATATCGGGTGAGTTTAAATTTAAAGAGATTTTACCGACGGAAAATTCAAAATTCTTTTATTCCGCCAATAATTCTCATCTTTTTACCGACAGATATCTTATACTGTCGCTAAATCTTTTATCGATGGGAATCTTGTACCATCGCTAAAATCTATCGCAAAATTTACTGAGAAGATTTCTCTCTATATTTAGGGGCGGATATTAGTACCGTCGTTAAACGAAAATTTTCTCGTCAATTTTACCTATGAAAATGAATTTTTCGTTGGTAATTTGTTACGATATATTTTCCGTCGGTAATTTTGTATCGCAAAATTTGTTGGGATGATTTCTCTTCATATTTAGCGATGAATATTAGTACCGTCGCTAAACGAAAGTTTTCCCATCAATTTTACTTATGGAAATGAATTTTTCTTCGGTAATTTGCAACAGTATATTTTCCATCAGTAATTTTCCGTCGCTAATTCTTGCTTTTCTTGTAATGAATGTAATGACAGACTTAGTTGAAGTTACTCGTGTATTGGTCTTTTCTGGTATGTTTTTGGTAGGTTTCTTTTTTATCTTACTATTTATTGTCATTCATTGACATATTTTATGTGTACGTTATTTTGTATTGCCTTACATTTTATTTTAGTTTATTTTTATTTTTCTCTTCATTATTTATTATTATTGTTTTTTATTTTTAGTTTTTTCACTTTTGTATTTAATTACTTTAATATTTTATCATCTTTTTATTTTTATTTTTATTTGATTTAATT
>JAOTIZ010000003.1:15983756-15997434 GCA_027123425.1 Erythroxylum panamense
TGAGTTGTGTAGCTCAACCCATTATTTCTCTCTCCTTAGGTGCAACTTAAGACTTCAGTTGATCCTTGCCAGGCATTGAAGAACTCCGCCATAGTTAGCGATCATCGCATTAAGTTAGTATTTTGGTTGGTCCGCTGAGCATGTCATCATGGAGCATATTTCATGTATTTTGGATTTTCATTTGGTTATGTATTGTGTATGATTAAAATACTTATTGACTTTCTTTTGGATTGTAATGGCTTGTGGCCCTTGATTTGTGGGGTACTTAATTCATAGTTCGATTGATTTGCGTGTATGAAATTGCATGTGTGAATTGATTTTGTTTGGATGTTGGGATTGGGTCCAACATTTTGGGTAGCCCATCGAGGGCACAGCCCTAGGGGCCGCCTCGGGAATAGGGATCCGGGGCCCGGGCCCAACATTTTCTTTCTCCTTCACTTCCTCTATGTCTAGGACATCAAAGTCTATAAGCACAATCAATCCTCCAACTTTCACCAACACTTCTTCCATTATTCCTTTCAGATAATGGATTGACCTATCAGCTAATTGCAAACACATGTTTGTAGCTCTTAACTATCTCATATCCAATTTCTGATAAATAGAGTAAGGCATAGGATTTATGCTTGCTTCAAGATCAAGTATACCCTTATCCTCATCACCATTACCTAGTGATACTTGCACTATAAAAGGTCCTGGATTTTTCAGTTTGGAGGGTAAATGTGGCTACAGAATTGCACTTACTACTTTCAAAACTAACACCTTTTCATTAGGTTGAACCTTTCATTTCTTGGTGCTTAGCTCCTTAAAGAACTTGACATAAGTCAGAATGTTCTTAATCACATCTAACAAGGGCAGATTAACATTGACCTTAGAAAGCATGCAATATAGATAAAAATTGCTCATCTTGTTTCGATTCCTTAAGGCGACTTAGATATAGAATTAGAGGTCAATAAGTATATGCCATTTTGTGCAATTTTTTTCCTTCATTGTCCTTGGTGTCATGCTTAACTTGTTCACCCTTTTAAATGTGACTTGAAAAGTTTCTCCCATTTCTTTTCTAATTATCCTCATCTTCTTCTTGGGTGAGGCTTTCCTTCTCTTGATTATCAGCATCAAATAGCTCAGAAGGAAACTCAACATGTTTGTCAATCACTTAACCACTTCTCACAATAGTAATCTCGGGTTGAATGGGCAGCCTTCCTTTTTGATTGTTATGCATTTGAGCTGTAAGTTGCCCTACTTGAATCTCAATCCTTTTGGCAAATGTTTCTAAGGAGTTGAATCTCTTGTTGTTTGATTGCGGTTTTCTGATATATGTAAGTTTTAATATTTTAACCTCGATATTCCGCAAGCGTACAGGTCATTCGCTTAGTACCTAAGGTGCTGATCCCATGAGGAGGGTTAATCTAATCTTAAAGTCTAAGGTCGGAAATTATTAAATAAAACTTAAGCAAACAATGAATTTAAACACGAGAACCAAATAAATAAAATAAACCAAAATTAAGTAACAAAACACCAATTGACAATTAATACTTAACGAAAACATTCAATGAATAATGATTAACAATTTCATATTGAACGTGGATAACCATTAATGAAAACTGATTGATTTATTAAACAATTATAGCACACCCTAGAATTCAACCTAGTGAATTAACCAAAAGAGAGAAACATAAATTATTTATCCTTAATGCTAACCTAACCAATTAAGATTTATCGAATTAATGGTTCTAGATGATCCTAGGGTCGATTCTCTCTCAAGTTATAATTCCACCCTAAAGCATAAACCTTAATTAGATTGTGGGAAGTTGTAATCTCTCAATTAACAACCTATCTAAATCCTAACCAGTTCTTAAATTCTCTAATAAACAATTGGAAACCTATTTGTAATCTCTTTACACAAGTTTTACCAATTTGATTTAATTCTGAATCTATTAAATTATCTAATTCTCGTTAGCCTAATTTAATCATTTTTTCTCAATTCACCCTCTCAATTTATTATTGAGATATGAATTGCAGAATTAAACCACAATTAATTCAATAAACACATAAAACACTCAGATTTCATTAAATTAAAAATAGCATTCCAAAGGTGAGTATAGAACATCAATCAACAATTTGATTCTATCATCAAACTATAGCTATTAACTAGTTTTATTGAGCTCCCTTGAGCTCATCTTAAGCTAGTTTTAGATAATTGAGCTAAGGGAAAGTCATATCAAGCCACTTGTAGCTTACATGAGCTTTATTGAGCTCCCTTGAGCTAAGGGTTAGCTCCTTATATGAAACCCAAGCACTTTCAAATATATCTTATTGCATCAAATGGAATTTGTAACATTTATGCTATAAAATTCCAACATGAATATAATCACCTACAAATTTAAATTACACTTTATATAAGGCAAATAAATATTGAATTAAGTAAAAATTAAAGTAAACTAACAAAAATTGATAACTAAATAATAAAAGATAACAAAGAAATTGAAGTTACTCCATGAGATTATTTTAACCTTGTTTTGTCTTCCCTTCACCTTGAGAATTTAACTCTGCTTAATCCTAGATATTCGAAGGTTTTGATTACCCTCTCTTGAGATTTAATCAGGTAATCCTAATTAAAATAGATAATAGTTTAGCTGCAATCTCTTGATTCCTGAAAAGTACTCCTAACTACTTAATTGGATTTGAAGCAATGCTAAGGATAATTAACTCATAGTTAAGATCTCTCTTCAATTGCTTATTAACCTAATGTTTGTGAGTCTATTAAGGTACCAACTTCCATTGTGAAACTTAAAATAAATATATTGATTTAATCTCTCGATTCAAATCAAGTGTGAGCATAAAAAATATCACAAAGGAGTAATATATTGAATTCCCCAAGGTAGCCTTAATCTGGAAAATCTATAAGGCTAAAGTTGATCTTGATGTTTTCACTTTTATTCTTCTTCTTTTGTGTTGTGTAGTCTTTTTTTTATACTTTTTTTCACCTTTGAAATTTGCCTCCTCTTTATAACCTTCATAACATCCTTTTATAGCTAAAACTAGGTTTTCTGGAATATTCACGATCTCCTACACGACCTTACACATCCCTGTAGGTGATCTTGTTTCTCAAAATAGCCTCTAAATTGTGATTTTATATGGTTGGAGAAGCTTACACGAGCATATACATGGTCATGCATATCAACATACACAGGAATTTATCTTTACACAAACATAAGTCGTACCTTCAAAGCTCCACAAATTCACTGTGACTTATACCATCCTTATACACTATTGTGTATCTCCAATGTTGCTTCAATTCTTCCATTTTATGCCTTAGTTTCACCCAAATTATTCTCCTTTTTTGTCTATGAAGGCAATTATCACCTAGAAACAAACTTGAAGTAAAATAATTAGCAAACATTCCTTGATATATATAATTAAGATCAACTATTGCTTTAAATAGCAATTAAGTAAAGGCAATGAAGTTAGTGTTTCATCCTTATCGTCCCTCATTCTCAACTTAAGCGTGTAACATCTGACACAAATAACAACAACTTTATTTAAGATCAGTAGAAATGAAAAATGTAGATATATATTACATCTACCTAAAAAAAAGAACATTGTTATTGCTTTTGGATTGTAATTGTATCGACTTGCAAGAGCACACAATTCTTATTTCTTTGAAACTAATTTGGAAATAGTAAAGAAGTTAAGATGAAAGTTTTCATAAATTGTTCTTTTCTTTTTCAAAATTACTAGAACAAACTTAATTAAAAAGAAATTCGCTTTTGGAGTTGTTTAGTTTCACTTTTATTTTTTTGTTATGATTTTTTGTTTTTTGTTAAGGAAAAACATGTTTGGATGTTACTGATTGGAGTTGTTTAGTTTCACTTTTATTTTTTTGTTATGATTTTTTGTTTTTTGTTCTTGTTTTTTAAATAAAAAGGAAAAACATGTTTGGATGTTACTATCAATGTTAATAATGAAATATTAGATAAAATTTAAAGATAAATTAGTTTTATGAATTAATTAAGAAAATAATTTTATTTGAATATATTTTATATAAAATTTACTAATAATTATTAGAGCAAGATCTACTACATTTTATTCAAATAAATAGTTTAACAAGTAAAGTTGTTTATAAATAACATTTATTTTATTTTATATTTTAGTTATTTAAACTAATTTACTTTAAAATTTTAAAATTTAAGATACTTTAAACTTAGGGTATATTTATTAAATAATTGTTGAATTAAAATATTTTATTTTTGAAAAAATACTTAAAGTAATTATAAAATAAATAAACTTTATTTTAATCTTTTGTATAATACTTATTGATAAATTATAAATGAAAACGATCATTTTTATTAAACTAATTAAATTAATAAACTTTTTAGTAATAAAATTTTTATTTTTATTTTAATATCTAAATTAATTATAAAATTGAATTAAATTATTATTTATAATTTTATTACGAGTTAATACTAATGGTAAATAATTAAATAAATAAAAATAAAAAATAAGAAACAATAACTCTAGACGTGCGAGGACTTGGGAGAAACAATGAACTAATAATACTGCAAACTTTTAACATTTAAGCCCCAAACAAGCTCTGACAAAGGTAAGAAGACCTGCGAGGACTTGGGAGAAACAAAGAACTAATGCCGCCAAAATTTTAACATTAAAACCCTAAACAGGCACTTTCGCTTCATCTCAAAAGACCTTCTTTAGGGCTTTCCCTGTCTCAGGATTGAACCGCTGCTACTCTCCCGCAGTACAACCATCTTATTCGTGGTAACTAAAACGCTGAGACCATAAACCGTAAAAGCGCCGTTGATCTTTGCATTTTTTTTGTTTATTAATTTGATTTTCAGTTTCAGCACCTTACCTTCCAACAAGAAGCAGTACAGTGGCCGACAACTCACCCAGAGATCAGCCACTCCTACGAGGTGTCTTCTCTTTCTCTCTCCCCCCCTTACGTGATATATCTTTATTTTCATAAAGCCCTGAGATTTGTTCAGATTAAAAAGGCGATATGGATTTTGTGGTGCAATTAGCATTGGAATTATTGTGATCTTGAGCTTATCATTCCAATTTGCTTCTCTGGAGTAGTAATAATTTTCCATTAGTAATTATTTGTTCTGTTGCAGGACGAGACCTTTAATTTCAGCAATCAGACATTCTAAAATGGAAAATTGGGGTAACATGCTTTATTTTCTTTAATTTCAGCTATAGAATGCGTAGGAACTTGTATAGGGTTATAGTAGAAATCATAAAATGTTGGGTTTGACACTCCCTATATGGCAGCTTTGTTTGTGATGTCTGCAAGCATATGTCTGTTTTGATAGTTGCATTATAGGGAATGAATGATGCTATTTATGCTGTAAATTAATAGGTTTTAAATTTAATACAATTTCAGTTTAAGGGGTCTTCTAGGATTGCAAGAGCGGTTATTTCATATTTCCAGAACATTGGCTATATTCTAGGATGATTTTAAATCCACAATATCTAAGGTCTTAATAAGAACCTGTACATAATAATGTCCTGACTTTGTAGAGGTTAAAATTGAGGGTTATACATAAACAATTGCAGTTGTTTCAAGTCAGGGAGACAGACTATTATTTCACCGGGTAAAATTAGAAAAGATCATTGTGGAGTGTTTTCATGTCCTTTGTTGCATTTGACAAGGTTGTTTTGCATTAACTCTTAACTAAAGCTGGTATACATACTTGAGTTTCTAGAAGGAAGGGTTTGAATATAATATTGTGTCAATGCCAAAACGGAAGCTGAAGAAAGTAATCTGACTTTGAGTTGGTCTTACCAAATTTGCTATCTTACTATTCCTGATCGTATTTTCTTCATTTCTGATCACGTTTGATCTACTTTAATCTATTATGGGTGTGACTAAAATGTTACAGAGGATGAAGACATTCCACCTATTCTTCCAAAAGAGCGTTCAGGAAGTAAGTGGGACGATGAAGACTTGGACGAAAATGATGTGAAGGAATCATGGGAAGATGAAGATGAACCAGCTCTGGTACTATTCCTGACCTAGACTTGATAATGTATAATTTCCTTTTGAACATTCCTTCTTCGCACAAATACGCTATCCACTATCCAAATTAAGATGTAGTCTGACATACTTGGTTTGTAATTTGAGAATATGGTTTGCATATTTTGCCCTTATCAGTTAAAACTTAGGACATTAATATTAAATTTATCTGAAGTATATTACTGATGCCACTTGCATATTACTGATGACAATTTTACAGTAGAGGATAATTTGTGTAGATGTCATACTTACTCATTTTCATGCATAAAGTTAGGCAACTTTTCTGTCATGTCATGTTGAAATATAGCAAATAAGACAGCTTATCTTTTTGTGTCATCCTAAGCAAGCTTTGATTTACAACTTGTTCATTGTTTAAACTTATGAATAGGGCTGGTAATATTTTGTGTGTTGCTTCTAAATTACTAAATCATCAAATTCCAAATTTCTGGTTCAAAATCTAACTGCCGTTATAATTTTCATTACTCCCCTGAGCGTACTGTGGAAGAAAGGAGAGGACTTATATGTAAAGTTGTTTTCTATATTAATTTTCCTTAACATCCATGCTTCTTTTGATTCAATGTGTTTTCCTACTTGTCATGATATTGTAGTACTACCAAATTCATGATATGTTGCGAGTCAAAAAGGCATTCAACTTATTTTCCTTGATGAGTTGATATCCACATTAGATATTTGTTATGGTTAATTTAGATACACAAGTTTTTGGTTAAATGATTAGCTGTATGTAGCCTAATGTGGGTCCCATCAACTACTAGTTCTCCACAAAAGCTGTTAAGTTGGTTTCGTGAAGATCAACAATCTCCTGATGCATACTGTGTATGGTGCCTTTTAATTCTTTCTGCTATTGTTTTAGGATGGATTCTATGAATCATTTTAAAAAGTGATCTGTCTATAAGAGAAGCTTACGAGAAACGACAGATTATTTCTTTTCCTTAGATTGATTATCATTTTATTTTCATTGAAAGTGCTTCCATCATGTGCCAACTACATTGTGCTTCATAAAGGGTTTGAAGAAACTACTTAGTTATGAACATTAAGCTCCACCTTAGGGTTAATTTCTGAAATTGTTTCTATGGGCTGATCATATACATTCCATTTATCTGAAGGTGCATTTAACCTGTTCCGTTGTAGTTTTTTTATATGAAAGAGGCAGGTTATTGGATTTAGATTTCTCAAGTCATTATACCCTCATGCATTGTGCAAAAAGGAGTCCAGACATGAAACATTTTATCTCATGTCTTTATGTTACATAGGATGGAAAACTCGAACAGTGGGACATGAAATAAGTCATTGCTAATTATGCAGGAATTCTAGGAACGTCTAATTCCAGGACATAACTTCTTTTCTCCTTTACATGACACCGGCCAATGGAAAAATAATGTCAACCTGGGAGAATATATGAACCTTATTCATCTATGGATGCAAGTTTTTACACTGAGGAACAAATTTACCTTTCTTCAATCATAAGAGTTAATATGTGACGCAGATTTTCTATAGGCATACAGATATCCTCTCGATAAAACCCGCAATTCTTGATATTATATTCTGAAGGGTTCTTGACTGCAAACCTAGGGCAGGTAACTAGGAAGCAGGATAAATTGCAAACCAATTTGATCTTTATTTAATAAATACTAATGGTGTTGGAATTGCTTTAGAAAATGTACTCTCTATTTCATTAAACCTCTATCTGTAACTGTTGCATTATGTACTAATGATGCTCCCTTTTTTTTTCTTCAATCTGGATTGTTTTTTGCTGGATGGTAACAGACCTCTATAGAAAAGCCTCCTGAACAACCCTTCAAGAAGACTGCAGGAAAATCTACTGATAAGAAAGGAAAAAATGTGGAAGTAGTTAAGCATGAACCACTAGATCCTGTAGCTGAGAAACTTCAGCAGCAAAGGTACCAACTACTGCTTTAAGCCAGCACGTTTTTTTGTTTGTTACACAATTTGTCGATGAGTGAAAATGTTACCAGTTGACCAAAGAATCAGCACCAGTTCTCTAAATTTGTCAACTATGTAAAGAAGACTGATTGACAAAATTAAGGTTGTCAAAACCAATGCTGACTAAATAAATCTAAAAATGTAAAAATATGAACTAAATGCTAATAACTCATCTCTTTTTTTCATTACTAGTTAGTTTGTATGCAAATTTCTTGCAACCATGTTTCCCTTTTTGGCAATTGGAATATCAGCCCCTTTCCAGAATCTGGTGAAGTTAGCCCTAGCTAGGATTGTTAGATATGATAGAGAAGAAGGTATTCAAGGCACTCACCAAAGCATATGATAAGGTGTGGTGCGAAAAAGGACTGGCACCTATCTTTTTGTCTATACGCTGGCTTTTCAAAATTTTCCAAGAATTTTCTTTTTACTCTTGAGTTAATCCACTTATTTGGACTTTTAATGGTTTTACTTCTCATTTGAACTTTAAAGTCCTATTGTGGTTAGACTTTTAATAACTTGAATCAGGACCATGAAAATTATTACAAGCACAGTCAGCTGATTAAGGGTCATGTGTAGATGTATTCAAGGACTTGTTAAAATGTTTTGGATAAAAATAGAACCAAGTTCGGAAACAAAGTAGCTGTAATTCTGAGTTGGTTCCCCTCACCCCAACAGCATCCATTGGATTGAATTGAATTTCAAGCATAGTATCCAATTCGTTGCTGTAAATATTCAATTTATATTTTTTTCTCATTAATCGTGCCCAATAATGTCAATCAGTATCTCCTTCAAAATCCCATAGTTTATATTTACTAGATGGCTGCGGATGTTTCCATAATTAAGACTGCTTCGTAGCTCAAGTTAGTACCTTTTTGACATCTTCAGCCTTAAGCAGTGGAAAGGTTCTAAGCTCTTGAGAATGTCTATAACTATTTAACTTATTAGGTACTGAGGCTTTAGTCAAATTGGAAAAATAAAATAGTAGTTGTTTGTTTGGCATTAGAGTGCAACAGGTCTTGATGTGAGGGTTAGTATCATAAAGTGGCAATTGCTCCTTTGTGTTCTAATTCCAAATAATCACCTTATCCTTATACTTTGGAGACAAAAAATTCAACAGATATCCCATCGTAGCACGCCCTTTAAAGGGCCATGTAGGAACATTTATTTCTAGAAAGTGAAATGTGTCATACATTATTGAAGGGAGTTTTGGACTGGGACTGTTCCAGTCTGACCCTACTTAACCTCAATGATTGTTCAATTCTTAGGCCGACCTGACCTAAGCAGAAAACATGAAAGCCGTTCCTTTTTAGGTCAGATTATATTATCAAGGCTACCTGAACAGCTTTATTGCTGGTGAGCATCCACGTGTTTTCCATGTAATGGTAACACAGAACAGCAAAGAGTGTTATCTTTTGGAGGCTTCTTGTATGTCTAAGCAACTTGCTTCATAATTTTGGGTCCATTTTCAGTGAATTTTCCTACCAATCTACTGCAAGATTTGTTTGATATCTAAATCTTGTTTACATTGGTTGTTCGGGATTTTAATGCCTTTTTGTCACGTTAATGAAGTTTTCAACTGAAAATTTTTGCTTTGAATAGGCTGGTAGAAGAGGCTGATTACAAGTCCACCACAGAACTCTTTGCCAGGAAAGGCGATGAGAGAACTCTTGATACTTTTATACCCAAATCTGAAGGTGACTTTTTAGAATACGCAGAACTCATTTCTCATAAGCTTCGGCCATATGAGGTCTGTTACATGCATCTTTTATCTTTTTCTTTTCATTGAAAGTATACATATTTTTGGCTTGGCTTCATCCAATGTTCTGTGCAGAAAAGTTTCCATTATATTGGCTTACTGAAGGATGTGATGAAATTGTCAATGACTTCTCTAAAGGCGGCAGATGCGAAAGACGTTGCATCTTCAGTGACAGCTATTGCTAATGAAAAGCTAAAAATGGAGAAAGAAGCCAATGCTGGTAAAAAAAAGACAGGTACATGGTTTACGTATTCCTTATAATTTCTTGGTGATGGACGTGAACTTTTCTTGGTTGTATTAGTCTAAATGTCTAGCCCTGATTGCAGCCTTACAACTCTTGTCTTGCGCTTTTTACTCTTGTCTTGCAGCTTTTTCTTGCTGATAAAACAACAATAATTGGTGTAACTGCTTTACTTTACACGGACTTTGTCATTAATTATTTTTAACAGAAACTCGCACAATTAAATCTATACCTTCAAAGATCATTTGAAGTCAATGAGCCATCGGTTTTTATCATTTTTATCAAATGGTTTGTCTATGGATTCAGATCGACTTAGCGATGCATTTCAACCATTCTATCGTTGCAGGTGGGAAAAAAAAACAGCTCCATGTTGACAAGCCAGATGATGATTTGGTGGTTGATCACTACGATGCTCTTGACGATTATGACTTCATGTGATCAAACTTGCTGAACTCGTAAAAAGCATTTTAGCATATGGTCCATCCATTTGTTTCCATTATGCTCGTTTACGCCCATGATTGAAACCTGTAAACGAACACCGAGAAAGTCGAATGAGTTTTACTTTTTTTTTGAGATGTATGTTCCATTGTCGAGTACAGTCTATGTAACACTTACGTACTTTGATGGTGTTTTAAAAGTTGAAATGAAATAAAGTGTAGTTGCCAAATGTCCATGGCATGTTGACCTATTTTTATAACTACTTTTAAGAATGTGATAGTAATAAAAAAAAAATAGAGATGACTAATATTAATAAAAAATTAAGTGATATAAAGTTTTGGTAGTATGGATATATTAAGAAGAGATAATATTTTATTGAGAAGATAGTAGAAGATTCTAATTAGTTGTCAAAGAAAAGAAGGCTTTAAAAAAAATTAGAAGAAGGCGATTAAGAATGATATAGATTTATTGAAATTTACCGAGGGTGTAATTTTTAATAGAAAACTTTGATATATTAAAATAAAGGTAAAGAATCTCACATAGAGAAGTCTTTCTTTTTCTTATAAATCCTTTGAATACTTTTCTTATGAGTCATGTTTTATATTTGGCTTAAACTTTTAATATATAGTACTTCTCTTTTAATTATTTAGTTCACATATTTTCTTACTGAGCTTAAATATTTTCTTGTAAAGGCTTGTTTGATTTTTACCTTATTTAATATTTATTATATGCTAGCTGAGATACAAACCCTTTCTTAATGGGTGTCAACTCTTAAGTCTTAGGGATCTAAGTTGACTAATCCTCCTCATATAACTTGCAACTCAAACAAAATCATAAGTCCGGTACTTTCCAATACACAGGATCTTTATATAAAGGCAAATGCAAAACATACTTCCATGTATGTGTAACAGAAGTAAATTTATTGAAGACTCAAGCTTTTAGAGGGAAGAGAGTTTCTAAAGAAAAGCCATACGAAGACATTATTGAATGGAGATCTTTTCGGAAAACAATGAAGCTTGAATCAAACCTTAACGAAAACTTAAAAAATGAAATCATAAAACTTGAATACAATGGAAGAGGTCCTTTGATTATATAGGTAAAGGAGATAACAAAAGATGTTTTTGGATAAGAATAAAGTCACATCACATTATAATATTACATCAAATATTATAGATGAAATGATGTCACTTCTAACAATAAATGGATAAAAATGAAGTTACATCATAAAAGATATAAAGACAAACAACTTTAAATAGAGGGACCCACAAAAATAATAAGAAGAATCATAATCATCATCCTCATTAGATAGGTTCTTGTCATAAATGTAAATTGGACGGAGAAGCTCATCCACTCATGCTATCACTATCATCACTAGTCCTTCTCCGTCTTTTACTAGGGCTTGCTTTCTTTGTGTTTAATATTTTCAAGAATTTATCTATCTCCTCTTCATCAATGATGGGAATATCATCCTCTAGGTCTTGAGCATCCTGGAAGGAGTAGGTTTGGGTTTGAAATGATCCAACGCTATTCAAGACAAAGTTTATAGGGTTGTTTGGAATGTCAAAGTTTGGCATTTCAGGATTTCCATGAATGAGTTCTCTTAGGTAAGGTCTAATATGTGAAGACAGCTTGCGGTGCATATTTAGGAAAATGATGTAGGTCCTTAAGAAAGTACCTAATGTCATTAAGGACATTTTTCTTGTATCTTGGCCATTGAATGAAGGTATGCCTGAAAGACACCTGATTTTTAGAGTAGATGGATTCATCATGTGATATGCTATAAGGTCATTGAAGGACCAAAAAGGATTGAGTGATTTGTTTTTTTAAAGGAGTCCCTTACAACCTGAGATACTCAATAATTTGGGAGAGTTGAGTCCTCCATCTTATCAGTGGTTGGTACCACTTAAGGAAAATCCATAAGGGGGAACCTTCATTTTTCCTACCATATAAATATTGATAGATCCCTAAAGGAGGAAGAGAGATAACATATATATAAAGGGCAAAGAGCGCCTATAACTACCACAATCCATTATCTGAGAGTGAGTTATTGATGAAAAGCACAGTAAGATACGGTGCCTGAGTGCTAAACAGGAATGGGCAACAATGTAATCCTAATTGGTTGAGAAAGAGGTGGAGGTAATAGAAGAGGCTTAGCTGGGCAAGAGAAGTTATTTCATCAATGGTAGTGGGTGTTCTTGCGATGAAGAACTTCTTTGTCTTAGCAGTGTTAGATAGGTCAACCATTAAAAGGATGAGATGAATAGTTCTCGAATGAGTAACAAGGATGACATGCTTTGAGGATGAGAGAGGAAATCAACTAAGAAGATATAATGGCTTTTGATGTGTTTAACCGTGAATTTATAGTTAAAGAACCAATCTTTCCGATGAAATTGGTTCTCTGTCAAAATTTTTTTATTTGGGTCTATTATCTTTTGGAAGAGACGTATTGTCCATTTCTACTATAAAGAGATAAGGGCTAAGTTGAAAATTAAACTTTTGTTTTATCTCTTTTGACCAAAAAAATCTCATTGTAATTGCATGATAATGCTTTTATGAGTTAAATTGCTCACTAGAATGTCTATAGTAAAATCTCTTTCCTTTTATTTCCTCTATTAACATTACTCCCCATAAGTCTTCACTAGTGTCAGTCCGCCAGATTAACTTTCCTTTGTTAAGAATCTTTAGTAGAGGTGGATGTTGACTAATTTTATTTAATTGCTTTACAATTTTTGTCCATTCAGGGCCCTACGGTGGTGACTTTTTCTTCAATAGTTTCGACAACTGGTTGACAAATTCTAACATATGAGGGATCAAATCCCTAATATAGTTGATAATTCCTATAAATTATTGAATTTATTTAACAGTAAGGTTAGTGTTTTAGAAGTTCAACAGTTCACCAACTATATGTGGCTAGGCTGATAGAAACTATCATGAAATTTACACCCATAAATTCTATATAGGTTGATCCAATTTGGCTTTTGCAAGCTGAGAGCATAATCTCACACTTCTTTGTAAGATCCAAAAATTGTTTTAATAGGGCTTAATGCTCTTGCTGAATTTGAGAATAAAGCAAGATATTATTAATGTAAATCAAAGCACTCGATATGATACCATCATATGTAATACCCGGTACACCAAAATAAATCGGTATTTTAGACTGATGTCCTTAAAAACAGGACAGTGAATAATAATTTTTGGTTACATCAAATTAATGATGTATGACATTTTTTTCGGTGGTCACAGGAAATTA
>JAOTIZ010000003.1:16057506-16104562 GCA_027123425.1 Erythroxylum panamense
GAGAAAATTAATTTTGTATTATTATTATTATTATTAAAATTCATAATAATAAGAATAATATTAAGTAGAAAATTTATAATAATAATTAATAATAATAATAACAATAAGATATTAATTTTGTATAATAATAATAATAATAATAATAACAATAATAATAATAGAAGAAGAGGAAGAAAATTAATAATAATAAGGAATTTAATAATCATAATAATAAGGTGAAAATTAATTATGTATAATAATGATAATAAAAATAAGAATAACAAATTAATTTTGTTTAATAATTAATTTATATTATTATTATTATTATTTATTCTTATTCTTATTTTTATTTTTATTATTAAGGATATTTTGATCTTTTTGTTAATTATTCATTTTTCATTTCAAGTTTATATTTTCAAAACAAACATTGGAATATAAATTCTTTATCTATTCAATTTTTTAAACAAAACAAAGTAATACTCAATATGTTTTATTCCTCATCTTTTCTATTTCTAGGATTCCTTATCTATTCCATTTCTTAAACCAAACAAGTCATTAGTTATTTTGTTATTCTTGATGTGTAATATGAGTTCTAAGATGTTAAACATGTTTATGAAGTTCTAAATTTCAAATTAGGATTTATTCTAAAATTATTTTGTGACTTGATTATTGTTAATTTCAATGCATCCAAGCATGCTTAAACTTGACAACAAATCGAGAGAATGAGTCAAGAGTATTTAGTTTTAGATTATATAACAAGAGTTGACAGTTTAATAAACTCATAATTATCAAGTTAATAATCATTCGAAGAGAGATTTTGTTTGAATAATTAATTATCTAATAGATAGCTTCAGATCTTCAAAAAAGTTCTGTGAATCAAGAGATTGCAAATTTGAAATTTTCAAATTCAATTATGGTTAATTGATTAGATTTTGAGAGAGAGTAATCAATATCTTAGGAAATCTAGAATCAAACACATAATTGAATCGATAAGATTAAAGGAAACAAAATAAGAAAAGAATAAATATTCTATCTTGATCAAAACCCTAAATTTTATTGGTGGCTCATTGTTTATTTGTTTGATTGCTTTCTTTTATTATTCTATTTTAATTCCTATTATTTACTTCCATAAAAATTTTCAATTTCTCGTTACCTTAGGCAAATTTTGATTCGAATTGTAACTTTTGCGTAATTCTCTTGGGAAAGATAACCTCTTTATACTAAAAAATACGATTTGTATACTTAAGGTGTATTAAGAGTTTTATTATTAGATATAAAACTTGCTCAAGAACCTCTAAATATTAAAGAACTGAAAACTTTAAAAAAACTTCTCTTTGAGACATAAACTAACAACATTACGAAAAATTAAAGCAAAAATGGACTTGAGAGTGGTAGATATTATGTGATTAGAATCCAAACCCATCGATTCCAAGGTACCTCTGATCTCTTCCTGTTCCTCAGTTTCTTCTCGTACTTAATTCTTTCGACACACCTTTTAGTTATTCTCTCTTTTGATCTTGCATTAAAGAAAGAAAGAGAAAATTAAGTTGCTAAAGCTGGAAATCATTGGCTATCATAGGATTCACATTTAGATCATTTGGGTTTCGAGTAAACTAGTTGGTTCTTTAGATTAATGCATGCATTATGCTGATAGACTCCCTACGTTCAGATTATTTACTAGCAAGGGGGAATCAAGCTGGTTCAGCATAATTTTTAGCGTTCTATTTTCAAATTTTCGTCGCAAGTCCAAATTCAGACAAATGTTTAACTGAGTGATTGATGGAGATGTGCTTGAACAAGGATGAATACTTTTAACCCAAATCTTGAGAATTCTAGACGAAGGTGAAAGCCTCACGTTTAGTGAGGAAGTTCAAAAGAAAAGTTAATATTTTAATATTTCATGCAACATAACAAAAACAAATTAGAAATTAAAATATTTATTATAGTTTTTTAAAAATTTTAAGTTGCCATGTACACTTTTGATAACATCTCATCACAATAGTAAGTTAATTATTTTGAAGAATAAAATAAATATATAACATCTTTTAACACGTTCAATCACATTTCAAGGTGGATGCGATTTGCTGAAGCCATCAGTTCATGCTTCACTTCAAAAGTTGCCTTTCGGTTTCGTCTGTCTATTTTGCTTTTTATAAATCATTGTCGGGTAAGCTGCTAAAAACTTTGCCTCGGCGCACCACTAACTATGTATCTTGTCATTTCATGAGCAGCCGAACTGACAAATATTAATAACATTCACTAAACGAAGTCCACAATTTACAAGATCATACAAAAATGGCACAAATAATGAAAGCCATTTCATGATGTGTACATGAGGAGCATTAAAAGCCATCTGGAGTTGATACAACTGGAAAATCATTCAACCACGTCATCGATGATGGCCATTATGCACCAAGTGGGTAAAGGTTTTTGAGTCGTAGCAGAGAATTATTTCCTATGCCTCCGCTTCTGCTCGCCTCTTTGCCTCTTATCGTCATCCCATTCTCGGTCATACATCCTGCAAACTGGTTAAGGGTTTGCAATATAAACAACCATCCTAAAGTTTAATCAAGACCACAACTACTCCAACATCTCATCAAAGGGAATTTATTTTGAAGAGGCAGTTCCCCAGGTAACCGATTTGACAATACCGAGACAGTAGATTTTGCAGAAAAATGTTGATTTATAGACAGAAATGACAAGCCCTTCACTGGCAGGCACAGTCAAAAGATGGAAGAATCATTAGTCTCAACTAATCATGTACCCACACAACAGAAATAGACGGCCACAAAAACACAAGTAAACATCACATAATATAAGGCAGATGTCTAGAGGAATTTAAAGCTTTTCAGGATACGGGTCTGCATCACGACGAGTCATCTTGGTTGGTAATTCTTTACCATGCATTCTCATCGGAGGCTCCTCCAAGTATCCTGAGCGCTGGATCATAGCTCCCTTCCGATCTCCCCTCTCTCTTCCATCATAAGACTGTGATATTCCAATAGTGATGGGAGGAGCAGGTGGGGCAACAGGGGAATATTCACCAGCTTCTCCAGATGGAATATGGTCCCTCTTAAGTTTTCGTCTCTTAGAAGCTGCATTAACATCCATTTCTTCCTTCAATGCTTTCTCTCTTTCTCTCTCTTCCACCTACACAGATCTTACATATATATCAGATATGATTATTGATCAACCATCTTTAAAGTCAAGTCTCACTCACAAAAGTGCCAATACTTGTGCTATAACTGTATACTGACAGGATGCGGTACCACATGAAGATAGAACCATTGAACTTTTTGGACTGCCAACTATATCTTCATCCCCTCTCTTAACAATTGCAAAGGTAAATTAAGTCCCTTTGTAAAATTTAAGGAGACGAGAACTTAAAACACTGAAAACAAATAAGTCAATTACACCGTGATACATATAGTTCCACTGCTTAACACTTCCAAAATCCCGTTGGTTTAATAACTAGGAAAATACATCGTTAACCACATTGTCAGTAATTAAACTTTAATTAGGAATGTTCTAATAAACAAAATTAATCAATATATGAAATAACTTCGTGATTATAATCATTATTTAATAAAATTACAAGCTAAAATGCTGATAAAAGGACTTGTTTGTTACAAAATCACAGATGCCCCTGAGGTTGAATTAAAACCAAAGGCTTTCTTCGAAACATGGGACATTGGTATTAACCCCAACGTATAGGCCAAAATTTAAATCAAAGGAGGTTTTCTAGATAATGACATGGGACCTTAGTAACCCTAAAGTAAGTAATTTCAAGATAGAAATACTTTTAAAGTCCGTATTCAAATAGGGGGAAAAAATGCATTCAATTAGAACTTTTGGCAAACAAATACGAGGGGTAAAGAACTGCAAAGAAAAAAGTGGATGTTCATCAAATTTCAGCCATAATTGGAACATCCGTATGCACAACCAGTTGTGCTAGAATCTTTGCAAAACATTTAAAGATGTAGATTAGCAAAAAAATTAGCTAACGCCTGTGGTTCTTGAGCCATAAGCCCATTTATGAAGAAAATATCAGATTTGAAAAAAGATCATTGAAATAGCAAGTTTTGGTGACATCATCCATATCTAATTTAATTAACAGAAATGTAAGAAACAATTTCCTCTCCATCTTTATGGACCCTTTTCTAGAAACTGGGCCTGAATAACCAATATGATTGAAAAGACTGCATGATTTGACAAAAGACACCCTTAAGGCAATTCCCCAATTACTAGTGTTTCAAAGTGCAGGTTCACCAAATTCACCAGATAGTAATATCAGATTTTATGAAAATGAATCAATCACTAAATCCAATGCATACCTTCAATGACAACCCTTCTCGCTCATCGCGCTTTCTATCTCGAAAATCATCTTCTCGCCTACGTTTTATGTCATCTTGTGGGACCAGAGAATTTTCCTCTGATCGCCTTCGTTCTTTCTCTTCATGCCTTGGAGAGAGTCTCTGAGCGTGTCTGCCAGTGGTGAACCTTCTCTCAACATCTTCATCTCTTCTAGTGGCACTAAATGACTGGGGAACCACATGAGGAGGTAATGGTGGTGGCGGAGGCAAGTTCTGCCCATGAAATCGATCATCTAAGTGGGACTTTTCTGCAACTGTATCCATATACCTCAACTTGTTTCTGTCATCTTTGTTTCTATCATCTTTTCCTTTTTCAGTTAGCCTCTCAAAGCTCCTTTCAGTAGCTCTCTCTTGCCCTCTCTCAACAGAACGATCTCTTACATATCTTTCCATTGACCTGTCTCTCGATCTTTCTGTTATTATATCATCCATGCGAGATTTATCAGGACGGTCTGACCGATCTCTGTATTCCCTGTCATATCTTTCATTGCCCTTATCTTTAGACCTGTCAATAGGTTTATCTGTGGTCCTATAGACACTTTGTTCATCAATTCCAGTCCTATCAAGATCAGTGGTTCGAGCATCCGTTGATCTTTCTCTGTCAGAAAACCGAGCATCGACCTCCACATCCCTTGATTCTGTATCAGCTTTCTGCCGTTTAGTTAATCTATCAGTTTCTTCAGCCGGACTTGCCCTCTTTGGCAACTTGTCAGCTGACTTTGAAGCAATGTCATGCCTAGGAGAAAGAGGAAGCCGTGAAGGGGGTTTAAGTGCATCTGCAACTTCAGCTGAATCATCTTTAACCACCATTTTGGGAGCTCCAACATCAGCCCTCTGTTCACCAGCATGAGCATCAGAAGTTCTTGCAGATGAGGCGAAACCTTTTCCTGATATCGGAACAGAATTGCCATTGGATAACAGTGCAGAAGAAACAACCATGCCTGCCCCTTGCCTGCCATCAGATACATGACCAGGTATTTCTTTTTCACTTATGGAAGAAACAGAAGTTTTGCTAACAGCTTTTCCAGGTTTATAGTCATCTTTTACAAGATCTTGTTTTGATGTCTTAGCCACTGCTCCGGCAGACCCCGAACGTCTTGTTGGGACTTTTAACTAAACAGCAAAATACGATATTAAATAATTTTCATAAAAGATCAAATATGGTATTAAATAAGTTTCATAAAAATAAAAAATGTGAACAACTTTTAAAGATTCTGAAAAGGCAGATCAAAAGAATTTATTATTGGACAACAAGAACGTCATGATTATTCACTGATAAGGCCTTGAAAGTCTGATGCAGAATCCACAGCAAAATGATCCAAGTATTTTCTTCCTTTGGGGTATATACAACATGATTGTAGTGTGCTCTCATTTGTGTATTAATCATAACACACTGGAAAGTGATCAGTTGCAGCAAAAAGAAAATTCATCCAATGACATTTTATTATTCTTTTAGTATTGTGCAAACCCTCTTTGGGGTCCATTGTAACAAGAAGTAGAGATTTTCTATTTGCGGGTGCATATCAAAACAGCTTGGTCAACAATCCATTTAGCCACTTTTTTCTTATGATAAATATGTTATGAAATCTCTTGAATAACTTGACACCTACGTAAACTGAAAAGCAGTATACACATTTACTCCAACAATAACCCATAAGTTTTTAAACTGAGCATTTTTTGCATTTACTCCGGTAACAATTCTGATTTAAATGGCTCCAACTGCAAGTTGGTTAATAATCTTCCACTAATGTTACAGTAACATGGAAATATAAACTGAAGGAAAACCACCTATCTGCTAATAAAATGTTGAATGCATATCAAATCCATGATACTTTATTACACAGAGTTAAAACAAAATTCAGTAGCATGCAGATGCAGAATGAAGAAACATTAAGGTACAAAGCAGAATAAGGAACTTATACTGATTTGGATGATTATTTACAAGACCTTAGGGGCAGAAAAGCTACCCTCTTCCAGAGGGCAAAATCAACTCATCTTAACCTATGGCAGCAAGTCCTTTACATCAGCAGAAAAAGGGAAGGTCAAAAGACAACTAACAAAGTGCTGAACTTAATCAGACCATCCCCACTTCCTAATTAAAGCTCTAAACAATACTGACATACTGGTACAAAAATTTCTTTAGCGCATTCACAAAGTAAGGATTTGCGAAAGGGAAAGAAATAAATTTCAATCTGGCAAAAATAGATTAACGACAAAGTAGAGTTCAAAACATTCCAAGAATCTTACTCTTGCTAAATTCCAAAAAGCAGCTGGTCAGCTGCGAACATTAGTAAAAAGTAACTGGTTGGTGATCACAGGGCCGTCACTTTGTTATGCGTGTAAATTAAGAACAACAATTCTATCCTAAAGCCAACGAAACATATGTCTACTATCCATAAGAAATTAGTCATAAAAGATAGAACTACATTAATTATTTATATTCAACAGAAGAGGGAGTACCTCAGAGTCTACAGAATTTTTCGGGCCAAGTCTGCCCATGCTTTCATCCAATGCTCTATTTGTTGATTCATCCATCTGTTTTTTATTTTCTACTGCTCTCGATGATCCTGGCTGCAAAGCAGTAGTGGAAGCAACCAATTGAACATCTGACCCATTAACCAGTGGACCAACTTTCATCTTCTGATGTCCTTGATCAGGTTTTACATTGGCGACATTTTCTGTTTTTTCTGGCTTAGAATCTGAAAATTTTGCTTTCGATATCTGTTCTCTAGTTGAATTCCCAGATTCTACTGGATGGGTTAGATTGACAGAAACTCTACCTTCAGCAGAGTCACCTTGCAAAACATTTTGAGTATAATTATTTTGAGTTGACAAGTTACCAGATATAGACTTTGAAGGTGCTGATGGAGGCTTTATTTCAAGATATCCCATGCCAAATTCTTCATCAGTAACCCATGATGGCTGCAATGACATAAAACCTACTAAGAATTGTATCGAGAGGAAACTCAACACAGTATTACGGCCACTGACCTTTCTAGCAGCCAAAGCTGCAGCCACACCAGTTGCCAACACCTTAAGATCCTCTCTTTCATCACCCTTGATTCTAGTAACCTGTGAAGAGCACAGAAGGGGAATCCCACAGTTAAATCAGGGAAATAAGTAAATCAAATACAACAAAAACAAAAGTTTATTATCCTCATAATCTCTTACTCTCTTCTCAAGGTTAATTCCACTTCTTTTAGTAACTGGAAATACACCAGAAATTTTTGTCAACAAAATGAGCGCATTTCGAATTTCCATATACTCTGTTGATTCCAAGCACTGAATCAGTAAGCGTGATATTCTTTGACTCCACTTCCAGTGTACCTATCACAAAAACAGTCATAGTTACAATTTATCAGCGTTAAAATATGATGACATCATAAGAGATAAAAAGGTCATACATTAAAATTCAGAATTGAAAATATGCAGGTTGACAAGTAACACCATAATATCTCCGACAACTAATATGGTCCTAAGTTTGAAGCTCAGATCAAACTACAATAATGCAAGTAATTAAGCAGATCATATCAGAAAATCCTTTTAAGAGTGTCAACAAAAAGAAAAAAGGCATGCTGATGTCGAATCACCTCAGATTTAAATTAACTTCAACAAGGTATAGAAACCATTGTTAACCCCAACTTCATGAATGAAAAACATCGATAAAGCTGAAAAGTTACAGAATGAAGAACAAGGATATAGCATCTTCTGTAGCCTCTAATTTGGCAAAAACAACTTCAATGAATGGCCATTTTAAGATATATGTTGAAAATCAAGAAGATCTATGCAGTATTTAATATTAATATCATTATGTATTCAATAAAGGAGCATTTTGTAAATAGATGGATAGGAAAAATTAATATTATTATGTATTCAATAAAGGAAAACTTCGTAAATAGATGGGCAAGATCTACCTAAGTACCTAGTGGTCTTTGTGTCCAAGGAAACAGGCTACACAAGTGAACCACATTAAACTAGACTGTATATTCTCCCTTTTCTTTAATCTTTATCTCTACTTTCACATATTATCAAGGTTAATTACACAGTATCCTTATATTCCTAGTTTTGTGATTATGTCCTCGTTCAGAGATCAGTAGCTCCACGGATGATTAGAACTTAAAACCATGATTCATCTTTCTTGAGCACCCAAACCTCCACATAATTGATCGCAAGCCTGCCCCTAAGGGCTATAATCATATTAATCCCAGGGAAATCACACACCAAAATTTTTTCTGAGAAGTAGGACTCGTTCAATCCTTCAAGAAATGTTGAATGCCATTGTTCTAGATACTTCAATGAAAAGAGGATCATTTGGCATCAAATCCTCGTAATGGAAGGATATTGCCAATCTCATAGTCAATTAAGTTTGGCACGATGAATCCCATTGTTAAACATTTGAATCAAACTACATAATGAGTCATGAACCACTCAGACCAAGCACTCGATGGTGTCCCATGACACTTCCTTCTATTGTCAGAGTGCTGTCCCTCTATTCTATTCTCTCCACCACAAACCCATCCCCATACTAAATCAAGATTTTGATTTTCCTGAAAGAAAGTATCAAGGTAGTTTAAACTGAAAAGACATTCACTGTTAATTAGCTTGTTAGTGTTCTTAAAATTCAACAGTTAGGAATGTGCTCATAGCTGCTCTATGCTCCTCTCCTCTTTCCACAATTCTTATGTAAGATCTCCACAATAACAAGTAACTTGCAAAATATCGCAAACCACTTGAATCTTATTTTCTAGGCTATAAATGCTAAATTTATGCTAAGCTCACCATTGCATAGATAAAACATATATATATTTTTTAAAATAAAGATATGAAATAGAGAGCAATAGAGACACTTTCAGTGGCATAGCATTATCCCCAAAGAAAATACTAGAAAATGGACCAAAAAAATTCAGAGGAATACAATTAACTTTTCCCCAGAGCACATAGTCAAACAACAAATTAGAAAGTGCCTAACATGAAACTACCGGGAGAAGCCAGCAGATTAAGATGGCCAACCAGATGTCTACCAAATGCAGAGGTATAGAATAAATATTATCCTAAAGGGTAGAAAAAGACCTTAATGAACTGGCCATATGTTACTCGTTGACTGTTTGGATATCTATAGTACACAGCAAACCCTGGCATGTTTCCACATTCACGCTCATAGATAGCCTCGTCACTCTGTCAACAAGCAATAGCCAGAAGTTAAAGCCAAAACCACTCGAGATAGAAAAAGCAATTGTCGATTGATTGAATAATCAACACCCAAAGAAATTTAAGAAACTAAATTAATTACCTTCCAGTGGTAAGCAATCTTTAATGTTTCATACAAAAACCTCCCAAGCCTCCCTGCTTCATACTCCGTACAGCAGCATATCATAGGTTGCAAGGTTTTGCATATCAGAACGTCAATATGATTTACAGTGTTGAAAAATGGTGTTCCGAGGGAGTGAAGTTTATGTACAAAAAATGCACAATATACAGCATCTTGCATGCTGAAAGTACAGCGTGGGAAAATGCAGCGTTGCAGAAACTCCATGTTGATTTTCAAAGTGTCAGGGCAGGAACTAAGCCATTTATCCTTTTCCATTGAAAGGCGTTTATGAACAGATGCAACATTTTCTTCATGTTTATGGAGTTCACTAGTCAGGCGATCTAGAGATTCTTGAATTCTTTCTTTGTCTTTCTTCCTTTTAGAAATTGCAGAACTCGAATTATCAGAAAGCTCTTCCAAAGCTTTAAGAGAAGCATGTTGTTTGGAAATTTCAGACTCGTAGCGACCTCTAGGAACATGAAGATCATAAAGCGTGAGCCCCCAAAAAGTTGCATAAAGATCAGGTGAGAGGCTATTCCAAGCTCTTGATGGCAGCATGGTTTTCACAGTCTCAAGAAGTTCCGACCACCTACAACATGATCAACATGTTATTACCACGAGATATAGTTTAGAAACTCAGCACCCACGATTACTGCATACATATCAAAATAATAGTGAGCATGTCCCAGAAAAATTTATGGAAAAATATTCCACCATTAGAAGTAAATGATAAAACAGTTTTATTTACATTATGGGCTCCTGAGAAGCTCCCAGTTCCAAGGACAATTTGTCGGAATTTTCCAGAGTTTCCGATTTCACATTAGCAGTTAATGCATTCTCAGATTCATTGTTGTTCAAAGGCCAGCAAATATCAGGTCTATCATTGCACTTGAAGAGCCTCATTACAGGACGATATATTAAGAAAGCCACCTACAATGTTAATATAATAAAACAACATTAGTTTTCCCTGAGCAAAGTATGTACTGCAAGCATTGAGTCTCAATTGAGTGCATACAAGTGATGCCATAAAAGTTAGAAGTAATGTTAAGGCATCTTAAAATTGGACCCTTAAATTAAGAAAGAATTTCCATTTGTTAAGATGTTAAACAATAAATGTTATGTTATGATATGCAATTAAAGAATATTGCAGGTCCAACTTTTCATTACTAATATACTAGGTAACTTCAACATTTTCTTTTTTGAGAGCACTAGGCAATTTTAACTCATTAACACTGACCCACCATCTTTAGCTTTTATCTTCTAATATGCACTGGGTTTCACAATAGCAAAAAGTTTTAAGAGCAGATAAGATTACCGTTAACCACGCCAAAAATATTTTTATAACTGGTTAGACAAATTTCATATTCCAACATTTTTATGCATCTCATTTTGAACCAGAATATACATAACATTTTTCCATTAAAGACAAATCATTGAATAAGTAAAATCATATACAACATATAATTCATCAAAGCAAACTCAACAATTTTAACTCTTAGTTTATGAGCATGTTGAATCTTATGCTTAAAAACTTGATATGTTTGATTGAATCCAATGGCTTAGTATGCAAGCCCCACTCCTGCTAGGTAGTAATCATAAAACCAAAAAATTCAAACACGAAGCAAGGCCAAAACTTTCAACAATCAGCAAAGGATTTTTTTAAATAAAGCAGAAATAAAGAAACATATGAAAAAATGTAGTTTAAAAAAACGCACTGACCTCTGGATCAAGGTGGTATAGGTGGACAAGATCATTAAGAGAGGGAACTAATAGAGCATAAGCATTGACCGGTGCCACAGCACCAGAAAGGAATTCAACATATTGAAGAAGAGTTCCATGACATCTGTCAAACTGCTCACTGACCATTTTGATGTAAGGTGCATCTGCATTTATTACAACCCTGTATAAAAAACTATAATCAGAAGATCAACAAAGAGAAAATCCTAACAAGGGTTTACCCATCAGAGCAGAACAATAATGTACTCAATCATAACAAACTACGCAAAAAGCAACAGAAGCTAGAATCAGGAGCTTCAAAAATTCTCCACATAAAATAATAACCTAAAATACATTCTAATAGTTTCAGAACCCAGAAACCAACAATTAAGTAATATATATCTTAAAAACAATAAAAACATAGGATATAGCGTGCATCACAATGTCTGAAACAATACAAAATAATATCTCTCTCTGGGAAATCATGTAAATAAGAATCAAAATATTTAAAGGAACCCAGAAATTAAAGGTCATTAAGGTTGAAGTCCCCCATAAACTAACATCCAAAATCAGAAAGTCTATAATCAGTTCAACTGTCCAAGTATCCTATATCATAAATATCTAGAGAAGTGTTTTGCTATCATAGAAAATTACATCGCAGATCAAGTTTGTACTCACACAGAACGGTGTTGCGCAATAAGTAACAGAAGGGGGATTGCCAGCTTTGGTTCATCCTTCGGAAGTAGTGAATCCCTTAGCCTGTTCGTGGACTTGATCAACGCCTGAACAAACAGATTTCAGAAACTTTAAAATAAGACACTTGGCTTTGTGCAATTGCAGTGAGTAAACCATGCAATCACCATTAGGTCCATTACAGACCAACAAGACAAGGACAAGGAGAAAAGAGGCATTAAAAACACATACGTAGCAAGAGAGAGAGAGAGAGACCCCAAGGGCACTACATTTTCTTACAAGATATACAAAAGTTACCAAACATTGCAAGTTCATCACTATGATTTTTTGTTTTTCCCGAAAGATTCATCACTATGATATTGCAAAACCTTCCATGGCATACTAAGTTTACCAAACATTGCAAGTTCATCACTATGATTTTTTGTTTTTCCCGAAAGATTCATCACTATGATATCGCAAAACCTTCCATGGCATACTATGTTAGCAAGCTATCAAAACAAATTGAAAGAGTTATGTCTGAAAGCTTGTATGCGTATAGAGCACATGAGTAAAAGGCCAACTTTTACTGAACCTAGTTCAACCGAACTAATTTCACCCTCTTCCTCTCAAAACTGGCTTTGTGTTTGGTCAATAAAGCAAAATATTTATTGCTGGAAGTTTTTAATAACTTTTCTTTCCCAGAACCTTCCCCACTAATTTATTTCTTCAATCTCTTCTCTCTCACTAATGCCACTAAACCAGTTAACTAATGCCATGTACTAAGCACAAAAAGGGTTGACTGGTCTCCACACAATAACTTTTGCTGTTATTACGTCACAATATTGTAACAGCAAGTGCATTTAAATACAATATGGCTAACTTCTAAAGTGAAATGGAGGTTGGCAAATATCATAACTTTGGGCTCATCTCCCTCTGCTTGGCTAAATCAGTAAGAAACCATACTAGTGGAGATGAACAGTCAATTTGCAATACTGAATGATAGGTCATTTTCACAACTTATACACCAACTAGCTAACAGAATCAATTCACTTGCAATCCAACTCAGGAATAACGATAAATACACATAAAATATTCACAACTTGACCAACACAATAAAGAAAATAGAAGGGAGGAATGTACCTAATTTCCAATTGTTTAATGCCAAACATTGGATAAAGTAATAAATCTGACACAGTTCCCATCCCTCCATATTTTATTTCATATCAACAGATTTTCAACTTTAGACTTTATAGATCTAATATTGTTAGCTATGGTTCCCACTTATCACATGTATAACTATGAATGGTATGTTAATGCACTCCAACAGTTGTTTTTTGCACTCAACACGTCACAAAAAAACAAGGACCTTGTTATTCCGTGTAACTCCAAAAGAGGTTGCCTGGTAACGGAGAGTCTCACTCCCAGCCATGGCATCCAACTGTTCCTCCGTTAGATTCTCTGTATATTGGACATTTGCCATTTGTTGAATAAGCTCCTAATCGATCAGGAAGGCCAGGTATTAGATAAAAGTACTAGCCTTCAACAAGAAGTAATGAACTGCAACAGTTATAGTACTTAATAAGACCTGAAGTAGAACAAGCTCAATTCCTTGGCCCTTCTTCAACTGGTTCACAAGATATTGGAAAAGGCCCCTCAATTCCATAGACGGGTACTTCTTGCATCTATACACAACCAAAACTATATATGTTAAATCCTTAATATACAAGTGCTGTAGGTCATCCCCTTAAACGTAACATAGATACAACAAACAAATAACTGGCACCAAACCAAAGTTAACATAACAAGGAAGCACCAACATCTATAGCATGAGAACAGAAGCAGCACATCACACAATGCATCAGCAATAAAATTCTATATTTACATCGTTCTCTTTTATCTTCCTTTTTTTGTTTTTTAAGGCCTCCAACTTTACCTATTCATTGTCAAGTCAAAGCATGCTAAAACTCTAGATATTCCAATTCCCCAGCTAAGCAATGCCTATGAAGACGATCTATAAGATGGAAGAAAGCCTGCTACCTTATATATCCCAAGACACCACTATGATTAATCTCACAGCACAAAGCAATAAACAATTTGAGGAAAGTAAGAAAAGAAATATTTGAGAACACTTGTTGGAAATTTTTAGGAAAACAAGTATCACAGATCACTCAGAAATAGTAAAATGCACATGGTTATAAATCTAGACGAAGTACAGCACCATACAGGAAGACTGCTTAGCTACAAATTAGAGACAGAATAATAGCCCTGTTCAGTAACATTTTGACACAGACACGTACACATAAAAGCATAAAAAAAGGTAACAAAGGCTGAAGCTTAATCCTAACATTCAATTTCTTTCTTTACAGCATCAAATATTTCTCATTCCATAGTGAAGTTAGTCTCAGCTTTCAATAAGCTCGGACACTATCCCTTCCATATTAATAGACACTAACATGCTCGAATAAACCATCTAAATCTTAGTCATTTAACATCTTATTACTAACAGAAGACATGAACAGTCAATCAGTAGCTGTGAGTACAGTGAAATTATGTCATCATTTTAATCTCTCTTTCCTTCACTGCTTCATCAACATAAATTTTTTAAGTGACCACCACAGTTCACCACCAAATGGCATCAGTTAGAAGACAATTAAAATAGCCCATAAAATTGCTGTTGATTATGCAGATAACCAAGTGCTATTGACATTGGTAATAAATGTTTGAAGGTAAAGAGCAATCCTAATAGTTTTCACAACAATTTTACAACATTATCTTTTAGGTAAACTTAAGACCATTCGTAAGCAAAATTGTTAATGCAACAACAAAGAGCAAGATTCTTCCATGCAGCAAAGTCAGAGATTAGGCCATAAACATTCTACAAAATGATGGCTTAAACTGGCATTTTCAAATCATTAATTTTTATGAATCCATTGCAGGTCTCCTACAATCCAAACTTGTTTAATAGTTTGAAGACCTCTAGCCCAGCTGTACATTGGCACATTAATCATTTCATAAGTGGGTAAAAAGATGCAAAGATGAAAAGCTTTAAAAAAAATCAACGAACTCCAATTGGAACTACCCCTTACTATTGAAACCCAAGAATGTTTCAAGATTTGACCAAAATTAGGAGTGCTGCCGCCACAGAATTAGCATTCTACCTCAAAAAGTTGCAAGCTAGAACCAGTACGTTATTGCACTATTATGGCATCCCCTGATCATGAGAAACCTGGATGTCTTGACAAGCCAAAATGAAGAGAATACAATGGCAATCAAACTCAAGTGTTCAGTTGCTTTCCTCATATCCAGTGACACAGCTCACAGAACAACATCAACCTTCCACATGGTCTGCTAATACCATGTAGTTGACGTTGTATCTGACCAAGAAAATATACTCTCAGCAGCATTCCAGCAACATATGGATGCAACAGACTAAACCAAAGAAATATGAAGAGGAAAGGGTGATAACAAGCATTTGTAACCCAAGGTCACTGCACTTTGGCATCCCATCTAGGCAAGAAAAATGAAGAGGAAAGGGTGATAACAAGCATCTGTAACCCAATGTCACTGCACTTTAGCATCCCATCTAGGCCTACATCTTCAAGAAGCCAAAAAGTGAAGAACCTCAACAATTAATTTGTCAGGTGTCTGCTTGAGAAAAATTATCAAATCACACTCTCAATCTCAGAATTTCATTCAAGTTACACACTAACTTTTCTCATGTGACCACAACAATTTCCATTCACCTTTCAGGTTGACACCGATCTTCCACCTTCCATGAGGAAACAGACATCAAGCATCCCCGTAAATTCCACCTTCATCAAAATATCTCACATTTTCTTGAAAACATTTTATCCAATTAGGTCCTCCATATAAACCTCAACTCTAGTTCCAGGAAAATGGAACTTGGAACTGAAAAGATCAAGGAACAATATGAACTTTGAACAATGAAACCTCATCAACAAACAACCACAGCACAAAGGTCAAATGTAACTTTAAGAACCTAATGTTGACTCTTATGAGATCATCCGTTTACCCCTCTCATGATCCTGAATCTCATCCCATGAAGTTTCTCTTTCATGACCCTGGATTCATCCCAACTTCATGGAACATCCATTCTCACCTTTACCCATAAGCATATCAAAATCGAAAAGGGATGAACGGAAACCACTGAAAAGTTCATACAACGCATTCCGATCACCCTCTCCCCTTAGCTGTGATCACATTCTGGTGCTGTTTCATACAAACCCACCCCTAACAACAACAAAGCTCAAGATATCTCTATTCATCCTCAAGCAAGATTCTGTATTCATCCCAAGTCAAGCTAATGGAACTGATCTGGATTAACAATTTGGCTAGTCAGTAAATTATGCAATGCCCACAAAACCCTCAGCCGCAGCCATGCTTTTGCTGAGTCTGATCTGCAACCCGGAAACTCAAGTAAAGCATCCCAAGATATGGCTATAACACTCAATAGTATGGAAGTAATTCACAGTGGACTCTCAAAAGTTTCATAGCAATGCATACAAGCAGCATTTCAAAACAAGCTCATTATGTTGGAAGACATTGGAATAAGCATGTAGAAAGAGCAATAATGCATATATTTTGCTCGAAATCGTTTGCATCACACACAACAAATATTGCTATCAGAAACCAAAACTACAAAGCTTCCAAGGACTGAAACTTCACTCATGCCAGAACAGGACCATATAGAAGCATCAAAATATTTGCAATAAAAGATTACACATACAGGTGCCCCCAGAATGAAGCCAAGGATTGAAGCCAGTCAGATAAATTAAGGCCATCATCTTTCAACTTATCACGACCACCTTGTGCCAATCGCTCAATCACAACATATTCCAAAATGTCGTATTCAAGCTACACCAGAAAATGATAACAATAATCAGGCTTGAAAACAACTCCCCATGAAATAGGACTACTCTCTATCAAAACCTTATTACTTACAGGACACAGACAACAAAATTACTACTATCAAATATTAGGTTTCCTCATCTACCAGGAATCCATTTGGATACTTTACTGCATAGCTAAGCTAGTAAAGCAACACAGATACAGATTAACTATTTCTTAAGCACGGCAGGTTTAATCAAAATGAGAATAAATTCTCATACTATCAAGCATGTCTGTTTATTATTACTGTATCTCTGATAGTCAAACCTCCTTAAAATATAAAAACTCCGCTACAGACATAAAGATGAAAAGAATAAGTGTACTGAATTACCAAACAAATTGAAAATACAACAAAAGGAAGCTAAACCACAGGAGATGGTTTCAGAAGCTTTCTCACTCGGTCATTTTGTTTCCCGCTTTGATCAGTTAGTAAAAGGGCCAATTTTAACTAAATAACATGATCAAAAATTGGATATTGTTTTTAAATTAACTTTTAAATTGAAATACAAAAAGTGGGAAAGTTTGCTCTTGGGAGTAACAAAGGAGAAACTCCAAAGACAAATGCATAAATTTTTTTACTACAAAAGGCAAGAGAATACAATGCCAAATATTCTTGAAGGAAATAAATAGAAACTCCAAAGAGCAAGCTAGAAATATTTAACTATAAAATGAGTGAACAATTGTGCAAGAGTGGACAACATAATTGTTTAGAATTAGGAAAAGATAAATAAACCTGTGTCAAATACTTGAAAGCATCCACCACAGGAGTGATCATATCTCTATATGCCTCAATCTGCACACGGATTCAAAGCTATTATGTTCAAGTACTTAAAGCTTCTTTACGCGACGTTCCTTATTAAGTACAGCACCTGATGAACAATTGTTCGAAGTACAGTCATTGGATTGGCATGAGCTAGTTTTGCGACCATGCGTCCCAGCTGCTTCAAATTTTCCTTTGCAAGCCTTTTCAAAATTCTTCTAGTGTCCAGCTGCAGAATTGCAAAGGAAATAAATAAGAAAGACAAGAAACTAAAAACTGATACAAAGACAAATAGAAAAATCAAAAGATGGAAAGAGATATGATACCTTTGCAGTTTGCCTTGCAGCCAAAATCATCGGGTTCCACTCATCATCTTTTTCCCATTCACCATATAGACGATACCGCACCTAGACAGATGGTATTTATCTAGCAACGTTATCTCTCAACCCAAATACATTACAAATTGGAAGGGCAAAGGCTGCATTGTAAAGCCAACCTCATAAGGAAGAAGATTCATTACTTCCCAGATTTCCTGTCCAACTGCCGGGTTTGCAGGCACCAACTGTAAAGAAGGAAGTAAGCATGTAGCTAAGGCTTCCTCTACCCTTGCTCTAACTTCCCTTAAGTGTAGACGAGGAATCCGATCTCCAGATGAAAGAGTTCCACCATCTCCAACGCCATCACTACTACCTACAAGCTCAAGTGCAGACATGTAATAACCTCTCAGTACCCTACATACCTGTCCATGAAGAAACCAGACATAAAAACTAGGAAATTAATAGGAGAAAAAATGAATAGCAAATAAATGCAGCAAAATGATTGAACTTAAAATCAGAAATATGCATGATGAACCTTCTGCAGCAATAATGTATCACGATAAAGATATGGTCCCACTGTTGAAAGCATCTGGAAAAGCTCCTTGGGAAGATCAATCACCGATTTACTGGAAAAACTTGTATTAATGACATCACTATCAGTTGCCGAAGCAGAGGCAAAACTTTGGAGATGTGTCTGCCGAATTGTATTATATGCTGAAGCTATTGACTTCTCAATAAGCCTGAAGATACATAAAACGTTTTACTGGAAAATTTAAGCATATAGATCTTCTAGCCTTTAGCTGACAATTGGAAGAACGAATATGCAACCAATGCCTTTCAATATTAACTAGTTATCAACTTGGAAAGAATGGGAACATGCTCATTCATAAATCTGTGTGTGCTCATGACAAGAACACATCAAAATATTGGAATAGTACCATACCTGAACAACCCATTACATATTTGAAGGTGAGCCACTGGATTAAGTGGAGAAAGGCGATCAAACAATATGTGGGCATGATACCTTCAAGAAAAAGAAAAGAATGGTTTGTTTAAGGCATTACAGATGAAAATTGATTTTCTATTTTAAGTCCTTGTAATTAACTTTAAACCACTTTTGAATATGAAAGAAATGCATAGTAGACTACTCATATGGTTAAATGAAGGAAAAGTTACAATACAAGAAGACAATGCACTTGACACAAATCAAAAATCTTCATTTATAACGTCCAATCTCAAAAGGAGAAACCTGAAATTTAATGTTTAAAGTCTTAGAAAAGTGCCACTCAAGAACTCAAAAGAATAACGTATAGAAACTCAAAAGAATAAGGTATAGAGTTTTATAAGACGAAGACTAAGTTAAACAAAAATCTTAATAGCTAATGCCCAAATCAGATGAATATCAGTTTTTTCACCCTAATATAGAAGAAGATATGTAGTAGAAACCAAATCTAAATAAATCTCAATGACATTTGAAGTCAAGTTTGAATGAGGAACCTTATAATAACTAAAGTATATATCTTGAACTAAATGCCAATCAGAATCAAGTACATTATCCAGTCACATTACTCTAATTCAAAAGCACAAAACTTGATCACACGAGAAAAAGAGTAACTATATAATCAAAGACAGATTGGAAGATAATGATGTGACCACAAAATTTTGGAATAATAAGAGCAAGATGCCAACATAAGAATGGATTACAAGTAAAGGTCACATAAATTTTGGAATAATATGAGCAAGATGCCAACATAAGAATGGATTACAAGTAAAGCTTTAACATATTTACATATCCTTGATCTGACTTTCAACCTACCAATCATCCACTGAAAGAAAACCAGTAAGCAAGCCCAGAGGTTGGCTATTTTCAAGCTCTATAGAACGTTCTGTGATTGCATCAGTTTCCATGTCTAAAGCAGAAAAAAGATCTACTGTCACATCACCCTGTTTCTCATCATCCATGAGATCCTTCCCAGTAGCTGCGAGATTTATTTTGCCAATTTTGTTTGCCTGCAGAAGTCTGAATTTACTAAAGCAGAAATGAATGAAAAATTCTACAGGTATAGAAAGGAATGTAACTTCTATTATTTTTAGTAACCCATCTACGTTTGGCTACTATTGATGGAAGTAGTAGTACCAGAATTTATGCAATTACCAGGAGTCACTCCTACATGTTCTATGGGGCAACAATTTAATTGTTTACGATCCACAATAAAGAAGTCTATTTAGGTCTCCAGGAAAAAAAAACGTACACTGATCTCAAAGCATGAAACTTATCCTACCAAACAGTTAGATTTGAAGTCATATGGGAACAACAATGATAATACTAGCTTCCCATCAATATACCTCATCCAGTCGCTTGGAGGAAAAATTATTATAATGTTCAAAAGCCTCATCATCACCTGGAAGTAAATGTGCATATCTGCAAGACATAGGATAGTAATGAACAAAAACTCAATGTCAACAAACAAAGAAAACAAACCTGCTAACAAATCAGCAAGAAAGCCAATAAAAAAGGTAAAACAGTATGAACATACACCAAAATAGAGGAACGACCCCAGATATGTTCATAAGCCATGGGCTAGCATCCAACAGAACTGGTGCAGTACATGTAGGTACTGATGCCTTAACATAAACGAAATTTCAAGGCAAAAATCACAGGTCTCATATGTAAATGTCTTAATTTATTCCATTTCCAGATTATCCTAATTAATATGCTCAAACCAATGGCAGAGAACTTATTCCAATAACTGCTAGAATTAAAATTGAGCAGATCAATTCGGTAGTTTTAGAAAAGATCTGTTTCCAGTTATACAGAAAAATTGGCTAACCTTAAAAAGGCAAACCCACCATCTATGACCAGTAATTGTAATATGACACCAGCTCTGAAAGTGTGACAACCATGACAAGGTCCAAAGGAAACAATGGCTCTTAACATGATTGCAGTTCCAATATGTACCATGACAAGGTCCAAAGGAAACAATGGCTCTTAACATGATAGCAGTTCCAATTTATAAATTAATAAACGTAACCATAAAAATGATTTTATTCATATCCACACAATTCTGTAGAAAAAAATTACTTCCTTTCAGAAACTGGTAGTAGATTAATATGCCCATCTATCAAAAGCTGACCTCCACTTCCACACCATAAATAAGTCAAGTCAAAGAATTCCCAATACAGATGCTCTCTATGTGAGCCGCTAAGGATTTTGGCACCTCATAGTCCGATCAGGTATTTTGGCTATTTGAGAACACGTTCAGTTGTGACTTCCTCCAACAGCTATTTCTCAAACAAAGCCTACTCAGTCAGTGCGGGGTGTTGTACAAAATGAAAAAAAGCTGCAACCTCCTCATTGTGAATGTAATGCGCTTGACAATTTTGAATCATAACCCTAGTCAAGGATTCCTCTTCGTATCCCTAAAAAAGATGAGCTAAGGGTCTCTTCCTTTCCTAGAAATACTCCAAGCTCCAGACAAAATAATTGCCACAGTTGTTCAGAACTAACAGAAGAAACCAATTACCGACTCTCCATAACCACTTCAGTATATGATGAGCTGAACTGACATCATGCTTCCCAACTCCCAACACACACTAACCAGAAGAGGTTATGATGTTCTATGTAGCTTAATTATAATCACATGCATATTTCATCCACTTAGTCAAAGTATTGTTATTATGAAGCTACTGGGAAACAGCAGCATGCAGTTAGATTCCAAAATCCAAGACTTTATGAAACCCAAAACTCTATAGCAATAAAAACTGGAACAGCCAAATTATAAGAGTAAACGATTGAGCAAATTACTCACATGTTATCAAGATCAATGAACTCTTCTCTCACTAGTGAAGCTGTAAGCTTGTACAGCCCAAATGGTACAGGAACAGTTACTTCCAGTCTCTGATAATATTGGAATTTAAAGCCAAGAATTTGTGAAGCATGAGACTGCACCAAAAATCAAATGATGAGCATGTGAAGAGTTCCATACATTCCTCTATATCCAAACAATATCCAGTCTCAGCAATAACATCACATACCCTAGGAAAGATGGGAATCAATTCAAGAAAGACCTCGCTGTCTGGTTGAAGTTCGAAACATTCTAAAACCTGACAGTTGAAGGAATAATGAAATTGAAGGATTAGACTGCAGACAACAAATTGTTCGGAAATATAAGAAATTGAAAAATTAATGAGCAGCTTACGATGTCAAAAACACGGTTAGGGTCCAGATCGAAATGACCAATTAATGACTGCAGAAAATATACTTGTCAGGAAGAAAAGTGACTGGAATAAGACCACAGATGAGGGGGCTGAAAAATATATTAAGGGACAACCTTAATGATGCCTATCATGGCTGCTGATGCATTTTCAGTTGCATCTTCAGAGCCTCGACAAAGAAGAGTAACCTGTTGATCCAACTCAACAGTAAATGTACACATGATATCTCATTTTTTCCAACAAAAAATAATAATACAATGCCCCTCAGGAAGTTATGAACGAAGGAATAAGAAATATTCAGGAAGAACCCGTCAAAAAATATCTTAGGAAATATAATATTGGATATTATATTTCAAACAGATGCTAACTGTATAGGTGGTATAACCATGTGAAATATGCACTTATAAGCAAAAGCACATTCTTATTGACTGCTACTTCATTAAACTTTAAACTCTGATGCAGATATGGGAGCATCAATTTCCACAATTGATTGTTCATACTCCTATATACCCTTAACTTTAAATCCCCAAAACCAGTATTATCAAGCCCTAAGCCATTCCTAGTGGTTGTAGGTAGGTAGAAAGACATTCTTCATCATTGGCATACCCTCAAGATGGAAGACACCAGCAACCATCATTCTTCATTGCTCCACAAAAGCAATTTCATACCAATATATCCGATTCTTCTGAAGGATCAATTTTGTAACCATAGTACAGATTATGAAGTCATAAGAGGATAACTAACCCATTCTTCCAATTTATGACGGTTTACATTAACCATAATTCACTTTCGTATGATTCCATGATGTTGCAAACAACTTAACATATCTACATTTTCACATTGCAAATAATATAATAAACAGAGGCAATGTTGACTCCATTGAGTTATAGGCATATAATGCATGTTTCTTGGACAATTTTTACTTTGCAATGCAAATGAAAGAGGAGAAAAAAGTAATTCAGCATGATAATAGTTCCTCAGGAGAAGAAATAAGAGCACTTTGTGCTTTACCTCGATTAAAAAGATGTAATTTAAGAATCAGATTCCCTGACCAACATTTTCAAAAGTAAAATTTCAAATTTCCAAAACCAAGACTAGCATTGTCTATGTCATTAAAATCACACTACAGTTGATTTCTATTAATCCTAAATCAACAAGATTCGACACAACATAAATCTCTATGCAGCAGAAAGCCCCAGTTCTAACTGTTGGCAGTTCCTACATGACATTTCAACTCTGCGTCAAGCAATCATATCAACAAGATATGGTGTTGGGAAATATCCACCTGGATATCTCCTAGATATTATTGACTCATAAAAGTTAGCAAATCAGATAAGTTAGGATATTATGTACAAATATTAGTATATCATGTACAAATATTAGTTACCTAGAATAGCCCTCTATATATCTATATATACTTATACCTATGTATTCATCAAATATAGAATAATATACAATTGTTCAGGATTTCTGCATGGTATCAGAGCTATACCTGAACAATCCTAAAAAACCCTAGCCACAACCTACTATCTCTAATCCTACAACCTTAACAGACCTAAACCCTAGCCGCCACCTATTGTCTCTAATCCTACCAATCTATGTCAACCATGTCCGACATTGGTGAATCTTCTAACCCATCTCTTCAAACACCTCCTCCTCATAATAGTACCTCTTATTCTCATTCCATTCACATCACTACTATACGACTGAATGGATAGAATTTTCTTCACCGGTCCCAATCAGTTAGAATGTACATCCGTGGTGAAGGCAAGATTGGATATTTGACTGGTGACAAAAAGGAACCTACGGCTAATGATCCTACACACAGAATATGAGATGGTGGAAACTCTATGGTGATGACATGGCTAGTAAATTCTATGGAGGAGGATATTAGCTCCAACCATATGTGTTACCACACAGCTAAGGAGCTATGGGCAAACGTGAATCAGATGTATTCTAATTTGGAAAACCAATCCCAAGTGTATGAAATAACTCTCAAATTGGGTGAGATCCACCAAGATGAGGATAGTGTTACTAAGTACTTTAATTCTCTGAAACGTTTATGGCAAGACTTAGATTTGTTTGATGACTATGAATGGAAATCCCCTAATGACTGTAACTATTTTCATAAAACAGTAAAGGATAACCAAACTTTTAAGTTCTTAATTGGACTTAATGTTGAGTTTGATGAGGTTAGAGGCAAGATTATTGGAAGACAACCTCTTCCTACCATTGAAGAAGTTTTTACAAAAGACCGATGTGAAGAGAGTAGATGGTTAGTGTTGCTTGGCAAACGAAATCCTACACCCACCATTGAAAACACAGCTTTAGTTGCTGGGAATACTACTGGTCGTACTAAGAAGACTGAGGAAAAGTCACGGGATTGGTATGACTATTGTAATAAAGCACAGCATACCCGTGAAACATGCTAGAAACTCCATGGAAAGCCTGCAAATTGGAAGGGATCGAATGAAGGAAAATTTAATAAAACCTCTTCTAGTCACTATAAATCATATAAAATCCCATCAGTACATGAGGTGGATGCTGGACAGTTCTCTCAAGAGTAGATTGACTACATTCTAAAGCTACTAAAACCCAATTATGAATCCTCAAGTGCTCCTAATGCTTTTGTGGCGCAAACTGGTAGTGATTTTAATGCCTTATCATGTTCCTTTCCATATTGCTCCTTGGATCATTGATTCAGGAGCATCTGACCATATGACCAGTTCCCCTAATTTATTTCATACTTATGACCTTGTTCGAGCCATGAAAAAATCTGTATAACAGATGGATCACTTTCTACTGTAGCTGGTAAAGGTTCAGTAATTCTATCCTCGAATATCTGCCTTAAATATGTCCTACATGTTCCAAAACTAACTTGTAATCTGCTATCTGTGAGCAAACTAGCCCGTGACTCTAATTGTACCATTACATTTTTTGACTCGTATTGTGTCTTTCAAGAATTAACTTCAAGGAAGATGATTGCAGTGCTAAGTTGACAGATGGTCTCTACTACATCGTTGATGACAACTTGAAGAATAAAGAAGCTCATGGCTTAAGTAGTATCTGTTCTACCCCTGCTAAAGAACAGATTTTGCTTTGGCATAATAGATTAGGACATCCTAATTTCTTTTGCCTCAAAAGGCTATCACCTCATTTGTTTAAATTTGTGGATTGTTGACAACTTCACTGTAAGCATTGCATTTTATCCAAAAATCATAAGATTTCTTACCCCACAAAATCTTATCAACCCTCCAAACCATTTTATTTAATTCATAGTGATGTTTATGGTCCATCTCGTGTTAAAACCCTTACTGCAAAAAAATGGTTTGTAACTTTTATTGATAATCATACTCGGTTATGTTGGTCTATTTGATACATGAAAATTTTGAAGTTGTTCAAATCTTTCAAAATTTCCATACCATGATTGAAACTCAATTTCACACATGCATTAGGATACTTCACTCTGACAATGGTACCGAGTATTTTAATGAAGTCCTTGGAAAGTTTCTCAAATCTAAAGCTTTGTTCACCAATCTACGTGTGTAAACACTCCTCAACAAAATTGCATTGCCGAGAGGAAAAATAAACATTTGCTAGAAGTCTCTCAGTCCTTTATGTTTACAATGAATGCGCCAAAAATACCTTTGGGGTGAGGCTGTTTTGACTGCATCATACTTAATTAATCAAATGCCTAGCCATGTTTTGCATTATGCTACACCTTTAGATGTGTTTAAACAATGTTTTCCTGAAAATAGACTTTACTCTACTCTTCCTCTTCGGGTCTTTGGGTGTACTGTATATGTTCACAATTCAACTAAGGGAAACTCCAAACTAGATCCAAGAGTTGAAAAGTTTTTCTTTATTGGGTATGTTCCTACTCAACGAGGTTATAAATGATATAATCCTTTAACTAAAAAAATTGATGTCTCCATGGATGTCACATTCCTAGAACATAAAGGAAAAGGGGAAGAACTCTAATGATGTAGAAAATTTTTGGGCCACAACACCTAACCCCCTACCCACTGTCATTATTGATCATAATATAAGTCCTGGTAATGAAGCCAAAGATACTACTTGTAAATTGTCCATGTCAGCAAGTCTCGGTTTAACTACAGGGGGAGAAATACTACTGTTCGTTCCTAAGGAACAGAATACTAAGTTTCGTGTTTATACTAAGAGGAAGACTCAACTGAGAAGTAGAGAATAGCCTACAACTGGAAACAACTCAAGTAACCCTTCTGGTACTTTACCCCTCATTGTGCCTAGTAGTAATCAATCTATATCTACTGACCCACAAATTACCAGTGATTTTTCTACTAATCTCTCTACTGATAATTACCTACCCATAGCATGTAGAAAAGGGAAATGGGCTTACACCAATCATCCCTTATCAAAGTACCTATCTTATGGGAAACTATCACAAACACATAAATCATTTGTCTCTAAAATCACTAATATGTTTGTTCCAAGAAACATTCAGGAAGCACTTCAAGATCTAGATTGGAGATCATGGAAGAAGTAAATGCACTTGAGAAGAATAAAACCTGGGAACTTGTGAATTCCCCTAGAGATAAAAAGCTGGTGGGCTGCAAATGGCTATTCAATGTTAAGTCTAAGGCTGATGGTAGTGTGGAAAGGCTAAAGGCAAGATCAGTTACTAAGGGGTTCGCTCAAACCTATGGTATTGACTACCAAGAGACATTTGCTCCTGTTGTAAAGTTAAATACAATTCAGATACTGCTATCCTTAGCTGTTAATTTTGAGTGGACTTTACATCAACTAGATGTAAAAAATGCATTTCTTAATTGAGACTTAGAAGAAGTCGTCTTTATGAGCCTACCTCCAAGATTTGAAGATAACTACAGGAGACATAACGTGTGCATCCTAAAGAAGTTAATATACAGCCTAAAACAGTCCCCTAGAACATGCTTTGATAGACTTGGAAGGCCTATGAGAAGCTACGGCTATTATCAAAGTCAAGCTGATCATACATTGTTCTGCAAGCGGTCCAAGGCAAGTATGCTATCTATTCTTATTGTTTACGTAGATGACATTATCATAGTAGAGTTGAAGAAGAGATTAGCCAAAGAATTTGAAATTAAAGATCTTGGACCTCTCAAATACTTCCTCGGAATGGAGTTTGCTAGATCAAAGGATGGAATATTTGTGAAACAAAGGAAATATATTCTGGACCTATTGAATGAGACCAAATTACTAGGATCCAAGGCAGCTGATACTCCTATTGAGATTGATGTAAATTTTAGACCAGTTCAACTTGAAAGCAAATACCAGCAATTAGTTAGGAGATTAATATACCTATCACACACTAGACCTGATATAGCCTTTGTCGTGAGCTTAGTAAGTCAATTTATGCATTCTCCAGGCCAAGAACATCTGGATGTTGTATACAGAATACTAAAATATCTAAAAGGAACTCCTGGGCAAGGTTTAATGTTTCGAAATCAGAATAACCTTCAAGTCAAAGTCTATATTGATGTTGATTGGGCAAGGAGTGCAACTAGTAGAAGATCAACAAGTTATTGCACATTTGGTGGTGGTAACTTGGAGAAGAAACAAAGTGTGGTTACAAGTAGTGCTGAAGCTAAGTTTCGTTCAATGGCACATGGAATTTGTGAACTTTTACGGATTAAAAGGGTACTGGACGAACTACAGATTCCTATTTTAGTTCCTATGAAAGTGTATAGTGACAACAAAGTTGCAATTTCGATTGCTCACAACCCTGTTCTTCATGATAGAACAAAACATGTTGAGGTTGACAAGCATTTCATCAAGGAGAAGATTTAAGAAGGATTAATTTGTGTTCCCTATATTCCAACATCCCAATAGGTAGCTGATATTCTCACAAAGGGATTACACAAGCGGCAGTTCAATATTCCAATTACCAAGCTGTCTATGGATGACATATACAAGCCAACTTGAGGGGGAGTGTTAGGAAATATCCAGCTGAATATCTCCTAGATATTATTGACTCCTAAAAGTTAGCAAATCAGATAAGTTAGGATATTATGTACAGATATTAGGATAGCATTTACAGATATTAGTTTCCTAGAATAGCCATCTCTATTTCTATATATACTTGTACCTATGTATTCATCAAATATAGAATAATATACAATTGTTCAGAATTTCTGCATATGGTAACTGCAACTCCTTTATCACCGCATCCCACATTGTTTAGACTTTCCTCAGCTTTTCCTTTATCCTTATTCTTAATGTTAATTTAGCTACTGCACCAGAATGAAAGTGCATGATAAGACCATCTTAAGAAACATTTACCCTCCTATTTTTAACAAGCACAAACTCCAACTCCATGAAAATTGGTTCATTTTGTATTTGATATCTCACCACATTTCTAGATATACATATTTTCATGCTGAAGAGCAGCAAATGATGCTCCTAGTAGTTTCCATCATACATTACTTGGTTGATAATGATACTCAAACGTACATCAAAATGACATGACATTTCCTTCCCTAATAGTGCTAGATGGTCTAGCATAACCCTTACACTATTTATTTATGATCTGGACAAACTATATATTCAAATCTCTCAATAATATTTCATGAACCCATTCATCACACCGATATGGTCCGAAACTTGACGAATAGATCTTGGAATAAGAATTCAATGAGAAATAAAGTCCATATCCTAAGATACAAGAAAAATACCATAAAAATAAACCAAAATTTACAGAAATTTAGAGAGGATATTATATGTACACATTGTTGTTAAATGAAGTATACGCAGCAAACTAAGAGGAGAAAAGTAAAAGAAGAAAACATTATGATAGGCAATATAAATAATTTAGCATACCAATTTGGCATAGCCCTCGCTTTCTTCTCGGAGAAGATTGAATTTTGTTTGTTGATATAGAAGACGAGTATTAACTCTGACCTGAATTTGACAATCAAGCATGTTAACGAAAAATATCTATTCAACAAAGATCCAATGGCACTATCACCCTAACAAAAAAACCCATTAAAAAAAACCATCTTATTAACATTTACAATTGTATCTTCCACACATTTCTATTTACTAAATTTCACCACTGTCAAGACAATACTGAGGTATGAAAAGTTGAAGATCACATGAGGCAGAAAATTATGACTTCAGACATTATAAAAATGTAGTGCAAATGACTTGATAATGCACTCTAGAGTTAAAAAAAGGTTAGAATCATACATATACCTACACTTTTATAGATGGTGGAATAGACTTGATTCCATCTTCTTAACATATTGTAGGTCATATTGTCCCAAAGGTGTTTTAGTCCTTATGTATAGAAATATTATGCAATGTGTTTTTACCTCTTTACCCTTCAAATCTTGGGCCTTTATCTTTATCATCTCAGCCTCCCACAGAAATTCCTCCTGCAAATTTGGGAGAAATTTTAAACTTATAGTCCTTTTCCATTCCACTTTCAATGAAAATCAAACATTAAAATCTAGATGCATGAAACAAAAAAAGTATTGCCAGCTCACAAAAAGTAAAGCTCTAATATAAATCAAGAAATGACACCAATTCCCACCTCACAACGCTCTTGGAAAAGCCTCAATGGGACTAGTGTGGATTCCAGCATCCATTTAGCCTGGAATGAAACATGTGGATTTCAAATAAAACCATAGCACCAAAATGAATAGAAGATAGAAGAACTAAAGTCACAAAGGAAGCAGATTACCATCAAGTCAACAAAACCAACAAATAATTAGATAGGCGTAAAAGATTATCCAAGCAGTGAGCTCAATAAAGAGATCATTTGCAAATTACCAGACTACCATCTTCATAGAGCTACTTGCATGTAGGCTAAAATAAACAAGGAGGGAAGTAATGCTGCATAAACTACTACACAACTAGTAAAGAATGTAAAATGAAAACAAATGTACATACCCACTAAATAACATATCAACTCAACGTTTTGGATTCTTAATGTCAAAATGGAATTGTAAGAATCATAAATAGAATGTTGCTTAATATTACAATTCAACGGCACTTGTTACACAAATATATTGCTTAGCATTACACAGAAATGGGACAGATTAAGTCAGTGCATGAAGTTTTGGCATAAAATACAGCACTATAGAACAGTCACTTTACACAAAAGGAAAGGAATCAGTTGTTTGACTACCATTAGCAAAAATCAAAGATCAAGTTAGTGTCATATAACTTACCAACTTTATTAGGCGAGTGCGATACTCCCCACTTATTGCAAGCTGCAAGAAAACTTAGCACTTTACATTGGAAAAAAACTTGAAAACATATTCATTGAGAAATACTAACGCATATATACCAGTTGAATAGAAATAAATTACTTTGAGGGAGATTAGAAAAGAACTAGAATGTCATCAAACATCATCCATGATGATTTTGTTTTCTTCATCCTAGTTAATCCTCACCTAGTAATGTTCAAACTTCAAAGCAAAGACCAACTTCATAAATGATATTGTTATGTTTGGTCTTGACTTTGGACTTTGAAAGAAGTATTACATAATTAGATGGAACATGATTCTACTCATAATTTCCCAAGATTCTTAAACCACAATGAAGCAGCTCATGTCTTTAGTACCAAAATTGAAGGAGCCATCATTAGCATGATAAATTTCCTCACAAAGAAAGCAAAAATATGAACAATCAATCGCAAAAATACTTCTCCAAACCCCTAAATGCAAACAGCGGATATAAAATATAGTTGATTTTAAATGTTATCCAGCATAGCAATTAGCCTCCGGTAATAAGTAAATGAGATGCGAAACTCCACACGCTTTGGCATTAAGCAATGCAGTTAGATTCTATCACACAAAATCGAAGTATTCCACAATTATATATTAGCAATTACAACAAATTTAAGCAGAAAAAGATGATACATCTTGAGCCATTTGTGAAACAATGTCAGCGAAGATGGAGCCCATCTCTTGGTCAGAAACCCTGTCTGAAAACTCTACCGAATCCAATGCTGCCTTGCATTTCTGAAACGGCAACTCCCCTCGAACCTATATAATTTACACCAGAAACCAACAATATCAAAACAAATTGCTTAAAAAGAAAACAAACAAAACTCAAAAAGAGAAAGGAGGGGGTGGAAGCGGGCGAGGTAGGTAGATTAAAGGACACAAAATACCATGGTCCAGCAGAGCTCGTAGAGGAAGCGAAGCATGGGAACGGGGACGGGAACACGGAAGCTAGGGTTTCCGGACTTCCATTCGCGGAGATAATCATCATTGATGAGAGTACAGTCTGAGGAAGCGAAACTCATAGTAGTGTTAGACAAAGAGATTTTTATGGAGGAATGTTGTCGCTAACGCGCGTGAGCGACAATCGTGGTTTGGAATTGGCGATGATGAAGAGGACGACTCAGGGAGGAGAGGCAAAGGACGGAGTGGATTTCATTGAGGAATTTAGGGTTTAATGTAGAGGAGGGTATTATTAGGGTTTGCGGGGGAAAAAATGCTAACAATGGCTTTAACGTAGCAGGACAGCAGCGAGAGAATTATGATTCTGAAGCAGTTGTGGCTTTTGGTAAGCGGCAGACTAGTCAGTCTCATTTTAATGGGACTTCCCGGTGCCACCGAGTACACATCCATCCGTTTCCATTCGGGCCGGGCTCTCGCAAATTCTTTTCTCTCAAAAAATAAAAAAAGAATTAAGCCTTAAAGCGGCTCATTACGGGAGCTATAACTTAACACAAATTGTATCGAATGACTAATGGCATGGCTATGACAGACTCCATGTATTGTAAAGATAGCCAAAGTCCTCAAATTTGCGTTAGCCAAAGTCCTCAAATTTGCGTTAGCCAACATTGATGTGGAGTTTAATTCTTTACATAAGATCCTTGTCAAATTGCTTCTTGTTATGACAAATATCAACAAAAATTCATATATTTCTATCATCACGTATAGTTGTGATAGGATAGGAAAGTGAAAGACAGAAATACCATTTCACTTAGTCATTAGAATGCTTAATGGATAAACACCTTTTAATTATATCACTTCATTCCTTTGGGGCTTCATAGATTTGCGTTTGGTTAGCATCATTTTTCAACTCTCCTTAGCGAAATCATATTGAAAAACTAAATGGTTGATGCTTTCTTCTTCTTCTTTATACAATATGCACCAATTTGTGAGTGATATGTGACATTTGTACAAACTTTTTCTAGGATAATTTGTTAGTTAATTGTAATAAATTGATTGTTGTTAACTTGTTTAATTTACGTTTTGTCTTAGTTTCATATAATTGCATGATTATGTACAGGGACGGAGCCAGACTCGACTCTAAGGAGGGCCGGGGGCCAACATCTAAATGCAAAAAAAAAATTTAAGGGGGGGCCACTTATATTTATAAATTTAAAAATATTAATTATATAAGTAATTTTTAAAAAAAAAATTTGAAAGGGGGGACCATGGCCCCCCTCCCTCTCAACATAGCTCCATCACTGATTATGTATGAACATGTGTAAATATGCATGAATGTATATGAATTAGGTTTTTAAGATTAGGTTTTGCATGAATTTTGTGTGGCATTGTTGCACGTCTTTTTCATACATTATATTGGTATGAATTGCATTTGTTTTGGGCATAATTAAGTGATTAATTTTCTTGTTAATAAATAGGTTTGAAGGTAATTTTAAGGGATGGAAAGATAGAAGAACCAAAGAGAAAGTAAGTCATGTGACCCAGAGGAAAGCTATAATTTTCTTAGGTCAACCCATCACCAATGTTAAGCTTTCGCAAGATACAATTCTTATTGGATATTTTTTGTTTTTAATCCAAAAGAAAGAGGAGAAATACAGTTTCAAATTGGTGAAATAACAGCACAATTTGGATAAGAAATCAAGTTACCTTGACATTTAGAGAGAGATCTTGAATGGAAAAGTGGTTGTCCAAAAATCTATTCATATCTTTTTAATGGTTAAGTGAAAAATGGGAAGTGAGGGCTTACATAGTTCATTTACATCATTAAACAGGGCTTATTTAGTTCAAGTAATGAGAGTGAAAGAACTAAGACATTAAGAAATTTTTAACTAAATATAATGAACATTGCTAAAGCGAGAGAATGCATAGTTAGGTAATGACAATCCTAAGTTGTTAAATTGATACTTTAATTCACAATTTTCTAAATTTGTGTTCTTACTTTTGTGACAACCCTAAGTGTGTATGTATGACTTAATTTTTATATTTTGGATCTTTCAAATCTAATTATTTGATTTTCCTAAACAAAACAAAATTTGGATCATTTCAGTGACTAATTAATCCCTGTGGGACGATACCTATCTGTACTGCGATTTTCGATCTGTATACTTATAGGATAGGAGGTTTTAATTTAAAATTTGGAAAATTATCTATCAAGTTTATAGCGTCATTGTCGGGGATTGCGCGTAGCATTGAATTTGGTTTGAATTGTTTTGATTTGGGTTTTCTTTTCATTTTTACTTTGATATTCTTTTCTAGTGTGTAATAGGTGTATGCATACGAGGAGTTGCAGAGAAATTGCGAGAACTTGACATCACCAAAGTAGGAAAGGAATTGAGAAAGGCAAGGAGAAAAGATCAGCAGATAATGGATGAACAGAGGGAACAAGGTGGTGAAGAAAGAACTTCGATGGACTTTATATGACCAGGGTTTAACCTGAACTAGCAATGAATTGCTAAACTACCAGTGAATGCGAACAATTTCAAAATCAAGCCAACTTTACTTAATATTTTGCAAAGAAATGCTCAATTTTATGGTTTGCCACATGAGGATCCTAATACTCATATTGCCAATTTTTTTGAAATTTGTGATACTTTCAGGCAAAACGGGTTGTTGGAAGATGAGTGAAGATGAGATTGTTTCCGTTCACACTAAAGGATCGAGCAAAGGCATGGATGAACTCCCTTACTCCATAACAAGTCAAAACATGGGACCAATTGATGCAAGCCTTTTGTCCAAATATTCCCCATTGATAAAGACAACAAGGATCATCAAAGAAATCACCAACTTTCAGTAATACAAGGGAGAATCATTGTACGAGGCATGGGAGCATTTCAAGAAGTTGCAGAGGAGCTGTCCCCATCACAATCTACCTAGGGAATATTTGCTACAAACATTTTATAATGGGGTCAATTCAGTAACCAGAAGCACCATTGATGCAGCTGCAGGAGGTTCATTGATGAAGAAGACCATAGATGTTGCATATGACCTTATTGAAGATATGGTTGCTAACAACTGCCTTTGGTACAATGAAAGGAGTAAACCACTGCAGATGAAAGAACAAAAAGGGGTTGTGTCAGCAGATTTAACAACTGCTTTATTTGTAGAAATTGCATCATTAAGGAAACAGGTAAGTAATCTTCAACCTTCATCCAATTCCTTAAAGTATATGCATCAAAATTGTAGATTTATGGAGTGAGCAGTCATAATTCATCATAATGTTATTTGATGAACACTGAGGGCATAAAAAAAGCTCATTATTTAGGGTTCTAATAGAGGTAATGTAATAACCCATATTTTGGGACTTATAATGCTGGATGAAAAAACTATCTAAATTTTTCTTGGGCTAACCCTGTAGGAACCAATTGGAGACCTCAAAGACCCCCAAGATTTTAGGAAAAGGAAAGCAACTCACATGTTGCTGTAGAGTCAAAGTTTGAAGGTACTGAATCAAGGCTAGAGGCAAAATGGAAGCCCAAGCTGCAAGGACAGATTCTTAACTTTCACAACTGAAATCCCAATTTTCAAAGATGATGGAAGTGATGGGTACAATTGGATTGAAGGTGAACAATATCGAGGAGGCACAGGCATGGAGCTATCAGGCGCTCAAAATTTATCAAGTGAAGATTGATCAGTTGATTAAAAATCAAGCATCATTAATCTATAAGTAAAGGTGCAAATGGGTTAGTTAGCAATTGCAGTATCAACCAAACCCCCAAGTAACCTTCCTAACACTTCAGAACCTTAACAGAAAGAACATTTAAAGGCAATCCAGTTGAGAAGTGGAAATTTAACATCCCGTTATCTATGTTGAGGCTAGAATAGAATATAAAAGAGATGATTGAGAGATTAGAAAATGCAGTTCTTGTTCATGCATAATGTGACATACACATATACGTGAATAGTAAAATTTGCACATGAAAATGACTGTATATGCATTCATTGACATTTCGGGTATAATTGTTTATAAATATGATTGTTATTAGGAATTGTGGTTTTTATGTGTTGAAAATTGATTTGGAGAGTGTAATTGCTAATTTAGAATTTTTGGAATTTTTGGAAAAAAATTTCTAAAAATTTTGGATATTTTTGGACTAAGAAAATTTGCCAAGTGAGAAAACAATTGTTCAATGGTAGTAGAATTTACTATCTAAGAGCGATGGAAATTTTGATAAATGACTTTAAGATTTATTGACAAGTGTCGATTAAAATTTGGAGATAATTGGAGTATAAATTAAAATTTGATTGCACTAGTTAAATGAAGGAACTTATTCTAATGCTTTAGAAATTGGTGTAAGTCACATAAGTTGTTTTTTTAATTGAAAGACACCCCCTTGTTTTTTTTCTCTCTTGATGCTTTATGTTTAAAAGACATTGGTGTTTATTCTTGATTTCTTCCCCATTTTCATGACTTCTCCTCTCCTTCTCTTTTTCTTCTTCTTGAATTATTTCTTCACACCTCCATTCACGTTGGACATAGCCACTTATCTTCTATTTGCTACTCCTTCACCTTGCTCTCTCTTCATTCTCACCAAAAACTCATCCCTACCACTTTTAGAAGATTATGAATGTGGGTTGTTGGTTAAGCTAGGGATTTTTAGTATTCTTGAAGATTTTGGAGATTTTGGATCTAAATCAAGTAAGTAGGGCTTTAATCATTATGGGCAATGTTAAATGAAGCATTTATGACGAGAAATTGATGTAATTTTCTTGCTTTTGTACATGCTTGGTGATGCTTGATGAGCAATACTTCATATATTGTATTAGAGATGTGTTAGAAGTTGAATGATCAAAAGAAGGGTGATAGGTTAAGTGTAGAAAATTGGCGGATGAATGTATATGTTTGTATTCTATTTTGGGTATTTATGATCAAGCATAGAATTTTGATTTGTGTATAGATGATGTTGAGCTAAATTTGAGGTATACGTGAAGTGGTTATCAACTTGAAATAATGAACTTAGGAAAGAGATATGTTACGAAAAAGAATAGGAATTTATGAATGATGAGATGTAGTTGATTGTTGATGAATAGGTACATGAACATGTCCTATTTTTAGGTTGATGTTCAAATTTAGATCATGCTTTGTTGGTGAATGATATTGAAATAAAATAGAGTTGAGAATGAGAAGTAAATGAAGTAGAAAAGGGTGATCTTTGTACAAGTTATGTTGGGTGTAAAATTTGAAAAATTGGAAGATGATTGACTGGGAAATGTTCTACTAAGTATGCTTCCATGTTTTAGCCATAACTTTTTCTCTCATTATCCAAATGAGATAATTCTTAATTTGAATTAAACTAGAGACATATGGTTACATTTTTTATGAGACATCAAATTCAAATTCTATCTCTAAGAGTCTCAAAATTTGTCATGAACTTGAAAAATTGGGTATGCTTTTGTGAAAGTTCACCATGGCAAACTCCTTTCTTCACCATGGTGAACTTGAAGGATATGGCTAGGATTCCTTTCAGGTAAAGTTTTCTGTGGCCAACTCTGGGTTTCGCCGTGGTGAACTTGTGAGATTTTTGCGAGAATTCCTCTCGGGAGGAGTTTGCCACAGTGAACTTTTTTTTACACTGAACATGTTTCAATATTTTGGGAATATCTTGTTCTATAGTTATCCAAATTGAATGATTTTTAATTTGGAATAAACTAGAGACACAGGGCTACAAATTATCTGAAGAAATCAAATTCTAAATCGGGCTTTAAGAATTTCAATTTCTAGGTGGAAGTTGAATGCAGGGCACTATCTTAGTATAAAAACAGTCCAAAATTATTTGAAGTATAACTTCCGAAATACTAAATCAAATTGAATGATCTTAGTGTCGTTAGAAACCTAAGACATAGGGGAACAATTTTCTAGAAGAAAGTGATCTCAAATTTTCCCATTTACATTTTCTAAATGATCAGGAACAATATACCCAAAAGTTAGTGTTTGGAGAAAAATCTGAAATGATTCATTGGGTTATGAAATTAGATTCTAGTGATTTTATTAAGGAATAAACCATAAGTATAAATGATACTTATGTGAGTTTTGAAATATGAATGTTTATCTGATGAGAATAATAGAGCGATACCCTGGATTGTCATAAACATGCATTGTGCATATTTTATATATATACATGTGCATTATAAAACACTTACAATTGTGCCAATTTATGATATGTGTATAATGCTTGTTATAAAGGAGCAACTAGAGCGTCAATCTCCAAAAGTTGCCGAACTTCTAGGAATTAGCTTCAAGAGCGACCTGTGAGTAACCTAAACGGTCTCACCCAATTACTTGTTTGCTTTATATTATGTTTGAATTATTGAATGAATGCAAATTGATTGTGTTAATTCCAGACAATGAAGGTCCAATGATTCTGGTGTATGAATGAGTTATTGAAGTGCTCCTTATATGTGAATGTGATGAATTAAATGTTGCTCAACAATTCTATTGACTGTCAAACTAAGGTCTGATGATAAATGTGATCTGAATGTGAATGTGCAATCATATGATTGGCTGAGAATATGTTATGTGAAACATTCAATACATGAATGCATGTAAGATAAAGAAAGTTATGATTAGAGTTGCTAGGATAAAGAGATTAGTGCTCGGATTGTGATTAGAGCCTCAGGCTCGATTGTGAATGTATCCGATATCTACTAAAGGATATGGGACATTATGTGACACAACTTAGTATCCACTAAGGGATATGAGCTAGTAAAAAGGCGCTCAATCACAACGACAATAATAAATGAAAGTGAATCTCACGTGCATTATAATTATAATTGATATGTGAATTTTGTATGAATGATATGATCGATATGATTGTTCTGAAAGTGATATTTCATGCATAAGCAAAGAAGTGAATAATATGTTACGTGTACAAGTGTGATGCATGAATTGAGTGAACCATCGATGTTCGTTATCTCATTGAGTTCGCAAAACTCACCAAAATTGCTACGTTGACTTTTCAAGACTGAGGGACGACTTTAGCTACTGAGGGACATTTTTACTTTTGGGTACAAAAAGAAATGACTTAAAGGTCGGTCAGTTGGATATGGACAGATTAGATAGATTTTGTATATTTTCCTCTTTTATATACCACATTTTTGTATTAGGCTATGATGCTGTATCGGTATCGATGTTGAAAGATACATTGTAAATATTTGGTTTTTTATGTGATGTTTCATAAGAGAATAAAGATAGATGATGACATGTTAAGTGAATGTTATGATTGAACGTAGCGTGTCATTATCATAAGTTATGTACTGGAATATCCACAGGGTATTCCAGTATGTATCTTAGGGTAAGGGGTGCTACAGGAAAGGAGTTACCAGAGCCAGTCTTGAAGGAAGTTGCTGATCCAGTAGAGAAAAGTTAGGAAAAAGGTAAAGAGAAAGTCACTAAGGAGGAGGAACCCCCATATGTTCCACCTCTACCATATGTTTCAAAATTACCATTTCCTAGGAGAGTGAATCAGAATCTAGTGAAGACTCAATTCAATAAATTTTTGGAAAAATTGAAGAAGTTGTATATGAGTTTTTCTTTGCCAGAAATTTTGGAGCACATGCCCAAGTATGCTAAGTTCTTAAAGGGATTACTTTCTAGTAAGCGAACTTGGGACTCAAAACAGACAGTAGCATTGGCAGCCAGTTGCAGCTCTGTGATCACAAATAATATTCCATTGAAACTAAAGGATCCAGGGAGTTTTACTATTCCTTGTATTATTAGTTATGTTGAATTTTCTAAATGTTTATATGATTTGGGAGCTAGTATTAATCTAATGCCAGTATCTATTTTCGGGAAACTGAACTTGGATGACATAAAGCCAACATTAACGACAATTTAGTTAGTTGATCTGTCCATGAAAGAGCCTTTTGGAATTGTCAAAGATTTTTCGGTAAAAGTAGATAAGTTTGTGATTCTTGTTGACTTTGTCATTTTTTATGCTACTGAGGACAGAAATTATCCATTGATTTTGGGATGCCCATTTATGAATACTAGTCGAGTGTTGATTGATGTTATTAATGGTGTTCTAATTTTGCGTATTGGTGATGAAAAAGTTGAGTTCAATATGAATAGGAGTTTGAAAAGCAGGGAGGAGCCAGATTGTTGTGTGAGAATGGATGTGATGAATGAGTGTGTGGAGGATATAGCTGGTAGAATGATAAAAACAGAGAGTGAAAGGGAATTAGAATTGAATGAAGAAGATGAGAGTGGAAAGAGAAAGAAGAATGGAGAGGAAGAAGAGAAAAGTGAGAAGGAACCTTTAGTTAGAACCAAGCCACTCATACCACCTTTCAATGAGAGAGCACCCACCTTAGAGTTAAAACCTTTACCTTCATACCTGAGGTATACATTCTGGGTGAAAATCAAACATTACCTGTGATTATTTCAAACCAGTTGAGTGATGAACAGGAGAGGAAGGTAGTAGAAGTTATAAGGAGGAGGATGAAAGCGATGGGGTGACAGATATAAAAAATTTGAGGGATAAGTCCAAGTGTTGTGATGTACATAATAAATATCGAGGATGGATGTAAACCAGTGAGGGATAGGCAAAGACGTTTGAATCCGAATATGTAGGAAGTTGTAAAACAAAAGGTGATTATGTTATTAGATGCAGGAATTATATACCCAATCTCAAACAGTGAATGGGTAGGTCCAATTTAGTGTGTACCAAAGAAAGGCGGAACAACTGTGGTGGAAAATGAAAAGGTTAAGTTGATTTCCATACGAACGGTCATTGGTTGGAGAATTTGTATTGATTACCAGAAGCTCAACTCAGTGACAAATAAGGACCACTTCCCTCAGCCTTTTGTAGACTAAATGATTGAGAGAGTTACATGACATGCATTCTACTATTTCTTGGATGGGTAGTCCAGCTATAATCAGATATTGATTTATCTAGAGGATCAAGCCAATACAACTTTCATATGTCCATATGGTTCTTTTGCATACAAATAGATGTCATTTAGACTTTGCAATGGACCAGCTACATTTTAGCAATGTATGATGGCCATTTTTACTGACATGATTGAGGATTTTTTGGTGGTATTTATGGATGACTTTTCAATGTATAGAGATTCCTTTGAGCAGTGTCTGACAAATTTAGATAAGTTTCTCCAATAGTGTGAAGAGGCCTATTTAGTATTAAATTGGGAAAAGTGTCACTTCATGGTTTAGGAGGGAATAGTCTTGGGACACAAGATATCTTGTAGAGGCATTAAAGTGGATAAGACAAAAATTGAAGTCATCGATAAACTTCCTCCGCTGAGTAATGTTTAAGGGGTCCGAGCATTTTTAGGGCATGTCAGGTTCTATCGCTAATTCATAAAGGATTTTTCTTTAATTGCTAAACCTCTTAATCATTTGTTATAAAGATGTTCCATTGATTTTTTATAATGATAATTTGGTTTCTTTTAACAGGTTGAAGAAGGCATTGGCGTCAACACCAATGTTGTAACCACTAGATTGGAGCTTGCCATTCGAGTTGATGTGCGATGCTAGCGATTACGTAATTAGGTGTGTTCTAGGGAAGCATAAGGATAAGGAATTGCATGTTATTCACTACGCCAGCTGGACTTTGATAGATTCTTAGATTAATTATACCACGAAGAAAAAAGAACTGTTAGCTGTAGTTTTTTCTTGCAATAAATTTTGTTCTTGCTTACTTGGTTCAAAAGTGAATGTGTATATAAATCATGTATCCCTAAAATACCTTTTTGCTAAAAGGATGCCAAGCCTCGATTGATTAGGTGGATCCTACTCCTATAGAAGTTAGATATTGTGATTAAGGATAAAAAAAGAAGCATAAAATTTCGTTGCTAATCACCTATCAAGATTGGAAGGAGGGTAATCAAGCTTACAAGAAGATATCAATGAGCAATTCCCTAATGAGAATTGTATCAAAAATGAATTGTATCTTGCGAAAGCTTAACATTGGTGATAGGTCGGCTTAGGAAAATTCCAGCTTTCCTTTAGGTCAAATGACTTGCTTTCTCTTTGGTTATTCTATCCTTCTATCCCTCAAAACCACCTTCAAACCTATTGATTAACAACAAAATCAATCACTTAATGATGGCTAAAACACATGCAATTCATACCAACATAATGTACGAAAAATACGTGCAACAATGCTATACAAAATTCATGCAAATCCTAATCTTAAAGACCTAATTCATACACATACATGCATATTCACATGCATTCATCATACAATTATATGAAACTAAGACAAAACATAAGCTAAACAAGTTAACAACATTCAATTTATCATAATTAACTAACAAATTATCCTAAGAAAAATACGTACAAATGCCACCTAGCACTCACCAATTGGTGCATATTGTGCAAAAAAGCATAAGAAAGCATCAACCATTTATTTTTCAATATGATTTTGCTAAGGAGAGTTAGAGGATGAAGTTAACCAAATGCAAATCTATAAAGCCCCAAAGGAATGAAGTGATATAATTACACACACATTTTTTTTTCTCATTTTTGTAATGTTGACTTAGTCTTTTGACATGGTGATAAACATTGGTGATGAATGCCCCCGGTTACTCAACTAGGCCACGTTTTTTAATTTATTAAGCTAGCTTAGTTGGGGTGTCATTTTAGCCTTTTGACGTGAAGATAAACATTTGCGATGAATGCCCCTAGTTACTCAACTAGATCACAGCTCATAACCAGCTACTAGCTTTATTCTTAACCCTTTTTGGGTTAGCGGAATAGTTATTAACACACATTCTTTTGTTTTTGTTTTTCTTTTTTTTAACCTACTTCTTTTCTTTTAGCTTATTATTTTTTATGAAGGTGAAATTGAGATTGTCTACCGATTTAATGGCTTTTAACGGTAACTACATGTGAATTAGCAACATTAAGTGTAAAGCCAAGTGTCCTATCCTAATCGTCACACATGTTTATGTTAAAGCTACTTATAATCTAACTTCCTAAGTTAACATACATCACCAATTCAATAACATTGTTCAAAATTAAGCTAATTCATATAAAATTCTAGCCACTAAACATCCACACAATCACACAATTTCACAAAAAAATTGGCACATTAAAACAAAAACATGAAAAATCATGCAAAAAAATGGGGAGTTAAATAAGACATGCAATATGCAATGCAAATTGCATACCACTTCCCCACACTTGAACACACATTGAACATGCGATATGCAATGCAAATTGCATGCCACTCCCCTACATTTGAACACAGTTTGCCTCAATGTGTGAAAGTGATACACAACAAACAACAACCACACATAATATATACAAAAAATCATAAATGAATAAATAAAAAGGCATGAGAAAGCTTGTTGGTATTAGTGTCGAGGATCGTGTTGATAGTGGCTTGCGTATTCCTCACAACTCACACTTTACTTCTTCTTTTCCTGTATTAAATAAAACAAAAACTAACATAAATAAAATATAAACATAAACATCCAACAATTATAAACAAAAACAACCCATGCTAGTTTTTAAAGTCACTGGCAAGACTTTGATCACTCTTTGGTCATGAGCAGGGTTCGAGAAATATTCTTTCTCGCTCAGTGGGCAGTTGTCCTCCATGGGCTTGCAATAGTGGCCATTCACCCTGAAAGTTTCTCCATGCTCATTTTGTAACTCCATAACTCCATATGGGAATGCATTAATTACTGTGAAATGTACGTTCCATTTAGATTTTAAATTTCCAGGAAACGACTAGAGTCTAGAGTTGAAGGGGAAAACCATACCACCTGCATGAAACTCATTTTTCCTAATGTGTGCATCATGCCACCTCTTTATCTTTCCCTTGTAGAACCTGACATTATCATAAGCTTGTAGCTTTAATTCATCCAACTCATTTAACTGCAATTTCCTCTTTTCTCCAACTACCTTATGATCCCAATTTATGACCTTGATAGCCCAGTAGGCCTTATGCTCAAGTTCTACAGGTAAATGACAAGCTTTCTCATAAATCAACTTGTAAGGCATTGTCCCAATACTAATCTTTAAAGCTATCTTGCAAGCCCAAATTGCATCATCTAATTTGATTGCCCAATCCTTCCTAAAACTGTTGACAGTCTTTTGTAAGATTTTCTATAATTCTCTGTTCACAACCTCTACTTGACTGCTACTCTGGGGATGGTTAGGTGTAGCTATCCTATGCTGTAATCCATATCTTTTCAACCTCTGCAGTGGGTACCTACATCACTGATAATCACGTGCGGCACACCAATCTGTTGATAATCTTTTTCAGAAACCTCTGCACCACTCTACTATCATTTGTTGGTGTTGTCATCACCTTAACCCACTTCGATACTTAATCAACACTTACCAAAATATATTTGTTTCCATAAGAGGACAGAAACAGTCATATGAAATCCAAACCTCAAACATCAAAGACTTCAACTTCCAACATCGAAGACATTGGCATCTTGTCCATTTTTGATATGTTTCCAATTCTTTGACACCTGTCACGCTTCTTCGCCCAATGTTGTGCGTCTTTAAACAACGTTGACCAACAAAATCCACACTCCAACACCTTTGCGACTGTCCTTTTGGCTCCATGATATCCTGCATAAGAAAAATTATGACAATGAGTTAAAATAACATTAATTTCATTATCAGGAACACATCTTCGAATCAGTGGATTCGCACAATTTTTGTAAAGAATTGGATCTTCCCTCATATACTGCTTACAATTATGTTTAAACTTTTTTTGCTACTAGTAAGATAAATTAGAGGGAAAGATACCACCTGTAATGTAATTTGTAATGTCAGCATACCAGAGATGGTCTGAGTCTTGTACCAAGAGTAGCATCTTATTAGTGAGGGTCATGAAATTTTCCAAGCTACCAACTCTTTGCAATTTGTGTTTCATAGCCAACCATAAGGTAATGGATGCACAAGGCAGTAGATGTTTGAACCAAACAATCTTGGTTCATAGGATTTTATTCAAGTTACATTGGAAAAATCTTCCACAAGTGCAATTGGTAGAGTTTCCATTGGTAGCTTGAGTGATCACTAAGTTGGAGTTAGAAATTGGTGCCTATTAGAAGATTTCCTTATTGGAGAGAACTACAACTATTATCTCCTCTTGGTGTATCAAAGGTTTGATAGATGTTATAGAACTCAAATTGGCCAATGGTCCAAATAATAACCAGTTATGATGCTAGAACTTTGTTAATTTTCCATTTCCAGCTAGGTATGTGAATTTTGATCTGAGCCAGTTATAACACTATTGATTATTTCCTTATGAAAGATAATGAGCCAAAAAAAGTGAGTTATATTGGAGCGCAATATGATCGAGGAGGGGGGGGGGAAATAACTCGTACTTCAACATGTACAATCCAGGGTGGAAGAATCACCTAAACTTTCCATGGTCTAACAATGATAGAGGTCAGTTCAAATCTCAAGGACCACTTAGTTTTCAACAAGACAAACCGAACAAAATGGAATCTAAATTAGACAACATTTTAGACAAAATTGGAGGTATAGAGGATGCACATAAGAGGCTTGAAGGTAAGTTCAAGCACGTTACGAAGAATCATGCCTCCTTAATACACAACCTAGAAGTTCAAGTAGGCCAACTGGTAGAAGCACCGTCGACCCAAAATGCAGGAAACCCCCTCCCAAGTAACATAGAGTCCAACCTAAAGGAAAGAATTATGGTTATCACCCATACCAATGAGGAGAAGCTCGACCAAACGAGCTAAGATAGAGAGAAGGGAAAAGGCAAAAGCAAACAAAATTTTCTTTTAAAATGAACTTAAATTGAAGCTAATTAAGGAGCATCGATATGAAATTCCTTACCCTATTCTAGCATAGCGAAAGTCAATTTCGGTCAAGGATGAAGAGCAAACAGAAAGCTAGAAGAACAAGGGAAATTCCCTACTGGCGAAATATAATATGCTTGAAATGAAAAAGTACCAGCCTTCGATTCCATATCCGATTAAGGCAATGGGGAAGTCTAAAGACACTAAACTAAATGACATTATAGACATGATAGAACAATTAAAGACACGGATCACACTAATGGAATCAATTAGAGAGAAGGTAAAAAGGGAACTGGCAAAGGAAAGAAACCCCACTATAGCACAAAAGAAGGAGGATCCAGGGGATTTTTACATCCCCTGCATTATTAGTGATGTTAAAATAGATAGGGCATTTATGAATTTGGGGGGAGCATAAATACGATGCCTTATACTCTAAGTCAAAAATTAGGGGTAGGAGAGATAGTACCCACTAAGATGCTTGTGAAGACAACATACATATCAGTTCATTAGTCGAAAAGTATCATTAAAAATGTGTAGATTTAGGTTAACAAATTTACCTTTCCTACAGACTTTTTTTCATTTTGGATATAGAAGAAGAAGTGAAAACCCCAATGGTCATTGGACAACCATTTTTGGCCACTGCTTGCTCAATTATTAATGTTGATGGTGGTGAATTGACTTTGAGGGTAGGTGATAAGCAGATGAACTTCACTGTATCTAAGAATAAAAAGTTCTCCCCTACTTATGGCTATCATCAAAAGAATCAAGTCCTAACGACAACTGGAGCATATTGATGCTCACAAGGGTTCACATGAAAAGGAAAAATCGTGAAGGAAAAGGCGAAAGAAAATGAAGAAGAATGATGGTGTTAACCATAACCTAGTAGCTCATGTGCAAATTATGAGATCTATGACTACGCTACCATTGTGTAACATGTTTAAACTACCTTGAGAAAAAGAAAGACATCGAGCTATTGACGGTATAGAAGTGTTGCATGGGAGGCAACCTATGGTTTTTATTGCTTGTTATTTCCTCTTTAGTATTAGGTAGTTTTGAATTATGTTGTTTGTGTGTTTTGTTCCCAAATAAATGCTTAGAAGAGATCAATTTTGACATAAGATGATTGGGAAGGTAAGCATCATAAGGTGATAAGTGCAAATAAGAAGTTAAGGAAGGATCTCGAGGGGTGAAATGACAAAACAATGAAAGATCAAAGAATCACATAAATATTTCAGGTCATAATCGTGGCCTACGATGGGGTAGAAAAGGGACACATTTTGTAGTAGTAGTGTTTGCCTTGAAAATTTGGCGGCACTACTTGTATGGTTAAAGGTGTAGAATTTTCACAAATCATAAGAGTCTGAAGTATTTGCTTACCTAGAAAGAACTCATTCTGAGACAACGACATTAGTTGGAACTATTTAAAGACTATGATTGTATTGTGGACTACTGATTGGTTGATGCTTGTTAGTCTTTGGGTAGTCCCCTTGGAAACCGAATCAAAAATTTAATTCCAAGGATTGCAATATAGAGTAAAACCTCAGGTTGTCTCATTTAATTGGAACTTAGCGCAAATGGTCTAAGCTAGCCTAATTGTCAAGAAATGCAACTAAATTGATAAAAAGGGAGCTTTGGATTTTTTGATAAAACTAATTAAATTGAACTAAATGAAAGAAAAGTGTATAAAAGCTATTTTTGGATTTTTGTGAAATGAAAAGTGAAAATTCAAACTATAAGAAAATTGATAAAATCTTCTTGAAAATGAGATTTGGATATCATAGTTCCAAACAAATCTTTTTGGGAGTGAAAGTCACTAAGTTTTCAAATGATAAACCTTAAAGAACTCTTTA
>JAOTIZ010000003.1:16146363-16170168 GCA_027123425.1 Erythroxylum panamense
TATATAATTAATAATAAAATAATAAACCTCCTGCAACAACTATTTTAATATAAGGGGTATAAAAGTCATTTATTATATATTACATTCCATTCCATCCATCTTCCAAATAATATTTCACTACATTACATTATGAACCCTTCCATCATTCCCAAAGAACTTTTTACTATATTATATTCCATTCCATTATAAACCATTCCATTCCCTTCCATTCTATTACATTCCATTCCATTAATTAATATCCAACCAAACAGGGTCTCAAAGTCTTCTTTGGTTGTTTCACCTAGAGGATGTAGAATGCAAATTGACCTAAATGTGGACCGAGTCTCTAAATTGTTGCACAGTAGGTGGTTTAGTATTGACTTTTGGCTTCATAATCATCCTATGGCTACAGCCTTAAATGAATCACTTGTCAAGATATGTATTAGGTGGCAAGATTCTTCCAATAACCTCTGAAGCCCCTTTTGACAAAACAAGGTGGTTACTATTGGCTCAAAATCCTTTTCACTCTTGTTACAATTCTACAGTTCTCATAGGATAAATCCTCAATCACAAGTGAACAATAGAGGCAAATTAGTTGCTATATGATAGGAAATGGTTATTATTGATTATGTGCATAAGACTTCTAATTGTGAATAAGTCTTCTTCCTTTTTCTTGATTTGCATGATTTACATATTTCTGTTGTTGACTATAGATCTAGAACTATCTGTAACTCAGTTCATTTAATTATTTGTCGTCATTCATTTTAGATTATGTCAATATGTTTAAAATTTTAGTTAAGCTCTACCTTAATGTTCTTATATTGGAGGCATACTTTAGGAAATAAGACTTGTGAAAGATATTGAGGCCATGATTGTTGTGTAATTTCTATGCTTAGCATCAATCCAAAATGCCACTACTTTTTCATGGATTAATTCCAGCTTAACCTACTTCGTTTAATGATAGATTAATGAGTGAAACATGATCACTTTATAGGTTAGGTGATTCACTGAAGGTGCAAGACTTGAATACCCTCCTATGGAATTTTGGTAAAGAAAATAGATGGCGGGATCTTTCTCAGGTAACACTATTGAAGATTTGCTATAATTTGCTTGGATATGCCAACTATTGATTTGTTTACATCTATATGTTTCTCGTATTTCTGTTATTCAGATTTTTATAGCTGTGTGCAATTATTTTTAATTTTATTTAAAGGCCGTTTTCCTTTTTTTTTTTGGGTTTTGGTTTTGAGCTTTTCAAGTTTATTTTGTTCTCAAATCGTTATTTTGTTATGAGCTCTAGTTGGGGTTTGATTATTTTGCTGAAGATAATTGTCTCTATACTTTTGAATTCATTTGTAAAGACTTTCTAGAGTAATGGGATGAAAGGCAATCTTTAAGAGAAAGACAATCTTTCTCCTAAAATTTCTATATGATGATTGATACTTTTGCTCTTTAAAACATTAAATTTGTAATGCAGTTGGTTGTTATCTCTAAATTTTAGTCAAGAAATTGATGGTAATATTAATATGGTCAACTCATTTGTCAACTAAGTTGTAGACACATGTGTCTATGTTACAATCTATAACATAATGTTAGCATTCAACTTATTTTCATTATGTCAGTCATTTCTTGTCCCCTTTATTGCACGAGAAGCCTAAATTAGGCAACTATTAGTTATTTCCCTTCTAGCTAACAACATTCTTGTCTTGGTTTATTTGTTATCATTACAGCTCTTTAGTTGGATGAGGGAGCATAACAAAATTAGTGCTTCATCATACAGCCGCTATTTCAAGATCTTGGGCATAAGACTTAACCCTATAAAGGCGTTAGAAATCTATCATAGTATTACAGATGAATCCACGAAAGCCAATGTCTTTGTCTGTAATTCTCTTCTTAGTTGCCTCATCAAGAATGGCAAGTTTGATTCGAGCATCAAGTTGTTTTATGAGTTGAAGCGCCTTGGTCTAACACCTGATTCCATCACCTATAGTATAGTATGTGAATTCAACTCATTATGATTATTATGATTTCCCTACCATTAGGTCACCATTAGTTGTAACTATTTTATGTTGACTGATGATAATTTGGTTGCAATATTTTTCACATGTGAAAGTTGTTCATTTTACTTGGCAACTTTGTCCTAATTTTTTTGGCATTGGAAGAGTTCTCCTTTTTTTTGTTTTACGATATTCATACTTCATTTTCTATTCATTCAAGGATCAAAGATTGGAAAATAAACTTTCAAAAACATACTCATGTTCTTCATTTTCTATTCATTCAAGGATCAAAGATTGGGAAATAAACTTTCAAAAACATACTCATGCCTTGTGATTTGGTTCTATTGTCTCCTAGATCCTTGGTTTATCATAAAGCAAACACTCTTCGTACTTGTAATTTGGATTTGGGGAATCTTATTTAGATTTTTTTCCACCTTCGATGAAAGTGCTAATGTTTATACACTTTTTGGCTCTTTTACATGCCATGCACCAATCTTATGCTCTTAAAACACTTAATATCTTTTATATTCTGTTATCTGTATTTTCCTATTTGTTATTTCATTCAAGTTAAAATGATTTCATACTAATAGTTATTTTTATTTTTTGGAAAGGCTTCTGAATATGGTTGATCATTTATGCCTAATAAAAATTATAATAAAAAATTTTATTTTATGATAAGTAGGAAGTTTTTCAACCATTAAATATATTTATCAATATCTTCTCTTTTATAATTATCACCTTTTGTGATCCTTAGCTACTTGCAGGTTGCATTAAAGCCAAACAGGGGTACTCCAAGGGATTGGACTTGGTCCAAGAACTAAACTATGAAGGATTGCGGTTGGACAGTGTGATGTATGGGACCCTTTTGGCAATATGTGCTTCAAATCATCAATGTGAAGAGGCACATAAATATTTTAACCAAATGAAGGATGAAGGCCATTTGCCTAATACATTTCATTATAGCTCCTTACTTAATGCTTATTCTTCTAGTGGAAACTATGAGAAGGCTGAGGAGTTGGTTCAAGAAATGAAAGCATCAGGATTAGTACCAAATAAGGTTTGCAGTCACATTAATAGATTCCTGTTATTCTCATCCTTTCAATAAATTTTAGAGCAACTTTTCTTTCATGTATTCTTGTTTCTTTGCCTAAGATCATTGAGGTGATTATGATATGGAAAGATGAAAATAGAACTTTCTAGCAAAGATATGATTAAAAAAAGGTCAATATATGTGGTAAATGTGTTAGGCTTACTAAGGTCCATGATATAAATTATTGTCATTTTAAGTTGGCTTTAATTTTGTAGATGTAGTGACGTCTTTGGGATGAGTATTTATTTATGAAAGTCCTAATAATTTTATGATTCATTTAATTCTTTCATTTAACCTGTTTCATAAACTATCAAACTACAAGAACCTTCGAAGTTAAACTCTTGTAGAAGAATTAAGGACACAAGAAGCAGCGATCATAAGTTTTAAATAAATAACGATGTCATATAGTCATAACATTTTTGGTGAGATGATGTTATTTAACTAATTGATGAGAGCATTCACTATGTGTTAAGGAAAGACAATTTCTATATATGTATGTCTGGTTATAACAAAGAAAATTAGACAAAAATGATATTGTTCTTAATATCAGGTTTCAAGGTTGAAATTTGGCTAGGAATGCAAAAATTTCAAAATTTGTATAGCTGGAAGTTTAAGGTTTGATTGCTGGAAATTTAGGCTTAGGAGGATCTAATATGGCTGGAATATGGGTTTCAGATGGCTAGAATGTAGGTTTGAGAGGGCTGGAATTTAGGTTAGAGTTGTTGGAATTTAGTGAAGAACACAAAGAATGGATGGTAGGAAACTAAAGAATCACTCGTAGGGTGGTCTAAGAATCACTCTTAGAAGAAAGCATCACACCTTCTAGTTGAAAACTCAAGTTTGTAGAAAAATTTCAAATTGCTTCTTATTAATGAAAGGCCGAGTACACATTATATTCTTAGAACCCTTATTCTAGTAGGAAAAGAATTTCTAATTTAAATCCTATTATAATAGAAATTTTGTAACTCCTATACAATTACGATAACACATCTAAATAAGAATAACATAATACTGCTACTTCCTATCTAATAAGGAATCCTAATACAATTTAAATTTCAGCCTTTATCTTTAGTGTCAATTCAATTATCAATCCTCGTCCCACCAAATTAAAGCTTGTGATTTATTAATCTTTCCTCTTTTATTTCTGTTATAGACTTTTAAGTTCTTGTGCATCAAAGAGTGGTATCAACTGGTGATGAAGAATAGACTTGGGTAAGAAAACATGAGATGGAAGGAGTTTGTAACGGTACTTAAGAGAGGTTTGATGAGGAGATTCTTGAAGATTTAGTAGGGGACTTCATGGAGCTCTGATAGGATGGGATGGTACAAGAGTATTGCACCCATTTCGACAAATATTCCAACAAGTTATCACTCTCTGAGGATTCCCTCATAGAGTTCTTCTTAAAGGAGTTGAAACCAAAACTTGAGTTAACAGTGAAGCTTTTAGATCCTTGATGTGGATGATGCCTTTGTGGGTTAGAGATATCATAAAAGATAGAAGAAATACAAGACTGACTGATTTGGCAGTCCGTTTGTTTATTTTAGACTAAACATAGTATTCTTGCTTGGCAATAGGAATTTGATATTTTTTTTCTGTTAAAGTCCAATTTAGTTTCTAATTGTTAGGATTATGGGACTCCTAAAGGATAAGGATAAGCTTTGTAGATTAGGACTCTTTCTAATTAGCAGCTCTTGTACTATGATAAGCTTTCCTATAAAAAGGAGATCAATATTGAATAAAGAAATCTAGTGGAATTCATCATCAAATGCCTTCAAGCATTTGATTTTCCTCAGTAATTTGTCCATTGGATATAGGAATGCATTGCCTCAGTTAACTTCATCATCCTTATCAATGGAAATCTAACAAATTACTTCAAAAGCTATAAAGGAATTAGGCAGGGGGACCCTCTTTCCCCTTACCTATTCTCTCTAGCTATTGAAGTTCTCTCCAAGCTGTTGCATACTCTCACTGCTGAAAATCCCATGTTCAAGTACCACCATAAATGCAAGGATATGGAGTTAAATCATTTAGCATTTGGTGACGATCTTACGCTTTTTTGTGGAGCTGATGCTTACTCCCTAACACTCATCATGAGAACCCTAAAATTGTTCACCATGTTGTCAGGATTGAAAGCCAGTTTCTTCAAAAGTTGTATTTATATCTCCTCTGACATTCAGAATGGGGATGAAATTACCAGATTGACAAGGCTTAATGTTCAATCTCCTCCATTCAAATATTTGGAGGTACCCATCACAATAAACAAACGAATGTATGTTGATTGTATACCCCTACTTGAGAGCGATAGATCCAAAATAAATGCTTAGCAAAATAGATACCTATCAATTGCTGGCAGACTACAACTAATCTCATCAATTTTGTAGAATGAACATACACACTGGAGTGCTTCCTTGGTATTACCTAAAAAGATCATCAAGGAGATAGAAAGATCCATTAAACTATTTATTTGGTTTGGAAAGATAGGCAACTCCAAAGGAGCAAAAGTAAAGTGGGAAGAGTTGTCTCACTAAGGAAGAAGGTGGACTAGATTTGGTACCTCTGATGACTATGCCGAAGGTACTTATGACAAAGAGGATATGGAGGTTATTCAAGGATAGGAAAACTATATGGTTAAAGTGGATAAATGAGTACTATCTGAGGGATAAAAGGTTATGGCAATTGGAGCAAAATAGGGAAATTCCTGGAGCTTTAGACAGCTACTCAACATGAGGGTCTAAATTTATCCTTGGATAAAGCAACAAATTGGCAATAGAGAGTTAACATGATTTTGGTTTCACAATTGGAATGGTTTAAGCCCTCTCTATAGTAGAAATTAGATGCTACAATTGAGCACTAGGATTCCATTGAAAGCTAAAGTTAGTAGCATAATCAAGGAAGGGGTTTGGAGCTGCAATTAAAGAGGTGTTGTAATAGAGCTAACTTTGATTTTCTTGTAATGGAGGTGTTGTAATGGAGCTGCATAATCAAGGATGGGGTTTGGAGCTGCAATTATAGAGCTATTGTTGTAATCAGGGGTTGGGATCCAAGATCTAAAATTTGTATTTTGTTTTGGGAGTTAACTTTGATTTTCTTGTCATTGTAATTTTGTCAAGCTTAGCTTGATGTAATAAAACTTTATTCATTTTCCAAAAAAAAGGGAAAGGGGGTGAGCGACAAACTTTGAGAGTTACGAGAAAGTATTATTGCTCTACAATACAGTGTTTAGTGACCTTCAATAATGTGCAGTGCGAATTCAAAAGCTGAATTGCGAAGTTCAATTGGGATGGGGGCGTGATAATACTGACAGGGAACTTGAGTAGGTGGAACAAACTATTCTCCGTCAAAGGCTTCAACAAGATGCTTAAAGGCCCTAGGAATGGTGGAGTATATATGAGGCAATTGACACATCCATTAGGGTAAGATGCAAAATATGAAGCTCGAGGGATAACGTGACATTTTTGAGGAATGAAATGCATTGCTAGCAGAGTTTGGGGAGTTATTTAAAGAACCTAGTCAATTGTCTCCAAATTGAATGCATGACCATAGAATTAGATTGAAGGAGAGCTCCCAGTCAATCAACATTAGGCCTTATAGAGACTCAGAGGAATATAAAGATGCAATAAAGAAATAAAGGAGTTGCTTTAGCAAGGCTTCATCAGGCATAACATCAGTCCATATGCATCTACTATGGTTTTGGTGAAGAAGAAAGACAACTCTTGCAGGATGTTTAGGGACTATAGGGAACTTAATAAGAAAACATTAGAAGACAAGTTACCATACTGTTAGTTTAGGAGCTATTCTTAAGTTGATAATCCAAAATGGATTTTAGGTCTAGTTATCACCAGATTCAAATGCATGAAGATGATATTACCAAGACTCCCTTTAGGACTCATGAGAGACATAATGAGTTCTTTGTGATGCTCTTTGGGCTAACCACTGCTCCACCAACGTTTCAAAGCCTTACGAATGGCATATTCAAGCCATTCTTGGGGAGATTTATCTTAGTTTTCTTCGATAACATTCTAACATACAACAATTCCTTTCACTAGCACTTGGAGTATTTGTGATATGCCACGAGGGTTCTTGAAATTCACCAATTATCTTAAGGGGAATAAGTGCATTTTGGTGCAAGATAGATTGAATATTTAGGACATTTTGTCTCATTTGGTGGAGTAGCCATAGATGCAATGAAGACAGAAATAATTCGTAATAGACCAGCTCCTCAATCCTTGAGGGATTTAAGAGGATTCTTTGGTCACATTGGTTACTATATAATGTTCATCAAGAATTATGCTCAATTAGTTAAAACCCCTGATTGAAATGTTGAGGAAACAACCCACCACCGAATGGAATTGGGAATGAAGCAAGCAACAGGCATTTGATCAACCTAATGGAGCTCTTATATTAGCACCTATGTTAGCGATACCCAACTTCTCTCAATCCTTTATCATAGAGGTTGATGCGAGTGGAACAAGTGTGGGGGCAATGTTTCAACATGATAAACATCCCATTGCCTTCTAAAGTAAGACCTTGGCCTTGAAGCACATCTATATACTTATGAAAAGGAATTCTTGGTAGTTATTAAGGCTACTATTAGACAATGACATCATTACCTCAATGGTAGAAAAATCTTGGTGTAAACTAATCACTAGAGCCTTGAGTATTTGTTGGAGTAGAGAATCACCACTGCATTCCAACAAACTTCGTTGCCAAGTTCATATGCGTCTGCAAAGTGATATATAGGAGTGGAAATGAAAATAAGGCGGTTAATGCATTGTCAAGAATCAATATCACTAAACTATTAAAGACGACAACTCTTGGGGAAAATTGAGGCAAGTTGGTTCCAAGATACCACCACTCAAGACATTATGATGAAGCTAAAAGTTAGGGGAATTGAACTTAAGCAAGTATGAATTGGGGGTGGAGTTGTTGAGGTGTAAAGAGAGATTGGTGATTGGATTTAATCAGGAATTGAGAAAAAAGCTAATATTTATGAGACATAATGGGCCGTATGGAGGTCACTCAGAATGTTTCTATCGGAAAATTTAACCAAGGATGTTAAAATTATATGGAGTGTTTGGTATGTTAGAGAAGTTGGATGGAGTTAACGATGGTAGGTCACTCAGAATGTTACCTATTCCAAAACGATGTTGGATGGAGTAAACATGGATTCTATAGAAGGATTATCGACATCTTGAGGCAAATCTAGAATGTTCGTGGTAGGTAGACTTAGTAAACATTCTCACCTTGTAACTGTCAAACATCCTTATATAGAAGCTAAGATAACCCAATTATTCATAGATCACGTTTTCAAGCTCCATGGCATGCCAGAGAAAGTAATGAGTGATCGCAATCCTCTATTTCTCAATTTGTTTTAGGGGGAGTGTTCAAACTACAAGGAGTAAGCTTAAATTTCTCAATTACCTACCGCCCTTAGTCTGATGGCAAATTGATGCAATCACCACAATTTTGGAAACTTACTTGCATTACTTTTGTGGGGATACTCCAACCCGATGGTATGAGTGGATTTCATGAGCAAAGTGGTGGTATAATACCACTTACCATGCATCCATTAGTATGACCGCATTTAAGCTATTGCATCGATACTCTCCTCCTCTGTATCTTCCTTATTTTTGCGTGGGATTCCAAGAATTTACTAGTGGATTTAGTGATGAGAGACCACAGTTTCAATCACCAAGTTTCATCTCTGAAGGGCTTAGCACAAGATGAAACAACAAGTTGACAAAAGGAGGGCAAACAAGAAGTTTGAAATGGGACAATGGGTGTTTCTGAAGCTCTAACCATATGGACTACATTCATTACAAAGATGAGGCAACCAAAAACTCTTCCCCTTGTATTATAGACCCTATCTAAGTCTCAATAAGGTGGCCTACAAGTTACAACTACCTCCAAAGTTATTCATCCTTCCAACATTCCATGTATCCCAACTAAAGAAATATGTCTCAAAAAAGGACCCTATTTTCACGAATTTACCTACAATACTCTACCGCCTTAATAGAGTTCCAAAAGCCATTTTGGGTTGAAGAATGGTGAAATTTTGTTGCAAACCAGCAACTCTAGTGTTGGTGCAGTGGTCCAATAGTAGACCAGCATAGGGGACTTTGGAATCCTTGTTTGAGCTTCAGAAGTGTTTCCTTGAAGTTAACCTTGTGGACAAGGTTTTCAAGGAAGGGGGCATTGTTATGGAAGATAAAAGAAGGATGAGGGAGGCAACAATCATAAGTCTTAAATAAAGAATGGTGTCACATAGTTGTAGCAACTTAAATGAGATGTTTGTGTAACTAATTAATGAGAACGTTCAATATGTGCTAATGAAAGACAGCTGCTATATATGTATATGCTGTTGTAACAAGAAAATCAGACAAAAATGATATTGTTTTGACTCTCACTCTCTCTCTCCCCTACTGCCAACCTTTGACATTCTCTTCCTTTGCATGCACTCTCATAACATCTGTCTTCTGTTACGCAACATAAACTTACATCAGGAAGTTTTTTGAAAGCATAACAAAGTGGTGTTCTTTTCTTTTTGTGGGAAATTGACAACAAATTGTTTTGGTGTGTTAATTTCTATAATTCATATATACAGAGAGTATGACAAAGAAATAATCAGTTGGACTGTTATCGATCATTTCATTATTGGTGATTTTTGATTCATCATTTGTAACTTCAATAACATTTTCTTTGCCAAAGTTAAGTTCTTGCAGAGGAAATTTTGTCTAAAGCACCAATGCATAGGTGGTCTTGTTGCGTTTAATCCTTACTTGTACCTCTCTATTTAGTATCTCTCAAAATTATGGGTCAATTTGGCTGCACGTCTATAAAACATTTTCTGTTTGTCTGACTCATGACTCTTGATGTGTACTCTCATGTCCTTTCCATTTTTATCACTTAATAGTCCCTCAATTTGTAATCTTTATTCTCCTTTAGATTGTTTTCACCCTTTACTGAGTTGTTATGGCCTTGCTATCTGTTATTGAATTATATTTGCAGATAATATTGACAACATTATTGAAGGTATATGTTAGGGGGGGCTTGTTTGAAAAATCCAAAGAGCTGTTACTGGAGTTGGAAGCTTTGAGATATGCAGAAGATGAGGTAATCAAAGCTCTATGAAAAGTTATGTGACCAATTGTCATGTGGTTTAACCTTGTTCATCTTTTGTAACTTGACACGAATATTGTATATTCATGTTCTGTCTTGATTAAACCAATTTGTAATCCTACTTTTATATTAAAGTTTGTTTATAATCTAATGATGTTTTGGTTGTTGGTAAAATATTATGGAATTTAATCCCCAAAGAATCCATAGCCAGAAAGGCATTTATTTAGTTTAGACGGAATATTAGGCATTATTATGACTATGAAAGTATTAATCTAATTCATCAATATCTGTTGATGCTGAATAAAGAGGTCCTTTTATTTTCTGTTGCAATTATTTAATTAGGAACTTGTTCGTATTGATTCCCGTTGCTTCCTTGTTAAAACTATTTTATGCACAGGTCACACTGAAATGTTTGTACTCTTACTCATTTGTTGATTATTTTGTGTTTACTCTTCTTATTCTATTTCATTTGTGTTTCTTGCTTTATTTATCCTTGTTATTTACTTCTGTGTCACATCAAATTCGCTGTTTAGATGCCCTACTGCATATTGATGGATGGCCTTGCTAAAACTGGGCATATAAATGAAGCAAGATCAGTTTTTGATGAAATGAAGGGAAAATGTGTCAAGTCAGGTACACTAGCTATCAGAAATTCAATATTTTGGTAAGCTCATTAGGCATAGAGTTCACCATCTTTGAAGAGGACTAAGCTTAATACCTAGTCTAAATTTGTAACAAATTCAATGCTGTTTTTAATATCAAGAGTTAATGTGAGTAAAATTCTCTTATATGAATTGAACTCATACTTCATTAGAAATTGTAATTTTATCTTCTAACTATTGATTCTAATACTTGTATCTCATCCATTCTCTTTGAGAACTTTGTGTTCCTATTTCCTTGGTTTATTTACTATCCTTGACTTTTTGCTAGAAAATGAGTAATTTTGTTTCTCACATGCAGATGGCTATGCCTATAGTATAATGATTTCAGCTTTCTGCCGACTTGGACTTTTGCAAGAGGCAAAAGAACTGGTGAAGGAATTTGAAGCAAAATATGACAAATATGATGTTGTTATCTTAAACACAATGCTTTGCACCTACTGCAGAGCAGGCGAAATGGAGAGTGTGATGAAAATGATGAGGAAAATGGATGAATTAGCAATAAATCCAGATTATAATACTTTTCATATTTTAATTAAGTATTTCTGCAAGGAGAAGCTATATCTACTTGCTTTTCAGACCATGGAAGACATGCATGGGAAAGGTCACCAACCTGCAGAGGTATTCTTGTTTTTTTTTCTTCGTTTCTTTCCTCTTTTCTTTTAATTAGAACTCCCTCCAAATATTCAATGATGGTCTTTTTAATTTGTCCAATTTCTTCTGATAGAACATTTGATTTTTAACATCATTAGCTATAGAATATTCATGTGACATGGTTGTTTTGTTGTTGGAAATGATGATACATCATATTTCAAAGATACATTTCATACACTTTGAGTGTATGTTGATGTTTATATTTGTATTTTGTTATTCATTTTCTCTTGTTCTACCATGTCAAGTTATCTCTATGCACAAAATTGTTAAATATGCTACCTTTTGTCATGTAATCATCATATCCTAGAAGAAGGTAGAAAATTAGAGCATTCTTCTTACTACCACAACTTATTGTGAATCCATAGCATAGGAGAAATGTGTAGAGTGGCATCCATGGTCATTGATATATATTGCAGAAAATCATGAAATATAACCACTTAGGCTTACAACTTATATTCTCATTGTTGGAGGCCAAATATTTTGGTCTTACACAACTCTGAGATATCTCAATAACACATTGGTCAGGACCATCAAATAGAAGACTTGGTGAACAACTTTTTGCATGAATTAAAGAATTAGATTTTTGTTTGTTGTTTACTCATAAGATTATACAAATATATTCTTGTGCAACAATAAGTGTATATATATATATAAACTATTTGGCTCCTAATTAAGAGACTAAATGGGATTCCTACGATCACGGGATAGGATCCTGTAACCTATGCAATCTATAGATGTAGATTTACAATTTGTAATACTTCTTCTCATGTTGGAGTAAAGATATTAAGTGCAGCTTGATACAAATATAATTGACCTAATCTTCATTTATAGCTTTCGTGAAAATATCTTCAAGTTGTTCTCCAATTTTCATTTATCGTGTAGAGATCAAGTTTTGTTATAGTTTTTCACAAACGAAGTGGCAGTTAACATCATTGTGTTTAATTCGTTCATAAAGCACATGATTAGAAGTAATATACCGAGCAATTTGGTTATCATACCACAACTTTGCCGGTATGGAGCTTTTAAGACCAATTCAATTAAGAATTGGCATACCCACATTATCTCCTACATTGAATATGCCATAGTTTTATATTCAAATTTTTTTTTGAAAAATAAAATGAATAAAGTATTTTATTTACTATAGCTCAACTATCCCAAGAGTTACAAAAGTACCAAGATAATCAAGGTATATCAACCTTGTCTATCTGAGTTCAGATGGAAGTTACACTACAATAAAGAGAAATCAAGGTATTTTACTTTTCTATGAGACCATATTTCCTCTAACAAGGACGATGTAGTCAGTAGTGAACTTTTTATCAATCTTAAAATATGCCCAATCTATATTTGAGAAACACTTGATGTGAGTATATCCATGATTTTTATATAATAACCATTGTCTAGGGGGCTCCCTTTAAGTAATATAAGATTTGTTCTAAAGCAATGTAATGATGAACTATTAGAGAAGACATGAATTGACCTTACAATATTTTATTTTGATATGTTATTATAAGATACCTTAATTTTTCAACCAATTTTCTATATTTCTGAAGGTCTTAAAAAATCTTCATCTTTGGTGAATTCCAAATTAGGGAGCGTTAAAGCATTGATTATAGTAGCAAAAGTTGTTGGAATTTTTGTTTTATACATTAGAAGAATCTATCTTGTTTTTGATCTTAGTTAATAGATCAAGTAGATACTTCCTTTGAAATAAGAAAATGCCTTCATTGCTTCTTGTCACCCAAAAAAAGCTTTAAAGCCTCTAATTCTTTTATGTGAAACTAATTGTGAATGAAGGATTTCAAGGATGAAATACCCATAGTATCACTTTCGGTAATGATAATATACCACATACAAAATAAGGACGATGATACTAGATGCAAATTATTTATAAAAATAAGGAGAATGATACCAGATGTGAATTATTTATAGAAATTTGAGTGATTAGACTTACTCTTATTTACTTAATACATTTTCACTGTCTGACTAGATTTTTCAAACCAAGTACGAGGCCTCTATTTTAAACCATATAGGGAGTCTTGGAGATGACAAACTTTTTCATACTCCCCTTGAGCAACAAAACTACGTGGTTGCTCCATATATGTTTCCTCTCAAAGGTTACCATGTAAAAGGACATTTTTTTATGTCTAGCTGAGGTAAGGACCAATCTTGAGTCACCATGTAAAAAACAAGAAGGGGAAAACAAGTGATTATAAGAAACAAAAGATCAAATAGGATAAGTACGTTGGCACTTACCTTTGCATAGAGCAATTGTAAAATCAGAATTATAAATCGTTGGATCTAATATCAAAGAAGAAATTGGTATTGAACTTGTAACAGGACGATATCTCCAACTAATACGTGGCAGTGGTGGTTGTGTAGGAGTAGAGGTAATTTTATTGGTCTAATATGTGATCTTATAAATCAACATATCATCGTCTGTCTCCAAATTTGAAGATGTAAGAAAGAAAGGAATGCATTTCAAAAAAGTGACATCAACTGTCTAAGATTGTTGTTATGATGAAGATAGTAGTACTAATACCCTTTTTGTATATAAGAGTAGCCTAGAAAACACAATTTAAAGCTTTGGGATCTAACTTAATTACTTAAGGTGAACATCACAAACAAAACATGTACTTCAAAATATTTGGGATGAAAATTGGAATAAGGATACATTAGAAAAATGAATACTATAAGTAGCCTTACCACAAAGAACAGATGAAGGCATGCATTTAATCAAGAAACATGGTAAGAAAATTACATTAACCCTAAATTGCTTAGAAACGTACATTTAGAATAGCAAGTTCTAGTGGTTTCAAGAAGTTTTTTTTTTCATTGAGCTGCATTATTTTGAAATGGTGTGTCTACATATGAGGATTGATAAAGAGTAGCATTCGGAGTCATATAGGTGTGAAATGATGAAAAATGCTTTTTGGCATTATGACTTCTTAAAGTATGGCCAAAGGTATTAAATTGTGTTTTTATTTCAATATGAAATGCAATAAAATGAGAAAATAATTTAGAATGGGTCTTCATTATAAAGTCAAATACAAAAGAAACTACAAGTTGAACAAAGGCATTTCTTATTGTCGTGACTATCAATACATAGCTACAAGTATTTGTAAGAGTGCAAAGAGCTATTCTAGGAAACAAACAGCTATCCATAATACTAATTGATCTAATTTAGTTAACTTCTATGAGTCATTAACACATAGGACATTACTACTCAGCCTATTACTATTGAGAATCCTACCTCTGATTCCCACTCCTTTCAGGTTACCTTTATACGATTGAATGGAGAAAAAGTTTTTTGCTAGTCTTAGTCTGTACGAATATACATTCGTGGAAGAGACAAGATTGGCTACCTGACTAAAGACAAGAAGGAACCTGCCGTAGGTGATCCTGCACATGCAATATGGGATGCGGAAAACTCTATGGTGATGACATGGTTGGTGAACTCAATGGAGGAAGACATCAATTCCAATTATATGTGTTACTATACAACCAAAGAGTTATCGGACAATGTCCATTAGATGTACTTTGATTTGGGAAATCAGTCACAAGTATATGAGCTGACTCTGAAATTGGGCAAATCAATCAAGGTGAGGTCCGTGAGGATAATGCTACCAAGTATTTAAGTTCCCTAAAGCATGTATGGTAGGATCTAGATATGTTTAATGTTTATGAGTGGAAATCTCCTGATGATTTTAATCATTATCGAACAACTGTTGAGGATAACAGGATCTTTAAATTCCTGATCGGTTTAAATGTTGAGTATGATGAGGTGAGATGTAGGATCATTGGGAGACAACCACTCCCTTCTATTGGAAAAGTCCTTGCTGAGGTGAGACATGAAGAAAGTAGACATCAAGTCATGCTTGGAAAATGGCTCCCCAATCCTAGTATTGAAACTTAAGCCTTGGCTGTAGGCAATGTTGGCAGCTATGTCAAGAAACCTGAAGAGAAGGCATGGGTCTGGGGTGACTATTGTAACAAGGCAAAACACGCCTGAGAAATCTGCTAGAAACTCCATGAGAAGCCTGCCAATTGGAAGGGGTCTCATGAGGGTAACTTCAATAAATCCCCTGTTGCAAATGAGGTGGACACCAAACCATTCTGCCAAGAGCAGATTTATCAAATCTTAAAGTTGCTGAAATCTAAATCTAAATCTAAATCCAGAAGTGTTGCTATTGCCTTTGTTGCACTAATGCCTTTGTTGCACAAACAGGAAGTAATCTCAATTCTTCTCAAGCTCTATTGTGTTCTTTCCCACACTATTCCACCCCCTGGATCATTGATTTAGGAGCTTCTGATCATATGACTAGTCATTCTAATCATATAGCAGATGTAACACCTAGTCATTCTCTCATCTATTTCATACTTACAATCCTTGTTCTGGTCATGAAAAAATTCGCATAGCAGATGGGTCTTTTTCTCCTATAGCTGGAAAAGGTTTGATTCACCTATCTCCTATTATTTGCCTTAAATCAATCCTTCGTGTGCCTAAACTTAGGCGCAATCTTCTATCTGTTAGTAAACTTACTCAGTAATCTAATTGTACTGTCACTTTCCTTTATTTTCATTCGTGTTTTAGGACCAAACTACGAGGAGGATGATTGGCAGTGTTAAACTCATAAGTGGTCTCTACTACTTTGTTGAGGAAGACTCCAAGCATAATGAAGCTCAATGCCTTTGTAGTATCCGTTCTACCTTTGTTAAGGAACTAATTTTGCTTTGTCATAATAGATTAGGCCATCCTAGCTTCTCTTATCTCAATAAAATGATGCCTCATTTATGTAATGGTGTTGATTGCTCAAAACTTTAGTGTGAACATTGCGTTTTATCAAAAACTCATAAAAATTTTTATACCTCTAAAACATATCAACCATCCAAACCTTTTTATTTAATTCATAGTGACGTTTGGGAGCCTTCACGTGTTAAAACAATATCTGGTAAAAGATGGTTTGTGACCTTATAGACGCTCATAGTAGACTTTGTGGGGTGTATCTATTAAGAGAAAAATTTGAAGTTGCCCAAATATTTCAAAATTTTTATACTATGATTGAAAAACAATTTCACAAAAAAATTAGCATACTTCATTTTGATAATGGTGTTGAATATTTCAAAACAAGTCTTGACACATTGTTCATCAATCCACTTGTGCTGACACAACTAAACAAAATGGAATTGTTGAGAGAAAAAATAAACATTTACTTGAAATTTCTCGTGCCTTGATGTTTTGTATGAATGTTCCTAAATACTTTTGGGATGAGGCTGTGTTAACTGCTTCTTACTTAATCAACAAAATGCCAAGTCGCGTTTTAAACTATGTTTCTCCTCTTGATATGTTTTACAAATCCTTTCCAAACAATTGGTTGTGTTTTGCTCAACCTCTGAAAGTTTTTGGATGTACTGTTTTTGTGCATATATCTAAGGTCCAATCAAAACTTGATCCTAAGGCTGAAAAATCTGTCTTTTTTAGTTATGCTCCTTCCTAAAAAGGATACAATTGCTATAATCCATTGACTAGGAAAATTGTAGTATCAATGGATGTTACGTTGTTAGAGAATAAAAAATTCTATCTTCAGGGGGAGAGTCAGAGTGAAGAAGAGAATTTTTGGGATGTCACACCTTTACCTACTATAATTACGCATCATGAAATCAATTATAAAGGAACTATTCATAATCTACCAAGCAATACTTATTCCAAGACAGAGGAAGAAATACTACAATCAGTTCCTAAAGAACAAACCAAAGAGATTAATGTTTATACTAAGAGAAAGAATCAACAAAGTCGTAGAGAAATATCAGCTCCAACAATACAAATGCAAGGCCACTCAAAAATCCTCGAAGAAGGAACTTGAAAATACATCCAACATAAGTAACCCATTTCATCTTTGATGTTCATGATGATTTATATGTTGATTTCAGTCTTCCTATAGCACTTAGGAAAAAGATCTTGCACTAATCACTCATTGTCAAACCACCTTTGCTACATCAAACTCTCACAAAAGCACAGTTCATATATTTCTAAAATTACTAACCTGTTTGTACTGAGAAACATTGAGGAGGCACTTGATGATTTGGATTGGAAATCAGCTGTTATGGTGGAGATAGGGGCCCTTGAAAAGAATGGAACCTAGGAGTTAGTTGAAGTACCTAAGGGGACAAAGCTAGTAGGATGCAAGTGGTTGTTCAAAGTAAAATTCTTGGCTGATGGAAGTGTGGAAAGACTGAAGGTGAGGCTGGTCGCTAAGGGCTTCACTAAAACATATGGTATTAACTATCAAGATACGTTTGCTCCAGTGGCCAAGGTAAATACTATATGGATTCTCTTATCTTTGGCTGTGAATTTTGACTGGCCATTGCATCAACTTGATGTCAAGAATGCATTCTTAAATGGAGACCTTGATGAGGAGGTGTTCATGAGCCTATCTCCATGATTTGAAGAGATTTATGGGAAGATTAAGGTTTGCAAACTAAGAAAAGGTTTAGATGGCTTGAAGCAGTCACTAAGGTCATGGTTTGACAGATTTGGGAGGGCTGTGAAAATCTATGGTTACTGTCAAATTCAAGCAGATCACACCATGTTCTACAGGAGATCTAAGGAAGGTAAACTCTCTATATATGTGGATGATATAATTATGATTGAAGATGATGTTAAAGAACTTAAGAGGTTGAAGATGAAGCTAGGTCTGGAATTTGAAATTAAAGATCCAGGACCTTTAAAGTTCTTCCTAGTTATGGAATTTGCTAGATCAAAGGAAGGCATCTTTGTGAATCAAAGGAAGTATGTTCTTGATCTTCTCAATGAGACTGGACTACTTGACTATAGACCAACAGAAACTCCACTTGAATCTAATGTCAAACTCACTCTTGCTAAACCTGAAGAAGTTGTTGATAAAGATCGATTTCAAAGACTTGGAAGATTGGTATGTTTGTCTCATACCAGACCTGACATAGCATTTGCTGTGAGTTTGATAAGTCAATTTATGCATTGACCAGGTCAAGAACACTTTGATGATATAGGATACTAAGAAACCTAAAAGGTAATCCTGGACATGGCTTAATGTTTCGGAAAAGGAACAATCTCCAAGTAGAAGTATACACTGATGCTAATTGTGCAGGAAATTTTGTTGATAGAAGGTCTATTTCAAGTTACTGTATATTTGTTGGAGGGAATTTGGTAACTTGGCGAAGCCAGAAACAAATGGTTGTAGCAAGAAGTAGTGCTGAAGCTGAGTTTAGGTCCCTAGCTCATGGAATTTGTGAAGCTTTATGGGTAAAAAGGGTACTGGAGAAGCTGAAGGTTCCTAGTTCTATTCCTATGAAGGTATATTTAATAAAGCTGCAATTTCAGTTGCACATAATCCTGTTCAAAAGGACAGGACAAAACATATAGAAGTTGACAAAGATTTTATTAAGGAGAATATTGAAAATGGTGCCATCTGCATTCCAGATGTTCCTACTTATTAATGATCTAGTTGGCAAGTTGGGCATGCAAGACATTTTCAGACTAGCTTAAGGGGGAGTGTTGAGATATTCTTGGTGAATATTTGGTTCCTATAAGTTAGCTAAATCAGATCAGGACTATATTATGTACAGTTGTAAATTCCTAGAATAGAAACCTGTATGGTCTATATATTATGCGACAATGTAAAGTGAAAGAGTGGGCAATACCCATTCCTCTGTTTAGGTTCTATTTTCTATAAATATCACTGGTAATTTGTGGGTCAGTGGGTATAAATTGATCAGGGCACAATAAGGGGTGAAGTAGTAGATGAGATGTTACCTGAATTAGAGTTCTTCCCAGGTTAATTCTCCAAAGGGTTTAAGAGGCCATGCAGTGTTGAGGTAGGCTATTCTCTACTTCTTAATAGAGTCTTTCTCTTAGTTTATACACGAAGCTCAGTATTTTGTTCCTTGGGAACGAACAGTAGCATTTCTCCCCCTATGGTTGAACTAGGATTTCTTGGCATGGACAGATTAGGAGTAGTTTCTTTGCCATCATTATCGGAGATTATATTATGATCAATAATGACTGTGGGTAGGCGGTTGGGTGTAATAATAACATCTCAAATTTTTTTTGCTTCATTAGAGTTCTCCCCCTAAAGGAAATTTTTTTGATGTTCTAAGAATGTGACATCGATGGATACAAGCATTTTTTGCGTGGAAGGGTTGTAGCATTTATAACCTTATTGATTAGGAGCATACCCAATAAATACATATTTTTCAGCTTTAGGATCTGGTTTGGAGTTTCCTCTAGTCGAGGTATGAACATACACAATATACCCAAAAACCTTAAGGGGAAGAGTAGAATAAAGCCGATTTTTAGGAAACATTGTTTAAACACATCTAAAGGTTAGCATAATGCAAAACATAGTTGGGCATTCGATTGATCAAGTATGATGCAGTCAAGTATGATGCAGTCAAAACAACCTCACCCCAAAGGTATTTTGGTACATTCATAGCAAAGATAATGGCCTAAGATACTTCCAGTAAATGTTTATTTTTCCTCTTGGCAATGCCATTTTGTTGAGGGGTGTTAAACACAAGTAGATTGGTGACCAATGCCTTTAAGCTTAAAAAAACTTTCCAAGGACTTCATTATAATACTCGGTACCATTGTCATAATGAAGTATACCAATGTGCATCTGAAAATGAGTTTCAATCATTGTATAAAAGTTTAGAAAAAATTTGAGCAACTTCAGATTTTTCATGTATCAAATAGACCCAACATAATTGAGTATGATCATCGATAAAAGCTACAATCCATTTTTTTTTTGGGAAAGGGTTTTAACATGGGATGGACCTCAAATATTACTATGAATTAAGTAAAACGGTTTAGAGGGTTGATATGATTTTATAGGGTAAATAGTCTTATGACTTTTGGATAAAATGCAATGCTCACAATAAAATTCTGGACAATCCATAGATTTAAACAAATGAGGCAATAGTCTTTTGAGATATGAGAAACTAGGATGTCCTAATCTATTATGCCAAAGCAAAATTTGTTCTTTAGCAGGGGTAGAATAAATACTACTTAACCGATGAGCTTCTTTATTTTTCAAGTTGTTATCAGTGAAGTAGTAGAGACTATATATCAACTTAGCACTACTAATCATCTTCCTCAAAGTCTGTTCTTGAAAAACACAATACTAATCAAAATATTTAATGGTACAATTAGAGTCACGGGCTAGTTTGCTTACTGTTGTCTAGAATTATTATTTTGGATTATTTTTATTTGTATATTATCTATAGTGATATTATAGATATTATATACATAAAACTAGACATGGGCCTAGTTATATATATATAAATCGTTAAAATCATGAGGAATAAAATCAGATTTAACACAAAAGGGGTCAGAAAATTCAGCACCCGATTGTGGTTCAGACTCTTGGATTTGCACAGGTTCAGAAATAGGAACTTTCTTCCTTGACTAGACCTTAAGTGGTGTAGTAGGATTCAAAGTAGTGTTTTGCTATGTCAGTTCAGTTTCAGGGGTAGAACTAGTTTCAAGGGCGGAATTTTCGTTACCAACATGTTCATCTTCAGATTCAACAGGTTCTTTATCAATTTTAGGCTCAGTTCCATGTCTAGCAAGTTCTCCTTTAGAATTGGGTTCAATGTGAGGTGTATGATCAGATTTGGAAGACTTCAAGTTAGGTGCAAGACTTTGAAAATCAAAATCAAGAAGGAATTCCTTATCTTCCCAAGAACTCTCCCCCTAAAGTTGAGAATTGTTACTTTGAGAGTACCGTTCATTTTCAACAAACGTGACATCCATAGAGGTAAAATTTTTTTTAGAAAGTGAATGATAACACTTATATCCTTTCTTTGTGTTTGAGTATCCCACAAAAATATATTTTAAAGCTCTTGGATCAAGTTTCCCTCTTTGATGAGCATGAATATGTATGAAAGCAACACAACCAAACTGGTGGCAGTTTGCAAGAGACATTAAAATCAGGGTAAAAATCAGAAAGTGCAGTTATGGGAGGACTTTGATTATTTAAAACTTTGGAAGGTACTCTATTTACTAAATATGCAGCAGTTAAAACAGCCTCCCCCCAAAAAGTTTTTGGAACTTTATGTTGAAACAAAATTGCTCGAGTTAGATTAAGTAAATGTCTATTTTTCCGTTCGTTCATCCCATTTTGTTGGGGTGTGTCTACACAAGATGACTCATGTATTATACCCTCTTTTTGAAAGAAAGATGAGAGAATTTGATTAAAATAGTCTCTTGCATTGTCTGATCTTATTCTTTTAATCGAACTTCCAAATTGTGTACAAATCATTTTATGGAACATTGGAAAAATACTGCTTACTTCTAATTTTTCTTTCATAAGAAATAACCAGGTAGTTCTAGTGCAATCCTCTACGAATGTGATAAACCACTTAGCTCCAGAAATGCAATCCTCTATGAATGTGATAAACCACTTAGCTCCAAAAATACTTGAAATTGCACATGGTCCCCAAATATCAGTATGTATCAAAGAAAAAGGTCTAGTAGATCTTGTATTACTCAATGGAAATGACACCCGATGATGTTTAGCAATTTCGAATGTATCACAATGAAAACTACTAACATCTTTATTCTTAAAAAGTGAAGGAAACATGCTTTTAAGTAAACTGAAAGGAGGATGACCGAGACGGTAATGGTGAAGCCAAATTTCAGTTTTATTAGGAGAGAGGTTACTTGAGGAGCAGGTGAGGGATAGCTGATTATTTTTCTTTTTGTTGCCACTCATTTCCTCAAGGTAATAAAGCCCATCTTTCACCTTAGCAAGTCCAATCGTCCTCTTCATAACCAAATCCAGAAAAACACGGTGACTAGAATAGAAAGTTACTTTGCAGTTTAGATCTTTGGTAATTTGATGAATGGATATGAGATTGGTGGACAATTTTGGGACATGCAGCACATTATTTATGATCAAAGAATCAGATAGATTTACTTTTCCTTGGCCTGCAAGGGTTATAGAAGATCCATTTGCAGCAGTAATTTTTTATTTCCAGGAGATGGGTTATATGTTCTAAATCTGATTGGGCTGTGAGTCACATGGTCAGTGGCTCCTGAGTCGATGACCCAAGAGCCTAGGGAAGACATACTCGAGGCACTTAAAGCATGAGAGTTAAGGCACTTACCTGATTGAGCCAATGAACACATATTAGAGGTTTGAATAAGAACAAAGAAAAAATTGACAATCAAGGCCAATGATGGGAAAAAGATAAGCAATGACGGCTGGAAAAATTGCACTTGGCAATAAAGACCTGGAAAGAAGAAAATACTCAGCAATGAAAGCTGATAGAAGGAGGTCCCAAGAGCAATAGCTCTGATGCCATGTAAAAAAACTGAATTGTTCTGTATTTTCCCTTGGTTCTAGGCTGTACATTATTTATACAATTGGAATTTGACTTCTGTCAATCCCGTGAAATCTGTTGTCTCCCAAATATTAGGAGTAAATTATTCTATCCTAAAATAGAAAAGGATTCTATAGAAAAGATCATGGGCTATATATGGAATTTCTAGTGTACAAGATATTCTGGATATTTCACAGCTGTACAAAGCAAAATATTCTAGATTTTCAACAAGTTGCAATGGGAATTGAAGGGGACTTCTGCAACTTGTTTTGCAGCTTGCGACACATGCGTTTAGGATGACCCAGCTCATGAAAATTTGACAAACAATTCCTCTTGTATTTTGATTCCTATTTTCCCAACTACTTGTCCTTCCTGCTCTATTATTATTCTTGTTGACATGACTTTTGAGTGCCAAATTCATTATTCCAACTTATGAGAGTACTAGAAATCGGAATATTGGGAGTAACAAAGGCATTGACATTTGTTGACGTATCCAAGTAAAGACCCTGTGTGGGGAAAAAATCTCAACACTACTGATAATTTGAGATTTAGCAATCTAAATGAGAGTAAAGACTCACCAAAAAACTCATTACTGCCATCTGCTCCCATTCAGTTTGCTAGAATTTGACATCAGGACTAAATTGTAACAAGACATTTAATTCTTTATAGATCTTTTTGAAGTTATAAATTTTTCCTGAAGAGACTAGTCTTATTGTTTTGTCTGATAAAACTCCTTACGTGCTTCATAAAAATGCAAATGTTCTCTTTTCCCAAATGAAAATTTTAAATATTATATCTATTCTTTGACATACCGACAGTGATTTGTCTGGCTGAAAATCTCATTGTCAATAGAATTTCAGGTTTGTAAAAATTGTTATGGCCAATCAACCACAATAATCAAAGAACAGTGCGAAAATAAAACAACTACACAAATTTACGTGGTTCACC
>JAOTIZ010000003.1:16214756-16228154 GCA_027123425.1 Erythroxylum panamense
TGTCCATGTTAATGACAAACTACAAATTAATTATAAAATACTCAAATATTTAATAAGCTAAAAATACATTGAAAAATTAGAAACTTTACCTTTAAATTATACTCAGAACTCAGAAGATAGAACTGTGAATTTTTTTGTTGCTAATTTTTGAGTTGGAGTACCTTAAATACATATATTGATGAAAATAAAAAGATTATAAGGTAAGAATATAACCCAATTGATTCAAAACTATTTATAATCAAAAAGTTAACGTTAACTTATTAAATGCTAATAATGTTATTACTTTCAAAGCTTAAGATTTAGATGAAAAGATCTGCAACTATTAAATGCTAAAAACGTTGTAACTTGTAACTTAGGTTGCTCCCAATGTTTTCTCCAGCAATCAAGGCCCCTTGGCGAGCAACGTTTTCTCCCCCATTAAATACCCTCTTAAATACTTCTCCACCAGACAACACCCATTAAAAACCTATTAGGCATCAGAGGGCCCCTTTATATGGTGGGCCCTAGGCAGGTGCCCTGGCTGCCCCTGCCCAGGGCCGGCTCTGCCTATAAATATCTTAAAGCAAGGAAGAAAAAAGAACAATATTTTGGTTGACTTTTTCGTTGACAAAAGACTTGCATACCTTATTATGCACAAAGGGGTATTTAACTATTGTGACAATATAGTTTAAAAGATGTGCTTAGTAACAAGGAAGAGGTGTTTCTATTCAAACTTCTAGGTGAGCACTTTATCTATAAAATCATTGAAGAGGCACCCCGACACGTCTCTGATAAACCATTGTTCTTACTTAAATGGAGACTTGGATTAGACTTTAAATGAGTTAAGATGAAGCACTTACTAGTATGAGTTAGGTTCTACATTCTTCCACTTAAATATTGTGTGTGCGTGTGTTATATTATGTATGAGTATGAAATGCTTCTCAATAATCTCTCATGTACATTATCCTAGGGTTCTAATCCTTAACATGGGATAATAAGATGTTACATTTATTTTATGCCCTACAGCCAATTACTTTGGTTGTAGTTTAGTGAAAAATTATTTAAAGACATCCTTTATCTGGTACATGTTTAGATGTATATGATAAAGTCCATGGCATAATTGTGCATCACAAATGAAATTATAATGAGATTATAATTATGAGATTCATATTGCATTTATGTATTATTCCTAGATGTTCCTAGTCATTGTTTTATTAAGATTGAACATTAATAGAATGTACAAAGACTAGCGCACGCTTTTATTTTTCCTTATGAAGGAATAGTTGATCTCATAGGTTAAAGTATAGAGATACTTAAACAAAGGTGTACGTGCTTGCTATAGAATAAGTTCACTGAATAGACCCGATATGAGAAATCCATTTGAAACATTACTTGTATATCTATGGAATTCTCATTGTGATGATTGTATAAGTGATCCTTTGATCTAAGGTTATCAAAGTTATCTTGTATGGGGATTGTCATATTTGGATACTACTTATGATCTATTTAATCATAGGTCGTTTAATCGGTAGTCATTGGATGTAGCATAAACTATATAGAGATAGTTGAGTGATCAAGATATGATTCATCACCCTAAAGTAATTAGGAAAAATGCTTCGTTGTTATCGATTAGTATTAATTCAAGAAATTCTTAGCCATGGTGAAATGATATTTTGTAAATAGTTTACAAATGTCATTAATTAAATCGATAGCTAATGGCGGAGAACTAATTTGATTAGACTCAAAATAGAGTAGACATTAATTTTATGCTTTATATCTAATTGAAACATTGTATGATTTTTTTCAAACAATGAGTGAAGCATTGTATGATGAAATGATTGAATTATACGAAAAATTATATATAGAAAGGTTAATCAAAACTACTTTGACATTCCTAAATATTTGGGTAGTCATAATGCGTTGCTAGACGTTAATCTTGATCTATGATTATAAATTGTTTAATTAGATAATTAAAAATAAATTAAAAGGAGATTTAATTTATCTAATTTTAATTAGGAATTAAAATTAGATTTTATAATCATTGTCAACATATTTGGGAACCTATTGAGTCTCACATATAGAATGGGTTAAAAAGAGCAAAATTAATTTAATCAAGTTAGACTTGATTGTAAAGTTTGATAAACTTTATAATTAAATATGAGATATTTAATAAATAATGACCAATATGAGATGTTGAATCTTATATGGGCATAATTGGTATTTAATTAGAATTATTTGTAATTCTAATTGAAAATATAATTTAATTTCAATTAAATTACTAAAACATCCAATGCTTATTATAAATAGGGTTAAGCTCTATGGAGCTAGCACTTCTCCCTTAACCCTCTCTGTAAGAGTTACAGAGTTCTCTCAACCTGTTTTGTGAATACCGTTAGAGATCGGATACTTGTGAGACTATGGTGATTGAGACGAATCAGTTTCAGAAACGGTACGAATTAAGTTATCACTTTATTATGATTTGTGTTGATCATTTTATAGAATTAAATAAATCTAGATTTTCGAGAAATCAAAAATTACGAAAAAATTTCGTGATTATTCCGCGGTGGTCGGGATTGGATCTCAACTCAATTTTCCAACAACACTAATAAAAGGCAAGAGGGGGTGGCGGCTGAAAAAAAGCATCTTTCATTCCCTGTTTCATTATTTCACTGACGCGGAGACACTGCAGACATGGGAGGCACAGAGAGATAGAGAAAAAGATGATAAACAGAAAAAGGAAACAAAGTGAGTCGGGAAGAAGAGCAAAACATCAGAGAGGTGGATGCTTGGGAGAGGCCGAAAGCGAGATCTGGAGCTAAATCCCATTCAACTTGAGTGAATGTTCGTCTGGGGAAGAAGCTGAAGCAGAAGACGAGAGCCAAAATTGGAAGCTTGAGAGGGACTGGAGATCTCCACAACTCTTCATTCGATGATTTGTTTGCCTATTCTATTTCTCATTTGTTGCTTTGTTTCTTTTATTTTACTATCTATTATTAATTGACTTATACTCTTATTAGTTTAGCCAACTATTATTTGTTTCTTTTGATAATCCATTCGGTATTCACTATTTTATTATTGCTTTAATACCTTTGTTGACAGTAATATGTGATTAAGTGTTTAATGATGATCAATGTAGTGATATCTATGATGGGCTGATATCTTTTCTTAAGAATTAATGTAGCTATTTAGTTGAATATGCATGATTGAGTTATGGATATGTTGTCTTATTTATTATTATCGTTTTTGAACTGAATGGATGTAATAGAACGATCAAACTTTGCATCATTTTATTGTTAAATGGAGATTCGAGAGATAAAGTTTAATACAAATCGTGAAACTATGGACACTTAGGTTAAGAACTAGAAATATATTAACTTAAGTGGTAATTGGTAGTTGGGTTTTCATTTTTTATTCAGACAGTAACTTATTGAATACAGAAGTTAGACTAGTTCATTATTCGAATCGATTTAGAACCTAACTATTAATTTTAGTAAGACAACAATCTAATTATTTTCCTTTAATCACGCATAGGAGATTAAATTAGTGAAATTAATTCTCAAGATTTTTTTCCACTTCGATTAACCTTTTTGTCTTTGCTCCCAATTGATTTTGCCTACTTTTCAATTTATTTCGTAATTTTCCCTAGAAACTTTCACTTAACAATCGAGATAGAATGTTTAGGAATGCATTGTTTTTATTTTTATTTTTAATTCAAATTTAATTTAAGTTGATCAATTTCACCTCTATAGGAGACGACCCTAGGTTATCAACTACAATTATCTCATATATTTGCGAGTAGGATTACCTAAGTCTTTTTATAACTTTTTGAGCACAACAAGTTTTTAGCATTGTTGCTGGGGAGGTGTTTATTGTTTTGAAATTGAATTAATTTTGATGGTTTTTATTTGTTAAAGTGATTTTTATTGTTTCGTCGATTGTTTTGTCTGTTTATGCTTTCATTTTTGTCGTGTTATTTCATTGAGTTGTTTTAGTAATTTTCTTATTAATTCACTATTATTTTTATTCAATTTATTTGAGGAAGGAGGTCTTAGAAGGTGAACTTGCTCCCTTTATTAACAATGTACATCAGATAAGAGAACTTCCAAGGGACTTTGAAGACAATCTCGAGGGACTCAAACCAGAAGATCAAGGGATGGGTGAAAGGCAACCAATAATGAAGGAGTATGCCAAATTGGTAATTGGTACTGCTACTTCATGCATTCGTCTGGGAGAGGTAGCCAGAAACTATGAGTTAAATAGTATCCACTACAACATGCTGTTATCTTTTTATGGGGTTCCCATGCACATTGAAGGATTGGACCAAGGCATGGTTGATGACCCTTCCACCCAGTTTGTTGACTACATGGGAAGAGGTGTATAACAAGTTCATGGGAAAGTTCTATTCCCATCAGAAGACTTTTGAGTTACAGACAAGGATAGCTACCTTCACTTAGATGAAAGGAGAACCATTCCATGAGGCATGGGATCGCTTCAAACTCCTACTTATTCAGTGTCCACATCATCATTTTCCACTCCATATAAAGAATTAGTTCTTTTATGATGGATTGAAAAAACAATTTCAGTATACGATGGACAATGCAATAGGAGGAGCTTTGGGAGAGAAGACTATAGAAGAAACATATGAGATCTTCGAAAAGTTGGGGGCCAATTCTCAACAAAAGAGTGTGAGAGGGAGAAGAGTTGGAGTTAATGAAGTGAGCTCAAATCAAGAAATGGCTATGCAATTGGTAAAGCTTACAAAGCATGTGAAAATGCTAACCATGAGACAATCTCAAAATGCTCTAAGTCATGAGGTATGTGATATATTTGAAACTTTTAGTCATAGGGTTAATGTTTGTGTGTATTCATTTGAATATTTTACAGGTGAGGAAGAACAACCAAATTCACTTAATGGTTTTCAACTTAGGGTGGAGAATGACCTATATTCAAACACTTACAATCTTGGTTGGAGAAACTACCCCAATTTCTCTTGGAAGTCCAACAACCCACTAGTGCAGCACCAACCACTGTATCAAAATTTTCAGAGGCATAATTAGTTCCAAAAGCAATCTTCAAGTTAGAACATTAAAGCAACTGCTCAGAATCAAGAGATGAACAACAAAAGATTTGATGCTTTAGAAACTTCTGTAAAGAGAGTTGAGACTCAATTGGGGCAACTCGCAACTCCATTTGATGCGAGACCTAATAGGAACTTGTCTTAGAGAACCTTCAACAAGATGGAACTATACCCTGGAACGAATAGAATCAAACACACACAGAAGAACAAGAAACAAAATTTCAAAGATAGAAATAGAAAACCAAGAGAAAAGGGGTTAGAAGAAAGATGTTCTTAAAGAACCCTAAAAGAATCTGCCTCTTAGAACCCTAGTAAGAATGTTGGTCAATGGAAAGAACCCTAAGAGAACTTGTCTCTTAGAACTCTAGCCTTGGGACGCCACAAAGGAAGACCACTCCTTGGATAAGTCAAGTATTCTCAAAGACCACAAAGAAAGCAAGAAAGCTCTCAATATTATTTTCTAAATCAGAATCCACTTTCAAAGTACATAAAGGTGCCTATTTATAAGAAAAACTTCCTAACGTAATGTCCTAAAGAAGAAACTAAATAAAAGGAAACAAATCAATCCCTAAAATGAAACAAAATAAACTTAGAAAGGTATTGACTAGATGACCTTATTTAAAGGAAAACAAAAAAGGTAACTAATTAAAACATGATCTAAACATATTGGACCTTATAGATCATGTCCTTCTCATTATTTTTAAGTGGCACATGGTTGTCACATGTTATTTTAAGTGAGTTCTCCCAATTGGACTCTATGTGGGCCTTTGGACAGTTCATGTTGGGCTTCAAAGAGTAAGATAATGCCTCTTAGACCTTTATGAGATGAAATATGGCTCAACAATCTGGGCTCTATCTCTTGAAGGTTTTAGATTAGACAATTCAATGCTTGCTTCATTGCTTTGGCCTAACTTTTGTCATTGGGCCTCCAACATCTTGTAATGGATCTTTAGGAACATTAAACTTGAATGTTGAGCCTTTGATATGGGAATTTCATTCAACCCCTTTCCTTGCACATTCAGACTTCAAATCTAATCCAATTTCAATTCCTAAACCTCCTTTTGCAAGCTCATGTCCATGCAAGTCATGTCCTAAGCTTCCTTGAGGCAGATCACATCATATATGATTCTCTTCTTGTCTTTCACATGCCTATGGTTCTCCATTATTCCCTCCCTCATCGAAAGGATTCGTCCTCGAATCTGCAGCATCAAAGAGGGATAAATTAGATATGTTGAATGTAGCACTAACATTACCATAGGAGCTAGGCAAATCAATTTTATAAGCATTATCATTAATCCTTTCTAAAACTTGGAAGGGGCCATCTCCTCTTATTTGTAGCTTAGATTTCCTTGGTTCTGTAAACCTATCATTTCTCAAGTGCACCCAAACCCAATCACCATGTTCAAATATAACAAGACTTTTGCCTTTATTGGCTTACTTTGCATATTGTTCATTTCTCCTCTCAATGTTGGCTCTACCTTTAGCATGCAACTCCTGCACAAATTTAGCCAATTCATTCAAAGGGGCAACAATAGTAGAGAAGTCCTTCACGAATCTCCGATAGAAGCTTGCTAAGGCATGGAAGCTTCGAACTTCATTCGCATTCATGGGAGTTGTTCATTCTCTAATTGCTTTCACTTTTTCTTCATCAACTTGAAGTCCTTTAGCACCTACAATAAAACTAAGAAGCACAACAGTATCCATACGAAAGGAACATTTTTCTAAATTAGCATAAAGCTTATTCTCTTTTAAAAGTTCAAACACATCATGTAAGTTTTTCGCATGATCATTTAAACTCCTGGAATAAACTAAAATATCATCAAAATAGACATCCACATACTTTCCAATAAAATACGAAACACATCATTCATCAAACTCATTAAAGTACTAGGTGCATTAGTCTAGCCAAAAGGCATAACTAACCACTCATACAACCCAAACTTAGTTTTGAAAGAAGTTTTCCACTCATCAACTTTTTCATGCGAATTTTATGGTACCCACTTCTAGGAGCAATTTTAGAAAATATACAAGCACCATGCAACTCATTAAACATATCATCTAAACGAGGGATAGGGTAACGATATTTCACCGTGATTTTATTGATAGCTCTACAGTCTACACACATTCTCCATTTGCCATCTTTCTTAGGAACAAGTATAACCGACACAGCACATGGGCTCAAGCTTTCTCTCACAAAGCCCTTTTTCATAAGCTCTTCAACTTATCTTTGGATCTCCCTAGTTTCTTCCAGACTGGTTCTATACGCAGGACTATTTGGAATTGAAGCTATGGGAAGGAAATCTAAATGGTGCTCAATGCCTCTCAAGGGCAATCCATCGAGAATGTCCTCCAAAAATAAGTCACTGAAGTCCTACAACAAAGACAAAACCTAGACGATAGAGATGGATCAAGCTAATTAATAATTAAGAAAACATCTTTACATAAAAGTATATAAGATTCTTCACATTTTAAGGCTCTCTTGATCTCACATTTTTTAGCAAATAAAGTTACTATCTTTTCTTCACTCTTTCCATTTGTTTTATTTTCTCTCTCTTTTTCTTTCTTTTTGACCTCTCTCTCTTTCTTTTCTTTTGCTTTTAATTTACATTCTTTCTTAATCCTCACTTGATCTCTATAAGCTTAAATGGGCGTAAGAGGTTTCAGCATAATATTTTTACCATGGAAAGGAAAAGAATAACAATTTTTGTATCCATCATGCCTAACTTTTCTATCAAATTGCCATGGTCTGCCAAGCAAAACATGTCCAGCATACATAGGTTCAACATCACATAAAATCTCATCATGATACTTGCCAATAGAAAATGAAACCATTACTTGTTTGGTGACTTTCACCTCACTATAATCATTTAGCCATTGCAATTTATATGGTCTAGGATGTTTCAAAATAGGCAAAGTAAGCTTGTCAACAAGCAAAGTGCAAGCAACATTGATACAACTTCCACCATCTATGATCATACTATAAACTTTACCACTAATGGGACACCTTGTAAAAAGGATGTGCTCTCATTGCTCTTCTTCAAGATCTTCTTTTGGTTAGATATTATGACCATGCCTAGCCACAAGGGCTTCACCAACCTCAACATCACAATCAACATCGAAAGCATCCGTCAATGGAGGCACATCATCAAAATCATCACTGTCACTACTTTCACTAGCAACATCACCATTCTCAAGCAAAATCATAGTTCTTTTGTTAGGGCATTGAGAAGCAATATGACCAAAACCTTGACATTTAAAGCACTTAACTTTATGAGAAGGATTAGAAGAAGAAGAGGATTTAGAGTCATTGTTTCCTCCTTTAGATTGATGTCTCCCTTAGATTTGAAGAAATTTTTAGACTCCTTGAAGCTTTTCTTCTAGAAATTCGATCTAACACCATTTTGGATATTTAATTGCTTTTCGACCATGATGGTCTTATGTAATAACTCATCTATGTCAAGAAAATTTTGCAGTTCTACAATGGAAGCAATTTCAGGGCGTAAACCGTCAAGAAATCTTCTCATGGTAGCTTCCATGTTTTCCTCAACATTGGCCCCAATCATGATGATCTCCATCTCTTGGTGGTATTCTTGAACACTTATAGATCCTTGCCTCAATCTTTGTAGCTGCTTGAACAAGTCTCGATAGTAATAACTTAGAACAAAGCACTTTCTCATGATGGCTTTCATTTCTTGCCATGTGCAGATTGGTCTTTCAAGATTCCGCCTTCTATTTACTTACAATTGATCCCATCAAATACTGGTATAGTCATGAAATTCAACAGCAACAAGTTTTATCTTTTTCTCTTCACTATTTGTATGACACTCAAATACATGTCTATTCTCCTCTTCCACTCTAAATACAATTCAGGATCATTTTTCCCCTGAAAAGAAGGGATTTTCAATTTTATATTGTCAAGTTCATTACGAGAAGGAGCTTGTTTGCCTCTCCTAGTGTTAGGGCCTTCATCCTCGGATTGCATATCTTCATCTTCTTCATGGAACATTCCTTCTAGGACCTTTGGAGTTTGACGTGGATTAGATGTCATCCATCTTAGCATTCAATCTCCGGAATTGATCTTGCATAGCTTTCATAAAGACTTTGAGATCTTGCTCATGTGATTCATCTTCTTGAGACATGTTTATGAACTACAAAATGTTAGTGAACAACAAAAAGAGCAATATGAATCTCACCACTCAACCTCACGTGTATACACTCAACAGATGCCAAACAACTTTTGTATCAAACAAAAATTGGCTTTTTTTATAATACAAACACTCTTGCCTTTTACCACTTAACTTGCTTTCTATAGTATCCTTATTCAAAACAAGACATAATCAAATAGAAGAAATCAAACCAAGTGGTAGCCAAGACTAGAATCCTAAAATAAAATTATCAAAGAATCCAAAAAGGGAAACAAGGTGTGGAAAATTAAAAAAAGGAAGTAAAGGAGAAGAATATGCAAAGGGAAGGGGACTTGAAGGGAAAGGAGGGCTCAACAACTCTAAAAACAAGAGAAGAAAACAAAACAAAACGGAAGTTAACACTAAGAGTATTAGGAAAGAAAAATGATGGAAAAGTGGAGAAACTTGGAAACCAAGTAAAGGAAAAATAGTATAAGGAATGAATTAAGGAAGTGATTACTTGAAGGAAAGTCAAACTTGAAGCTAAAGAAAGATTAATAAGGCAAGCAATAAAATAGGAAACTAAAGGCAAAACAGGAAAGTAATTGAAATAAGAAAGTGAAGCAAATAGGAAAGTGAGCAAGTTCCAAGCAGTAGAAGATAGGGAAATGCTTGCAATTCAAGTTCAAGCAATAGGAAAGATGTTATCTTTATTTGATTGCAATTAGGAAAGTAGCAAACTTGGACTCCACTTCTCTAGAAATTGCAACACACACTTTGATTGTTTTCTTCTTTTTTTTCTTTTTTTTTGACGAATTTCTTTTTTCTCTTCTTTTGACAATTTTCTTTTTTTTGACAATTTTATTTTTTTACGATTTTCTGTTTTCTTTTTCTGACTTCTACTTTTTTTAGATAATTTGAAGTTCACAAAAATAAATATGAAAGCAAAAAAATTGCAAAGCAAACAATTTTCAGAAGATGGACGCTCTCAAATTTTTACTTAGTGTAACTTACTCTAGAAAGCTTGGATTTGAATGATTCCAAAGCAAGGAGAAAGAAGAGATTCTGAACTTGAAGAAACGCCTATTATTCAGCCAAAAACTCAAACAAAAAGTGAACAAAACAATGGATGAAAAATAGATAGAGAAAAAGAACGAAAATAAACAACAAAAGGATAGTTATTTGAAATCTAGCAACCAAAGCGCTCTGATACCAAATGATGCGAGACCTAATAGGAACTTATCCTAGAGAACCTTCAACAAGATGAAACTATGCTTGGGAATAGATAGAATCAAACACACACAAAAGCACAAGAAACAAAATTGAAATGATAGAAATAGAACACTAAGAGAAAAGGGGTTAGAAGAAATATGTTCAATGGAAAGAACCCTAAGACACTACAAGAAAAGTAGGAATTAGCGACGAAAAATTACCGACAAAAAATAAAGCATAGCAAATTAGCGACAGAAACCCTATTTCCATCATTAAAATCGACAGACAAAAATTCATTTAGCGACGGTTCTAATTTTCGTCGCTAAAAATGAAGGGAAATCATTCCGGCAAAATTAGCGACGAAATTTAGGGACGGTAAAAGTTTTTGTCGATAATTACACTAAAATTAGCAACAAAAAATTAATATCCGTTGGTAAATATGGAGGGAAGTATACCAATGGAACCATTACCATCGATAAATAAAACGGGAATTAAAGGCGGTATAATAAAATTTAAAATTTTTAATGGAAATTAGCGACGAAAAATTCCATCGATAAATCACATTTAAAACACCCGAATGCCCCTCCCCCCCTCTGGTTCATCTTCTTTGTTTCTTCTTTGGCGCTCTTCGGTCTTCTTCCTCCTCCGGTGACTTCCTCTCCCGTCTGGTGAGTTCCTCTAGAACTAAAGTTCGTTTTTTCTTGCTTTTTTTCTCCGGTTTCTTTATTACTCTTTCTTGGTGGGTTTTTAATTGTCATATATAGTATTGATTTATGCGTTGAATTCTTTTTTATTGCTGAAGAAGAAACGAGGATTGTTGAAGAAAGCTCATAAGATCTAATAAAGGGAAGCTCTTTGAATACTCTACTAAATCCTGGTTAGTTTGCGTCCTCAATTTTTCTTTCAGCTCTCCTCATCTCTATGTTAGTTTATAGGCATGTCTTTGATCTGTAATTTTGCTTCTTGTATATTTCTTGTAAGTCTATTAAGGCTATAGAAGATATTTCTTAATGCAATATTGCAACGAGTGTAACATCCCGTTACCAATATGAAGGGCATATTGGTAATTCGGATGGTTTAGGATTGGGTACATGTATAATTTGATAATTTCATATGCATATAGTCTCTATAATGATTGATAAATGATTAGTGTTGCATAAGCATGTGTATGTACGTACATGTATGACAATTCCCGGTTTGATAGTGTAAATTGGAAAATTAGGTAATAATTGTGCAGATTAGAGTTGGATCATAGAATTGTGGTGAAAATTGAAATTTGGTGTGTAGGAACATGTGTCATATATTTTAGAGGAATTATAGGAAATTTTCTGGAATTTTTAGAGTTTTGGGTCTGGACCGAAAAATTGGCTTAGCGACTGATAATTTGGATTCCGGTTCTGAAATTGAGGGATATTTGACTCGAGAAACTTGGAGTTAGGATTTTAGGATTTATTAATTATAGTCATTGTGAAATTGGGAGAAAAATTAGAATAAGAATCGGATTTTTAGACCCCAGTTTGGGCATGTGGCATAGGAGTTGCCAAACATGTCCTTAGCTTTTATCTATTTAAACCCTAATCTTTGATTTTTGCCTTCCACGACACCTCCTTTTCAAAGACATTTGATCTTCTCCTTTCTCCTTCGTGATCCATCTTCTTTGCTTCTTGTTTCTAATTTCTCCTCTTAAGTTGTTCCATTCATCACCTTCAACCTAGCATAAGCCATGGTTTTGAGAAAATGAAGTTTGGTGGAGAAGAAGGTGATTGCCGTGGGTGTTCATAGGCTTGGGAATTTGAGTTGTTTGGTGATTTGTAAAGGGTTGAAAGCTTGAATCAAGTAAGTTCCTACTTCTCTATGATTTAAGTTGTTTGATTTGATCATTTCATCAAGTTATTAATTGTTTAAGAAGTTAGAAGTTTTCGGATGATATAGGGTTTTAGACATATGTTGATTTTGATTTGGGTATTTATGAGATAATGAGTATTTGATGGATTTAAGGTTAGAAATGAGTTGGTTGTAGTGTATTAAGTTGATTGGGAGTGATTTAAACTGAAATGAATGGTTTTATATCAGAAGATCTGAGAATTTCTGGGTTTCGGGGCATGTTTCTGGGTTTGCACGTCGCAACGTGTGATGAACACGCCGCGGCGAGCAAATTTCCTTCGCACGCCGCGACTTGTGCTTGGTACGCCGCGGCGAGCAGAGTTTTGTCGCACGCCGTGACGAACGAACGCGCACGTCGCGGCGAGTAGACAAAGACACGCCTCGGGGAGAGAAAAGTGTGCGCCGCGACGCCGGCGAGAGGTCTCGCCGCGCCGAGGACCCCTAAGTATCTGAAATTGAAGTGTTTTCTTGGGGGTTTAAATTTCTTATGAGTTGGCTATGATTAATTGAATTATGGTGTTAGGAATTTGATGATTCGATTGGTTATGAATTTAATTCAATTTGGAAATTATGAATTCGGATTTTAGGATTGAGATTGGGAAGATTCGGGAATAGGATCGGGAAGGTCATAACATGTATTGTACTCGTCACAATCGTCATATATGCATTGTTAAATATGAGAAATTGTACAATTAGTAATGTTCGATTATTCTGATTGTTTTAGGGACGCAAGTGGAGCGTCGATCGTCTGACGTAGGTGAGACTTCCTGGCAGTAGCTCGGAAGTTCAGAGGTGAGTAACCTAGTTGGTTTCTCAACCTTTATGTGTTACATTTTATGTATCTATGCCATGTGGAGTTAAGGAAGGATTATGTGTATTTGTGTTGATTGATTTCGGACCACAGGTGTTCGAAATATTTGGAACATGTGATAGAAGTGTTAATTGTGCATAAAATTGAAAGTAATTGGTTTAATTTGGAATTGGATATAGTTGGTAGGTTGTGACACAATTGTTGTGAAATGAATATGTGCATTCATGCCATTATGCATGATCAGATAATGACAGTTGTGACCGGAGCAGCCACCGTATTCAGAGCTTTAAGCTCAACGCACAGGGCCTCGA
>JAOTIZ010000003.1:16243107-16258114 GCA_027123425.1 Erythroxylum panamense
CTGCTTATGCGTTCATCTACTTTTCATTTATATATATTTCTCTTTGTTTGTCATCAAAATTATTTAATACGTGAAGTTTGAATTGACTTAACATTGTCAAGTCTAGAAAGTCCCTAGATAAGTCATATTTGGGAGGTTGTTCGCACTGTCTGTCACATAGGCCACGATCATGCCCCAAGATTTTGACTTTTTGTCATGATTATGGCAGAAGGAGGTATGATCGTGGTAGAGTCTCCATGCTTCTGTTGGCCTAGACATTGCTCTGGGTTTCCTCCGAATGTTGGGCTTACTTTAATTAATTGTTATTCTTTAAAACATACTTGATTCTAGATTCATTTAATAGTGTTATTATCGATAGTCAACTACTATCATGATATGAAACTCATCATTCTCTTAAAGTAAACTCTTTTACTTGCACGGAGATAAATCGCAACACTAAAGTGTAAACCATAATAAAGCGATCAACTTGATTATTCAACTGTGAATTCAATATTTTAGATTCTTATAATATACACGTTTCCCATACGTCTCTATGTATATGTATATTACTTATAAAAGAATCTCGATACTTTATGACTAGATATATAATGCTCATAAAAACCAAACTGTTTTGTTTTATTAATAATAAATATTTTCATTACAAAAGTAACTGGAAGAAAATTAAGTTATAAGCAAATACATTTGCTTCTCAGGGCACTATATTTACATAACTCCAACAATTTTCCACTTTCCCTAAAGCAAGTTTTACATATCCCTCATTCCCATTCCTACTAGATGGCCCTCAAAACTCTTTTGAGATAGTGTCTTCGTAAATGGATTAGCAAGGTTTTGTTCTATGGAAATCCTTACCACATTCACCTCACCATGTTGTATTATCTCCCATATGAGATGATACTTTCTCTCAATGTGTTTGGCAGCTTTATGGTTCCGAGGTTATTTGAAACTAACCACTGCCCCACTATTATCACAAGAAAGTGTAATGGCCTTTTCTGCCTTAGGAACTACCTCCAAATCATTTAGGAACTTGTGAAGCCAGACTGCTTCTTTTGTTGCTTCACAACTAGCAACATACTTAGCCTCTATAGTCAAATCAGCAACACAAGATTGCTTGACACTTCTCCAGACTATGGCTTCACCTCCTAATACAAATATAGAACCAGAAGTTGATTTCCTTGAATCAACATCAGATTGAAAATTAGAATCTGTATATCCTGTCAAAATAAGGTCACTTCTAGAGTAAACAAGCATTAAGCTCTTCGTCCTATGAAGATACTTTTGTATGCACTTCACCGTAGTTCAATGCTCCATTCCTAGATTGGACTGAAATCTAGTCATCTATCCTACTACGTAACAGATATTTGGTCTAGTGGAAAGCATAGCATACATTAAACTTCCAACTGCCAAAGCATATGGAATGTTTTGTTGGAATCGTGTATGAAAAACTTGCTGACCATGTTCTTAATGTAGGTTATTTGAGATAAAGCTATTATTTTGTTCTTATGATCCCTTATAAGTTTGATCCCTAAAAAATATTTAGCCTCTCCTAAATACTTCATTGAGAACTGTTCATTAAACCATTCCTTAACTGTAGATAACATTCCTACATCATTCCCAATGAGCAGAATTTCATCAACACATAGGATTACAAAAGTAACCTTGCCTTCTTGTATCCTTTTATGGACATAAGGCTCATCTTGGTTTTGTATGAACCCATAAGTTTTGATAGGCTTATAAAACGTAATGTTCCAAGTCCTAGATGCTTGTTTAAGCCCATAAATAGACCTCTGCAATTTTCATACCTTATGCTCATTACCTGGCTCAATGAATCCTTCTAGTTGGGCCATATAAATGGTCTCCTCAAGTTCCCTATTAAGAAATGAAGTCTTGATATCCATTTGCTATATGTCATAATCGAAATATGATGCTATGGCCAAAAGAATTTTGATGGACTTAAGCATGGCAACTAGAGAAAATGTCTCCTTGTAATCTATACCCTCCTTTTGAGTATAACCTTTAGCTATGAATCTAGCTTTTAATGTCTCTACTTTCCTACTGATCCTTTTTTCCTTTTGTAGATCCATTTATACCCTATGACTTTTACATTTGGTGGTAGATCTACAAGGATCAAGACTTCATTGGCGTGCATAGAATCTATTTCTGATTCCATCACCTTGAGCTATGTTTTTGCAACATCATCATTAATAACTTGTGTATAAGTAATGAGATTTGTTTCTTCTTGGTCTGAGATGGTTATAATACCTTCTCCTAGATCTAGATACCTGTTTGGTTATCTCACAACCCTACCACTACAACTAGGCATTACTTGATATTCAGGTTGCTCTTCTAATTCAACTTTTGAATCTATTTCGACATCTTGTTCGCCTATATCTAAATCAACTCTTGGTTTGGATGAAATAGCTAACTCTTTGAGTACTATTTCACTTCTTCCTTTGTAATTTCTCACAAAATCTTCCTCTAGGAAGGCTGTAGCTGTTGACACAAATACCTTCTTATCCTGAGGACTGTAAAAATAATACCCTTGAGTGCCCATAGGATATCCTACAAATAAACATACTTCTGATCTTAGTTCCATCTTTGTAGATTCAAGCCTTAAAACATTGGCTGGGTAGCCCCAAGTCCATAAATGCCTCAATGAAGGCACTCGGACAGTCCACAAATCCCTAGGTGTTTTAGACAATGATTTGGATAGAGCAACGTTAAAAAAATTAGTTTTCGTTTGTATAGCATATCCCTAGAACGATTATGGAAGGTTAGCATAGGACATCATTGATCTTACCATTTCCAATAGAGTCCTATTTATCCTCTCAGTTACATCATTCTATTGAGGTGTTCGAGGGGCTGACAAGTTGGAAACTATTCCATTGCCAATTAAATATTGTTGGAACTCTCCAGATAAGTACTAACCCCCTCAATCCGATCGAAGATGATTTAATGGCTTACCTAGTTGCTTTTCAACTTTAGCTTTGAATTCTTTGATTTTTTTCAAAGGACTCACTCTTTTCATACATCAAATACAAATAGCCATATCTAGAGTAATCATCTGTAAAGGTTACGAAACATTCATGACCTCCTCTAGCTTATACGTTCATGGGCCCACACATATTAGTATGTACTAGGTCAAACGTGAATTCAGATCTGTTTCTTTTGGATGGAAATGAAACCTTGGTCATTTTTCCTTCAATATAAGATTCACAGGTGGGTAATGGATCGTTATCTAAGCCCATACGGATCCCTTCCTTCAGTAACCTATCAAGTCTTTTTTGATTGATATGACCCATTCTTAATTGCCAAAAATATTTTGAATTAATGCTAGAGACATTGGATTGTCTTGGTTTTATCATTTTTGTGGTGTTTAGTGAGCCTGTCATAGGTTCTCTATAGAATAATCCCTGTTTAATTATCACATTACAAATAAAATCCTTATTCTCATATATTGAAAACACATTTTCAAAATATAAGGAATAACAAGATTTTATTAAACAAAAAATAGAAATCATGTTCCTTACAATCATTGGTATGTAATAAACATCCTCTAAATGTAACCTACGACCATTAGGAAAGTCCAAGATAACTACTCCCATTAATTTTGCTGAAACATAGGATCCATTTGCTATATTGACTTGAAACTGGCCTTTATGTAGTCTTTTCACTTGCTGGAACCCCTGCAAAGAATTGCAAGCATGGTTAGTGGCTCCTGAATCTAATATCCAAGAATTAGAAGTTACCACATTTCTAGTTCTTATTAAACTTAAGAAATCCATAACTTGTTTTCTTTTGAGGGGCTCAAGGTAGACTGGACAATTTCTTTTCCAGTGGCCCATCTTATCATAGTGGAAACACTTTCCTTTGATGTTCTCTTTGGCCTTCTTTTTTATAGGTTAGACCTTGACCCCTTTTTAGGCCTTCTTTTTCATTGAACCCTTCTTCTTTTACTTGCCCTTAGTCTTGGGCTTAGAAAAAGATGCTACATTAGCTTTTGGCCCATGAGCCTTGATATTTGATATCACCTCTGTACCTTGGAGGGTATTCAGCAACTCACTTATGGTGTAATCCTTGTTGTCGAGCTCATAGTCTAACTTAAACTGATGAAAAGAAGAGTTTAAGCTATTGATGATCATAATCATCTGTGTGTCTGCATCTATATCTGCCCCAAGCATCTTAGCCTCAGTGACCACAGAGATTACCTTAAGCATGTTATCCTACACTGGTTTACCAAGTTTTTGTCTGAGATTATGAAAGGTTTGGATAACTTTAACCTTTGTAGACCTAGTTTACACACCAAACATCTCATATAGGTGATGGACCATTGTACTAGTAGTTTTCATACAAACAATTTGCTTTTGCAACATGTTACTGACAGAAGCTAGAATATAACACTTAGTAATCTTATTTGCATTCTGCTATCACTCATGTTGTTAGACTAGCTTAGGAGTTAAATCTCCACCTAGAGGTGCAGGTGCAGGCTCATTTTTAGTTAATACCCATAAAATTTGTTCATATTGAAGAACAATGTCAGGGTTACGTCTCTATTCATTAAAACTCTCTCCATTTTCTAATTTCTTATTTTTCAAGAGCAAAGTGAGTGGATTCATTTTGTGGTGATTATGTCTGAAAATATATTTATTAAAGAATGAGCATACTAGTCTACAATTATCGGAACTTTGTATAAAATCATGGTGCATGCATATATGATGATAGATTTAACAAAACTTAAAAATTTTAAATCTTTATACGATGGTTATTTTTCTTATCTATAATGGACTAAGTGACAGTGGCATCTTATCCATTAAAAGAAAAACTGAGACCCTCCTACTAAAAAAGCTACCAAACATCTTCATGCCTAACTTTTAAAGAAGCAACATAATTTTGTCCATACTTTTACCAACAGAGCTACGGTGGGTAGGTTATTGATAAAATATGTTGAGTGTGTAACCATTTGATTCATCCATTAAAGGTACTTGCAAACCATGCCTCGGTGGGAGGTCACATTTGCTACTGACGAGTGGAATTATCCTTAAGGAGACCCAAACCATGCAAGATCTAGGATTCATGCCCTCCGGTGTGGAGTAACACTTCACCACATGCAAGTGGGCCATCATATAGAGACTGTGGACTCTCACATAAGCATTCTCTCCCTCTCATTCTTTTTGGGCTTTAAGTTTTAATGAATACCATCTTGTCTAGATGCATTTTATTATCCATCTTATATTGTTTCATTATATATCTTATGCATAATGAATGCATGGCAAAGCCTAAGGTTGAAAATTTTCTAAATGGAATGCAATCACATAATATCACACATTCTTTGCATTCATTTATCTATTCATCTCATGAACTAAAAAGCCACATTTGATTGTCCATCCTAGAAACATAAATAAAATTACAAGGCTTTTAAGCCCAACTCTTCTTGGACTTGGATCTTCCGCTTCTAACTTTTCGCTTATATGACCTGACCCATTCGGTAAAAAGTGTGTAATGGCTTTTCTTTTCCAACAAAATTTTAATTTTCATAAAACCAAATTTTTGTCCAAAAGAAAACAAAAATTTGCACTTGTTTTTAACAAAAACCGAAACTTATGCATATGAACTAAAAAATTCTAGCACTTGTAAAAACCGAAACTTTGTTAAAAAATTCTCATACAAATGAAAATTTGTTAAAGCAAAACTCTAACATTTTTTTTCTAAAATCCAAAAATTAGCCAACGCACTATAAGCAAAACCGAAACTTTACCTCTTCATTTCTTCAATCCATGGCTTCTTCATCTTCATCAATACATGATTTTGTACATTACATAATCAAAGAAACATAAAGATGAAACTAAGGAGAGAACATGATGATGATAGGCCACCCTCTTTATTACAAACCAAATGAACAAAACTTACCAGATAACTTTAGAATCCATATACAACCAAAAGAGCAAACAATACGCCATATATATTTCTATCACATAATAATATGTAACATACAAAATTGATTGGCAACCCATGTATCACATATAGGAACCGAAATCATGCATAAGAAACCTAACTTCAGTACCAATTGTTAGATCGGAAACATAAAGCATGCACGATTTAGATAATATAATAGGTTTCAGAATTCTTTAGAAATCAAAATTGCCTCAGAAGTAATATAACCAAATCAACATTCATAGCCATACATGATATGATATAAGGATAAATATTTGCATAAACAATCTAGTGTCTGCATATTAGAATTATTAATTGAAACATGTATTAGGGAACATTCACTCAAATAAAGAGTTTATAGTGATATTATCACTTATAGATTTTATGGAGATTGATGATTATACTGGTACCAGTAGTTTAATGGACTAGCTACCCATCAAGTCTTAATACTAAGATGAGATCTTATGTGTTGATTACCATATAGAGTAAAATGGGAGATCTAGAAGGAAAAACCAACACAAGGGCAAAACGGTTATTTTACCCTTTATTATGCAGATGGTTATAATATGGTTCATATTAGATTTTACAATTAGACATTTTATTTGAAACATGTGTTCTCATAATATTTAGTAATTTAAGAGTTCATCTAATTGTCTTTAGTGGAATGACATTTGGTTAATAAGCTAGAATTAATTCTAATGAGATTAAATTAATTCCGAGCTTATTGGAGCTTGAATTATTTAAGTCCAATTAGATTCTCCACTTAGCTTCTAGGAAGGTTATCAAGCAAAGTAAGAAATATAAATAGAGGTTTTAAGCCTATGATTGAATGTTGGGCTTGCACTAATTAATCGTTAATTAGAAGCCCAAATGACCATTTAATATTGGGCTAGACTTTGGTTTGCTTCAATTAATTAGATTACTTAAATTGAAACAAAGTTGTTAAAGATAAATAGAGGTAGAATTTCGGTTTTAATAGGTTAAATGTGTAGCTACACATTTAGCATTGGTTTGCTACATTTAAGATGGTTTTTTAACATGCTTTATCATCATTAAATGGAGTAATAACCTTATCATTAAATGGTTTAATGGTGGTCTTTTAATGATAGCATGTAACATATTAGCATTCATTGGATTAAAGAAGAAAGAGGTGCATTTGATGGACCATCTTCCTTCTTTCATCACAAAACTGAAACTGATATGTATTTTTAGGTTAATGGTCTTTTCATATAGCCATCTTAAAATAAATGAGAAGCGTCTCATTTATTGGCTTCTTTATGATTGACTAAGGAAAGAAGTGATGCATTGGATGAACTTCACTTCTTCCTTTTAGACTTAACCGAAATTAAGAGAAAAGAAGACAAGGTTGTTGAATTTTTATCTCCCTCTCTCTCTCTCCTGTCTTGCATATGAGATCTGAAAATTGCATGAGAAGTGTCTCATCATTGGCTTCTTTCTTCTAAGACAAAATCTCTTCAAGTTTTCTTTTCCTTTCCCACTAAAGGATCTTGTTAACCAAGTTTTCCAAGAAGAATAAGTGATAGATCAGATTGGTCGAGGATATAATATCAAAAAGAGGATACAATAACAAGAAGAGGATACATCACTTAGGAGAGGATACATTACCGAGGATAGGATAGCATAACGAGGAGTTAAAGCTTTAGCAAAGGAGTCTGTAATAATTTTCATCTTATGTTTATGCAAATGTTTATCCTTATACCGTATCATATATGGCTATGCATCTTGATTTGGTTAAATTGCTTCCGCTGCAATTTTGATTTCTAATAAGTTTTGAAATCTACTACTTTATCCAAATTGTGCATGCTTTATTTTTGTAATCTAACATCGAATTCTCTCCATTCTTTGATATTTGATCTAAAACACTAATAAACACATCAAGGCACCTCAAATACATAAATTTAAGCTCAATGGAATGCTCTAACCCATAAACACTAAAAACACAAATGTCTAACTAAATAACACATTCCTAACCTTAAAATTCACTAATTATTCTATGTAACAACTATATACATACTAAACTACACACTAAATTATGCAATCTACCACTATCATCATCCCCACACTTAAACTTGAGCTTCTCCTTAAGAACAGACAAAACAAGCAAAACAAAACACACCAAACATGATTAATAACAAAACACACACATATGTAATAATGGGTCAATGACATTAAATTTCACAAAACAAATTTAACTTCAAACATTATCCCTTAAGTTGTTCTAACTTATTAACTTGTGAAATATGTGTCTACGTACTTTGTACCAAATATACATACTAATCAAGATCTTAATATAAACTCATTCACTCATATCACTTACACATACACATGGATAATTATTCAGTCAATTAAAATTGTAACAATCCTTAAGTAGCTTTTCATGAAAATTCGAGCTTTCACTAAGATTGGTAGGATTTATTAACCAACGCACTACTTTTGCTACTTTTAATTGACAAAACCTAGCCTTTTGATGGGAAGGAAATCATTTGTGATGAATGTCCCTCGGCTACTGAACTAGGTCATGTTTTTATTGAACGAATTGGTTGGAATGTCATTATAGCTTTTTGACGCGAATGCAAACATTTGTGATGAATGTCCACAGGTTACTCAGCTATATCACATTCTCAACTGGCTACTAGCTCTATTTATAACCCTATTTGTTTCAAAAAGGGCTAGCAGAATAGTTATTTATTAATCACACACACACACTATTTATTTATTTATTTTATTGTCCACCTTATTTCTTTAACTAATCATTCTCATGAAAAGTTACTAATAATGCTACGTATTCAATTAACCTAAAATTATAAATGAATATGGTAAATTTCTAGAGTAAACGAACTAACATCATATCCTAATTAACATGTATATTTAACCGAAAAACCTAGAACACTAATATCACAAGCTAATAAATCTTCGCAACCTAAAAGACCAAGTTTGTTGCTAAATCGATTTTGTTAAGTCCTAGCCATTGACATATTCACACAAATCACATCTTGCAATCCTATACAATACTAACATATAGTATGAAAAATTCAAATTCAAATAAAAACATATAATACACACAACCCTCCCACACTTGGACAACACATTGTCCTCAATGTGAAAAGAGCAAACAAATAATACATAAGGTGAGAATAAAAATAATGAAACAAGAAAAACAAGAGAACAATTGAAAATAACAATAAAATAAAAGACAAGGGTTAGAGTATAGAATCTGTAATGGTGATCGAGGTGGTGACGGTTTTGGAGGTGGTAGTTAAACACCTTGAGTCTTGAAAAATCTGTGAATATGTTGTATGTCCTAGTTTTGGCATCTTTGTTCTCTAGCCATCTGCTTCAACACCTTGGCATCTTTTGAAATGGATTTTTTAGTGTTTGAGACAACTTCCATTGCCTTCTCCTATATGGTTTGCTCTTCCTCTTCTGACTCCTCATTAGTTAAGTCCTCCTCCTGTTGCAGTGGCTACGAGCTTGAACTGGCCTATCCTGCCCTAGTCTTGACATGAGATTTAGCATTGATATCTAGAAGTTCCATGTTATAGACACCTCCAAGATCTTAGCTCGCTTCAAATGGAGATTGTTAAGAAACCCAGGATGATGGACAGTTAGTCCATTGCAATTGATGCCATAATATTTCAGAATGGTCGTGACCAAGTAATAATTGCATTAAAATATGGGTGGAGGTACAAACTTGGATGTTATGATCCATGCACCACAATAGAAAAAAGTTTTTTAGTTGAACACTTGTTAGTTTCAGTTTTGTCAAAGACAGTTTGACATATAAATTTGTTCAATAACAAGTGCTTACGGCTTTCAATAGTATTATTGTGGGAATTTTTAGCATCAAAGCTCTCTAGCCCAATCAGTTCTGTCAAATATTGGGTGGCATGAAAGTCATCGTGTCGATCTACTATGGTGGAATTGGGGAATCCAATGATTTCACACTAAATGTCATAATCTAAGTCGTATGGTTGACCTTGAAACCAAAACCATAGTTCCTTAGGGTCAGTTAGATCAAATTAAAGAGTTGTGAAGAATTCTAGGGTTAATTCCTCATAAACAGGATAATTAAATCACAAAAATCTATCATAATGAATTCTTCCTCCTAAGGTCTCATCATTCTCTCTCAATCCTATTCTTTCTAATGTATCAAAATTGAAGTATTTAGGCACACTTATTTTCTTAAGATTAAGAGTCTGGAACAAGTTACCTTCCTTCTTTGAAAAGATTGAAAAAGGTAAGTCGTAATTTGTTGCCCTGTTTCATTGCCCATGACTCGATACTTGGACTTTTCCATTTGGTTGAGTGCACTTAACCATCTACTTGATGTGCGGTTTGACTTGATTGAGAGTTGTGAAAAGTTTGGAGATGGTTAAAGGCTTGAAGATGGGCAGAGAGAAGTGAGAAGAGTTGCGTTCTTAGGTTTAGAGAGAGAGTGAGAAAGTGAAAGGTGTAAGAAAAATGATGGTGAGTGTGAATATATAGGGTTGGAAGGGTAAAAAGGGGTAAAATTGGAAGAAAAAAGGTTGAAAATCACATATACTTGTTTTGCGATCGTGGCCTGCAATAAATCCTGCATACTTTTCGATTTCATTTCTTTTCCTTATTTCACCCCAAAATCCTTCCATACCTTATAATTACATTATTAGCTCCTTGTGCTTGCCTTCCACCGCATTCTTATGCCAACTAATCCTTAATTTTCCCAAGATATTCAACTAGAATCAAAACACACACAAAGTGATATCATAGGTTGCCTCTCATAAAGTGCTTCCTTTACCTTCGATAGCTAAACATACTTCTTTTGCTCATGGTGGTTTGAACAAGTCATGTAATGACAGTGCGATCATAGGTCTCATGAATTGCAAATGAGCTACTAAACTATGATTTCCACCACCCTTCTTCTTCGTCTTCTTTTCTAGTTTATTGCTTCAAGAATGTGGCTTTCCAAGTGGGTCCTTCTGATCATCTTTATGGTCAACCTCTCCATAAGACTTGGTTCTCTTAATGAAGTCTACAAAATTGTGAGAACTTCTTTTATCAATGTACATGTTAAAGGACACTTTCTCATTCCCCACCTATAATAGATCGGGTGTTGCTAAAAATGGTTTTCCAAGGATAATTGGTATCTCTATGTCTTCCTCTATGTCCAAAATGACAAAGATAGTTAGAAAGGTAAATTTTTCCACCTTAATAAGAACGTCTTTGATTATTCCTCTCAGACAGTGGTGCTATTTCTCCTACCTTCATCTTTTGGAAAAAAGTGTATTATACTAACTCCTAAGTCTGCAAAAGCCTTATCCACTTTGACATTATCTATGGTGTAAGGAATGTAAAAATCCCCTAGATCATTTTATTTTTGTGGTAATGTTGCCATTTCATTAGAGTTCTTCATACTTCCTACTTCACTTGCTAGCTTTTCCAGAGCTCTTTTTTGCTGATTAATCTCTCTTTTATGGATTCCATAATAGTGATTCATGTTTTCAGCTACTTTATTACCTTAAGGACTTTCTTTAAGTTCATTTCTTTTGACTTCCGTTGTGTTAAAATGGGGGTATGGAATTGTAGGTTGATACTCCTTGATTTCCTTCAAGTTATGTTCATTTAGTAGGAGATTTTTGTTAGCCCTTTTCTTTTCCTTCTCCTTATCTTCCTTATCTTAGTCGAGCTTCTCCTCAAAGGCCTAGATCATGATCCTTTCCTTTGGTTTTGATTCTGTGTTTCTTAGAAGGTTCCTCGTATTTCTTGCAGACAGTGCATTTGTCAACTGGCCTATTTGGATTTCCAAGTTATAAATGGAGGATGCATGATTCTTTGTCACTTGTTGAAAATTTTCTTCCAACATCGTATGTGCATCATATATTCTTCCAATCTTATCCAATATTTTGCCTAATTTTGTGTCCATAGAATTAGGTTTCTCCTATTGAAAACTAGGTGGCCCTAGAGGTCAAAATTGACCTCCAGCATTGTTTGACCACGAAAAGTTTGGATGATACCCAAGAGTGTAAGTGTTCAAATAGGGGTTGTTCCCTCCACCACAACCAAACTGGGCTCTCATATACTTAACATGCTCTGTTTCATTACCTTGCATTAGGAAGCAATCGATGGTATCATGATTATCCTGACAGCATAGCTCACATCTTTGTTGAGTGGATTTAATAGGGGCTGAAGAAGAAGCTTTACTATCGAGTAAAATTGTCAATCTTAACTTACATTTGTATAATTATGTCAACAATTAAAGCACCTTTTTGCTCACAGAGGGTTGTGGGTTCTCTACTCATGTCATTCATCCACAGAAAGCTATTACTGGCCATTTCTTCAAATAACTCCTCTATTTTGTCAACGGTCTTTCACATAAGTGATATGCTTAATGTTGTATCTATGGTACCTCTTGTGCCATTGTAGAAGATTTGCAAAAGAAATTCTTTTAGTAGGCTGTTGTGTGGAAACCTCCTTTGTAGAACCTTATATCTCTCCCATGCCTTATAAAGTGATTCCCCATCACTCTATTGGAAGTTTGTGATTTCTTTTATCATATTCGTAGTTTTAGTAAGGAAAAATACTTGTCTAGAAATGCATGTACCAATTGCTTCCACATTGTGACATTTAAGGGACTGTAATATTGATACCAAGCTTTAGCTCTATCCCTTAACAAAAAAGGGAAAAGTCTCATCCTAACTATGTCGTTTGAAATCACATTATATTGGAAGGTATCACATATTTTGAGGACGTTCACTATATGTGCATTGGGATCCTCATTAGTTAGTCTGTAAAATTGCACATTTGCTTACAACATGTTCAGTAGGGCTAACTTCATTTCATATGAAGGTGCTTGAATAGGAGGTCGAGCCACATCTTGATTGGTTGCATTAAATTCTAGTCTTATGAGATCTATGAGGGTCCGAGGTTGGTTCTGTTGGACCCCGAACGTTTCATAGAAGTAGAACTATTGAATAAGAAATTTTGGCGAGTAGTCATGAGTAAAGAGCAAATGAATGAAAATTCTTGAATTAGAAATGATAGACAAGAGTAAAGTAGTGAATGGGAAATGTGGATAAATTCATGTGTTGCTTTGGTGATTTGGTGGATAAGAGATTTTGAAATGGGAAGAATTAAGGTGAAAGTTAGAAGTAGAATGAAAGCAAAAATTGAAGTTGAATTTGTGTAGTAAATTGATGAAGAATATGTACATATGTGTATGTTCTGTTATTGGTGTTCATGATTAATCATGGACTATATTTTTCTTTAGAGGATATTGATTTGAAATGGAGTTGAGAATGAGGAGTAAATGAAGTAGAAAAGGTGATCTTGGTATGAGTTGTGTTAAAGAAAGATTGTGAAACAAAATGGGTGGTTGATATGGAAAATGTTCATGAAGTATGCTTCAGCCCTTTAGCCACAACTTTTTCTTTAGTTATCCAAATGAGATTATTCTTAATTTGACTTAAACTAGAAACATATGGCTACATTTATTCTGAAGATATCAAATTTAAATTTTGTCTTTAAGAATCTCAAATTTTGTCATGAAGTTGAGAATTGGGTATAGTACATGAGTGGATGAATGTAAAATTCGTGTTCTACATTAGAGGGCAATTCTGGATTCTTCTAGGCTGTTTTAGGCAAAGTTGTCTTCTAAAAAGTTGTAGATATTTGTTTTATCTTTCCAACGATATATAGTGTGGAATTTTTGAACTTTTGACTTGAAAGTTATGGTCCTTATAAGGGGAGATACTTAGGAGTATAGAATGTATCTTCTATGTTTGACTTCTGTTTCTTCTATATTTGACCATCTGCTTCTTCTATGTTTGACTTCTGCTTCTTTTATGTTTGACCATCTGCTTCTTCTATGTTTGACTTCTCTTCTTCTGTGTTTAACCATTTGCTTCTTCTATGTTTGACTTCTGCTTCTTCTATATTTGACCATCTACTTCTATGTTTGACCATCTGCTTCTTCTATGTTTTACTTCGGCTTCTTTTGTAATTGACCATCTGCTTCTTCTATATTTGACTTATGCTTCTTATATGTTTGACCATCTTCTTCTATGTTTGACTTTTGATTCTTCTGTGTTTGACCATCTGCTTCTTCTGTGTTTGACCATCTACTTCTTCTATATTTGACCTTCTGCTTCTTCTGTGCACTGTTCATCTTGTATCGCCTGGTCCATTTTTGACCCTCCAAACGATAGAATCTGTCTTCAAGGTCTTTGTAGATCTTGAAGTCCTCTTTCAAACCACTCAAAGAACACACAAAACCGATATCTGTAAGGAAAGTTATAGAAATTTTTCCCATTCATCTACTTTTTCCCATTAGTCTGCTTTTTCATTTGGTTTCGCCTATACTTACTTTCTGGTCCATTTTTAACTACTTAAACGATAGAATCTGTCTTTAAAGCCTTCATACAAGTTGTATATCTTGAAGTCTTCTTTCAAACCATCTAAATAACATACAAATCTGATATTTGTAAGGAAAGTTATGGAAAATTTCCCCGTTCATCTTCTTTTTCTCATTAGTTTGCCTTTTCATTTGGTTTCATCTGTACCAAAATTTTGCTCCATTTTTTACCCTTCAAATGATAGAATCTATCTTTAAAATCTTCATGAAAGTTTTAGATCTTGAAGTCCTCTTTCGAACCATAACACACAAATTTGGTATCTTTAGGGAAAGTCATGGTAATTTTTCCCATTCATCTGCTTTTTCCCATTCGTCTGCTTTTTCCTTTGGCTTCGTCTGGTCCATTTTAACCCTTCAGATGATAAAATCTGACCTCAAGATCTTCTTCAAAGTTGTAGATCTCAAAGTCCTATTTGAAATTGTCCTAAGATGATCTTAATCCAACATCTCTAGTAAACGTTTGATCGCGGCTTATCTTTCAATCCTAAGATTGATCCTTAGAAACCGGTCAAATCAATTTGTACCAAGGATTGCAGTACAGGATGCAACCTCGGGTCGACTCTCAAGGAACCAGTGCAGAATTGATCCTAAGACTAGCCTAATGTTTGAATTATGCAAGAAAGCAGTTAAAACGGGGGTTTTGATTTAGTCTTTAAAATTAAAGAAAGC
>JAOTIZ010000003.1:16258214-16275000 GCA_027123425.1 Erythroxylum panamense
GGGAAAAGGAAGAGAAAGAGAAGAGTGTCCCTTTGAGCTAAAGATCTCTTCAATTGGTGAAGAATCAAGGTAAGACCATTTTGGATCTTTTGGATTTTTATAAGGATTTTAGTCCATGGAGTTTAGAAAATGCTTGGGTTTAAGCATTCTAGAATCAATTTTAGTGATTTTGCATTTTGGGATTTTTATTGAATTCCTATTGAATGAGACTTGGTTTGTTTTAGGTAACCAAGAGAATCCTACCCAAGAGCAAGGAGAAAGACAACCTTGACTTGGATTTTTGCAAGCGAATTAGGTGAGTAATGTATTTATAGTTATTGTGTGATTGGGCAAATTCTTGCCTATGTGTGGATATGTGTTAAATTGTTTGAAGTTGAGTTGTAGAAAATACATGATGATTTTTTATTTTGTCATATTGTGGAAGAAGTATAATATGTTGATATAATTAAATTGTGATTTTGATCAATGTTATGCCATTGAATTGTATCATGGAATTTTGATTTGAATGGAAAGAAGAAAGAGCATGAAATATATGAAAGTATTTCATTTTGATAAAATGATTTTTGAGCATTGATTATGTGCTTTATTTAGGCAAGAGAGGAACCGTTTCGTAGTCACGTGCACGTCAACGTAAAGCCTTCTCCCGACTGTCTGTTTGTGGCCCACGAGATCTAAAAAATGGACTCGTTTTGTTCATGGAGTAAACTTCAATTTTTCTATTTTGTTCACAGAACCCTCAAGCCAATTGGTGTGCATTGCATCCTTGTTCAAGTATGGTGCATGATAAAGTGACTGTGATTAATGGCTGAAGTTATGTTGTGTATTAAGTTTGGAGTGAAATTTGATGAATGTTTAAATTGCTTGAATAAAGTATAAATGCTAGAATTGCTAGACATATATATATACATATGCTTGACTTTGGTCAATTGCTAATGGCTATAAATATATTAGCCACTGAGCTATGTAGCTCACCCCACGCTTCCCTCCTTAGGTGCAAAAAGAGAAGATTAGTGATCCTTGCAAGGCATTGGAACTCCAAGATAGTTAAAGACTTTTGTAACGAAGTTAGTTTAGGAAATTTTGTAATTTAGAATCATCTTAAGCATAAACATTCAACTGTATCATATGCATTTTGTATTTTGTATTTATATTAAGGTAAAGGGGTGGTTTTTGAAATGTAATGATATTATGAAAGCAAGCATTGTGTTCTGTAATGGGCCCAAGTGATTACTGAAACTCTGATGTGTTCAATAATGTTTGCGTCTTTGTGACTGTAATTGTTTTAAATAAATCGGGCCATTTTGATTATCGATCTTTTTTCCACATATGCGTTAATTGTTTAAGGAAATTTGCAATGAGTTTAGACCGTTAAATGTCTCTGATTGTTGCAATGAGTTTAGTTCTCAAATTTCTTCTTCTCGGCATTTGTCTGTTTGGATGACTCATTCCAGGCGAGTGATGTCAAGTGTTGCTTCAAGGAAGGCTGCATTTTGCTTCATCTTTTCCGAGCCATCATTCCATTAACTTCACAAACTCACATAAATTAGATGCAAAAACATGCACATGCTCCTTTTATTTCTTCATTTTTTTCAATAAGCACTTTTAATTCTTCTTTTTTGTATTTTGATTTTTCTTGTCTTTGTCTTATCTTTCAATTTTCTTCTTCTTGCTCCATGAAGATAAGTGAAAATTAATCTTCGAAAAACTACCCAAATGTAGTGCAACTCACTTTAATTTCTTTGCTTCCAAATTGTGCCTAAAATCCTAAATGAGTCAAAATGAGTATCTTAAACATTTCTAAGACATTAATCACTAAGTGTAGTGTATCAAATGAATTAAAATTTAACACATATTAAAAAGCTACGAGTACATTCCTTGTGGATACAATCTTTACTTATCACTACTATAAATTTAGTTGTGTAGAGTTAGGTTTATTTTATGGTGTATTCAATATGCATTAAAACTTTGGAGCCATTTCTAAGGATTAATATCAATTGCTTTTCTAAATATATATGTTTGTTTTATTTTTGTTTAATTTCTTTTCTTGTTTGGTTTAAATACTGTGCATGACACGATCTTCTCACTTTGGCAAACTAAAATTTAATCAAGAAATTGAAATAACTATTCTTATATTAAAAAGAAAAATTGCATAAAGTTTCAAAGATCCATCACCATCTAACAAGAGCATTGTTTCTTTACTAGGAATCCAAATAACCTTATATTTGCTTTATAATTAATTCATATAGTGATTCTATTTGTGAACATATTCAAACATGGTAGAGCAAAATAATGATCACACTCTTAAGTAGTTAGTTGCCCCTGATCTCAATCATCAACCTTTGTGCATTGATTTTCCTACTATTGATGTTGCTTTTAAGCTTAAATCTAGTTTAATTAATCTTTTGCATACTTTTCATTGTTCTTCAGATGAAGATCCTCATAAGAATCTTAAGGAATTTCATGTAGTCTATTCTAGTATGAAGCCAATCCAGGTACAAGAAGAGCAAATTAAGCTAAGGGCATTCCCTTTCTTATTGGGGGACATCATTAATGATTGGCTATACTACTTACCCTCTAGATGAATCACTTCTTAGAATGGGATGAAAATAATTTTTTTAGAGAAGTACTTCCCTGCCTCTCGAGCTACAAATATTCATAACGAAATATGTGCAATTAGACAGTGCAACGACGAGACATTATATGAGTTTTAGGAGGGTTTCATGAGTTTATGTGCTAGTTGCCCTCAATATCAAATAAGTGAACAACTCTTGATCTAATATTTCTATGAGGGACTTCTGTAATAAGAAAGAAGTATGATAGATGCAGCAAGTAGAGGTGCATTGGTAAATAAGACATTTATTGAAGCTAGAAATTTAATTCCAATATGGCTGCTAAATCTTAATAGTTAAACATTTGAGAGGATCTCAGACCATTAACAGTCAATGAAACTAAAACTGCCACAATGGAGCAATAGATAGCTAGGTTGATATCTTTAGTGAGATAGATGGTTGCGAATGATACTCAACAAGCAAAAGCATGTAGAATTTGCATAATAGTAGGACATCTAACTGATATGTTTCCAACCTTGCAAGAAACACCCACGGAACAACTGAATGCTTTTGGAAATTTTCCAGATCAACCATAAAAGAAGTATGATCTTAACTACTCCCATGGACACAATTCGAGATGGAAGAATTCTCCATTTAATAGTTATGGACAATAAGGACAATAACAACAAAGCTCCTACCAATAACCATTTCAAAGGCAAGCTCAACCATTAAGCTCTAGATATTCATGAGAAGATATGATGAAAACACTGGCTTAGAATATAACTCAGTTTCAAAATAATACTATACTATTTTAACATAAAAAACTAGTATTCAAAATCTGGAAAATCAAATAAATCACATAGCTATTATTATTAGTCGACTGGAAAATTAGAGTTTGAGTGAATTTCCTTCTAAAAACATTATGAACCCAAAAGAGAATGCAAGTGCTATCACCTTAAAAAGTGGTAAAGAAATAGAGGCACCATATAAGACTCCTCTTATGGTGGATGATGAAGAAATTGAAAGGGTACTTGAAGTGTCTCTAAAAAATGTTAAATTGGAAACTAAGGTAAATTCTTTATCTCCTATGATTAAAAATTTTGCTAATACTTTGGCTCCTTTTCCTAGTAGTTATGCTAAATCAAAGAAAGAGGAGTGATATAAGGAGATTTTGTAAATGATCAGAAAGGTAAAGGTAACCGTACCTTTGTTGATGCCATAAAATAAGTTCCATGATATGCCAAATTTCTCAAAGAATTATGCACTTCTAAAAGGAGATTGAGAGGAGACGAGAAAGTGAGTGTGAGGGAGAATGTGTCTATAGTCATTCAAAGGAAACTTCCACTAAGTCCATATACATTTACAATTCCTTGTAAAATAGGTGGCACCATATTTGAAAAAGCAATGTTAGATTTAGGAGATTCAATTAGTGTCATGCCATATTCTATTTACACTTTATTGAATTTGAGGTTTTTGAAAGAAACATATATCATAATTCAACTGGGAAATTGATCTAACGCTTATCCTAGAGGGATGTAGAGGATGTCTTAGTGCAGGTTAACAAATTAGTTTTCCCAACTAATTTTTTTATACTGAACATGGAGGGAGAACCTTAGTCTAATTTAATTCCAATCCTTTTTGGTTGATCATTTTTAAAAACATCAAAAACAAAGATTGATGTGGATGCAGGGATGTTAAATATGGAGTTTGATGGTGAAAAAGTTCATCTTAATATTTATGAAGCAAAGAGGTACCCAAATGATGTTTATTATGTTTTATCTATTGATTTCATTGATTGCTTGTCTCAAAAAGTTTTTGATATGGAAGATAAGGATAAGTTAGAAGTCATTCTTTGTATGAGTTTAGAGGAAAACACTTTATAAAATTCTAACTTATTTATTACAGGTGAGATAGAAAAAGTCATGCTAGCATTGCAATCGCTACAACCAATGCCAAAAAAGAATATACTTTCAAATATTATATTGCTCATATCTCGTACAAAATTTCTACCTTATGTTGTGAAAGCACCAAACATTAAACTGAAGCAATTATTGGAGCACTTGAAGTATATATTTTTGGGAGCAGGAGAAACACTTTTGATAATCATAGCAAAGAATTTAACCAAACCTCAAGTGGAAAAGGAAAAAGTGGAGACAACTAAAGACCATAATTTTTTTACATAAAGAGGAAAGTATAGAGTCAAGCCAACGATAATAAAAAGGCATGATTGGGAGGTAACCCAAAAGAAGTTTATTCCTTTCATTTACATTTTCACATTTGTTGTTTATGCTAAATACTCCATTTCTTACAGTTGTTGTTACATTGGGAACAATGTAAGTTTTAAGTATGGGGGTGGGGATCTTTGTTTTCATGCACATTTTTAAACTTATTTGTTGCTTATGTATGTTTCTTAGGTGCTTTAAGAATAAAATAAACATTTTCTCTTTTTCTGTTACTTTGAAAACTATATAGTCATAATTAAAGAGTGAATTGACTAGAGAAATTCATAGCAACTTATGCTTGCACTTTTACTTTTGTGATTGATCAACATAAATTATCTTTAGAAGTGTAGTAATTAGTGAGTAAACATACGTCAGTGAGATTTTGAACCTTAATAGACGGACAAATCCATATCAGTCTTATTATCTTTTTTTTAGTCATGACATGTACATCCTAACTCTATTTAAGACCACATTTTTATCATATGCTTTAACATGGAAATGATTGTTGATGATTATGGATAGTCAAATGTGTAAGTGTGGAGGTGTGAATCTATGTAGGTTAGTTATAATTGTCAGAATGCCATTTTAAGTCTTGTCAATGAATTCCAATGTTAATATAGCTTCTTTCAATTTTTGTTGAAAAAGAGAAAGAAAAGAGAAAAAATGAAGAAAAAATAAAATATATATGTTTAAATAAAAGAATCAAGGAGGAAATGCAATTGATTTGCAAATTTATTCATTATTAGTTTCTCCTCCTAAAGATGTATAGAATGGGTGATTTAAGTATGATGCATATGATGTAGATATTGCTTTGAAGGATCACCACTTATAGTTATAATGTATTGTTTGTCATCGATTATATGAGTGATTGCTTCTAATTCCTTATGCTTCATGAGGGTTATGGTGCGAGAGCTTGAATCTAAACTATGAAACATAGTTTTTGCATTCATCATAGCTAATGGTACCCAGTTTTTAGTGAATGTTGGTTTTTGTGCTTGATGTTATATTGAATGTTTTTCTTACTTCACTAGATTTGATGGATTTTATGCTACATTACCCAAATACATCTCACCTTAACCATTTCCCACATTACAAAACGTAAAGGTCCTTTGATCCATGATTATGTATGTGAATCCTAGTGGTGGAGAAATGAAATGATATGTAAAGTTGTGGAATGTTTTGATCATTAATGGTGTTGAGTCTACCCATAAATTTATCATATTTAAACAAATTTATTCAAAGTAAACCACTTGATTACTTAGTTTCTGAAGGGAATGATTATTAATTAGTTATGAGTAGAGGCATTGAATGTTGAGTTATTGCTATAGTTTTGAAAGTTATTTTTCATTTCTTATGATATTTATTCTTAGAAAATATGGAAAATGAACAAGTTTTTTAGTGTGACTTTGATTTTGTTGTTTTCCTCGAGGACGGTTAAAAGCTAAGTGTAGGGGAACTTGATATATCTTTAGTTGTTTATACATTTACTCGACAAAACTTAGTGAGTAATGATATGGAATGCTTTAAAAACTCATTTTGATTCATATAAGTTCAACAGTTAAATGTTACAAATGAAGAATTAATCATGCAGTTGTATGGTTGTGCATCTTAGTGATTGAAAATTTTATGGTTTGCACGATCTTGTAAGTCATGAATGAGGCATTTTTATTGGATTGCGCTGCATCCAACTGTGCATATGCCTAGAAACCTAGTTTTTTTTCTCCATAAATTGGCATTTTGAGCAGCCAAAGAAAGAGGAATAGTTTTGTGAGCATGAGAAAGGTAGAGGCATAACCTCTTTGAGATCTATGAAGGGCTAATCCTTCTTCTTCTGGTTTAGAGGCAAATTTGAGACCGGGGATCACATTTGAGCATATTGTGATTGTGTATTGTTGAATTTTCTCTCTTTAGGGATTGTTTATGTTATTCTTTGCTTATTGATTTTATTATTTGTGTAAAGATTATCTGAATGCTTCTTTTAGATTGTTTTTTATATAAACCCATTTCTAGAATCTCAAATACGATACCTAATATTTGTGTTTTGGATTCATTTGTGGCAAATGATGACGTTGAATCATTAGGGATAACGTAACATAGGTTAAATGACCTAAGTTTGTGTGGTTGTTGCCTAGATTGATTTGTTTTCCTTATTCATAATGCGACCATCTAACTAAATCTAGAGAGTTTTTTCTAGGTTGTTTGATAGTTAGGTTTAGTTAAAGAGATTATTATGATTAAACACAATTTAATGAAAAATCGAGGTTAACAAAGCTTATTGTTAATCTACGATTAATAGTTTCTAAGAGATGTGAAAAAACATGACAATGAAGTATGTTTTTTGTATGTACGTTGAGATTAAACCAAGAACTAGATTCCAAAATCATTCATCGATTTTCTCATTTTTTATGCTTTTTAATTTGATTTGCTTTCCTTAGTTCAATTTTACTTTATTTTGTTGTTTGCATCCAACCAACCCCAACCCCTGTAATATTCTAAACATCAATTCTTTTCATTACAAAAGCAACATGTACATTCTCTTTGTAAAAGATCCCTACTCACCACTACTATAAATTTAGTTGTGCAGAGTTAGGTTTTATATTATGGTACATCCAACACATACTACGATGGTGCTTACAATAAATTAAACCTATTGATCTTTCAAAATAGCAAGAATTTTCATAAAAGGTTACTTAGTGATAGTTTACATTTTCATTTGATCAATAATACAAATTCATGCTTATAAGTGTCGTAGATGCATGAATAAGATGTTAATATTTTGATTGATACATATATTTAAATTAAAGAACTTAAACATGAAAGGAATAAGTTAGTATGCTAGCACTTTTTGAGTGGTTGGTGTTTGAGGTTAACTTAATTCCATGAGAATTGAGTCCATTATACCATTATTGTATTGCTTTATGAATGTGTGTTTATGTGTTTTTTTGTGTTTATGTTTTTAGTTTTTCTTGATGGCAAGCAAAGGTTTAAGTGTGGGGATGTTGATAGGTGTAGTTTATTGTATGTTTTCTAGCTGTTTGAGTTTGTTTTTAAGTGTTTTTTTAGATGATAGTCATATGTTTAGAACTTAGAGTTGTGTTTCTACTAGTGATTTTATGTGTTTTAATTTTTTGATTAGTTTATAGCAAGAATTTGATCTTTGTTTTATGTTTCAAGGGGTGTTTGATGTGTTTGTGATTGAAAGAAAATAGGCAAATTGAAGAAAAGAAGAAAAATGCAAAGCATGGAAGATGTTATGATTGTGGCAGGCGAGGCAAACAACAAATTCTAGCTTTTTTAACATGCTAGTTCTTTTGTACTTTTTGTTTTGGGGCCATTTTTTAATTAAGTGCAGAAACCCTAGAAGTATCAAAAAGTATTTAAGGATAAGAAAAAGAAAGAAAAAAGGGAGCAGCCATCAGATTCAAAGAAGATTAAAGAGGAGATATCAAGAGCACTCTAGATTTTCCAGAATTTAGGACTAAGACTCTAAATAGTTTTTCTCTCTTTTATCTGAATTTATTTCATTGTCTTGGATATTGATTTGGATTATCAGGATGTTGAACATGATTATGAGTTTATAAATTCATATTAGGGATTGTTCTTGATCTGTTTTGTTAAACTTTATTTTTGTTCAATTAAGCACATCTATGAATGCTTTGTGATATTTTTTATACTTATAATTGATAATAAATAGAAAGAGGGAATCAAGTTACATGCGTTAAAGTATAAAACGAGAGTTGATAGCTTACTAGACCTGTCAAAATTAGATTAATAAATATTTCAAGAGAGATCTTAATTGCAAAATTAATTATCCTTAAGATTACTTTAAATCCAATTGAATAGTTATGAGTAGATTTGTGAATCAAGAAGTTGCAACTCTATTATTATCGATTTTAATTAAGATAACTTGATTAGATCTTGAGAGAGGGTAATCCCAACCTTAGGATATCTAAGATCAAGCATAAATTGAATCAATAAGATAAAGTGAAGATAATAGCTTGTGTTGCTCTTAATTGGGACATAGCTTGTAGGTCCCTTTATAACTTGTTTCTATTGCCTGTGTGTCCTTTATGCCTTTCGGGTCTCCAGGAGGCATAGGATCCAGACAAGCAGTTAGATGTCCTGCCATTTGAGCACATTTCCTCTTTGTTGTTTACTGTATCCAGGGGTTTTTTTCTGTGATTGTTGTACTGAGAGTTCTTATTCTCTCAAGCTTGTACAAACTTACCTTTATTATTAATTTCATTCTCTTACTGATTTAACAAAAAAAGAGATAAAACAAGGATAGAATAATTCCTAAGTTTCCATCATCGATTAATGTTAATCTTATTGCTAGTCTCAATTATTCACTTTTTTGATTGTTTGGTTTTATTAGTTGTTCTAAGTTCAGTAAATTTATTTTAATTCAATAAATCTTTTAATACTTTAAACAAAGTTTTATTTAAGTTGTTAGGTATCTAATTATTTCTTAATGCAATCCTATCATTTTTCAACTTTCTTTTTATAAATGAAGCCTATTATATTCCTTATTATATCTACAAGACCCCTCATAACACTAGTATGACCTTGTTTTTAAGCGCTGGGTTTATATGAGCTTCACCTTTGTACTTTATAGGTTTAGCTTTAGTTTTTTGTTTGGTGGCTATCAAGGCTATATGTCTAGTGTTTTTTTTAGTTTGTCTTCTTAATAATGAGTAATTAAATAATTGATGTCCCAAGAATCATCTTGTAAGTTATAGGAGGTTACACAGATAACAAACTATAAGGAAGTATTTTCAAAGTTTAGTTAATAATTCAAGAATAAATGAACCATCTTAAGGATATATTCTCTTACTCCCCCAATCCTTGTGTATCTCATAGAATATAGTTCTTTCAGTATAGTTCTACTTTTAGTATTAAAAAAACTTTGTACCCTTGACAAACATTATTGAGAAAATCTTTTGTTATATTTGTTTATTGTAGCCTACTAAACATATAGTCATGAATGGACCTTTTGTTGGTCATATAACATATTATATCTTTCCTAAATTATATAGGCTATTTTTTAGCTTTTACACTTACAAGTGTGATAATACATGACTTTTCTTTGGTCATTGTCATGTTAATATCTACTGTCTCTAGAGCAAACTCTATATCCTATTTCTACTTCTTACAACTAAACTAATTAGGGTCTCACTGGTAAAAAAATTTTATAGAAAAATAAATTTCAAAATAGACAATGTATATCATTAGTTCAAATACAAGATTACTGTGATATTGAATGTTATAAAAAGTGTAAAACCAACCTTTATATACTTTCCCTTAAAAGAATACAAGGAATGCTCTCTCTGACTGATTGAGGAGAGTAAAGCTCGAATGAGCTATATATAGGTGCTCTAACTTGGAAGCCAAGTTATATTTAGAATCCTACTTAAACTGAGCTGCCTAAGATCATGCTAAGATTACATCTATCCCTTTCATATTACATCACATGGACTTGTTGGATGACACCCCCATCCAAATAGGACCCTAACTAATAAAATAGAATTTAAAAGATAACATAAAGATAGAGTTTACATTCAAATAAGAAACTAGCATTCTTATCCTCGAAGATCTCTACTATCTTTAGATGTTGAGTTCCACTGCAACTCTAACTCCTAGTTATCGCCACATCATCCAAGATCTCCCCACGACCTCTATCCACTAATGATGCAGTGTGATCTTGTCAAGCCTGCACAACACATTGGCCTGATCCAATGCTTCCTACAACAAGTTCACTAGTCGTGGCCCATTCATTCAAGCATGGGCTAAGTCCTTAGTCTATTAAGTCCTTAGACTAAGTCGAGTTAATCTCCACAAGGTCTGAGACTCTATCAAAATTTGCACCGAATTCGATCCCTCTTGCCTGTGTTTGCCTTAATGGTTTCACATGCCTCCCTTATGTGTGAATCTAGCTAACCTTCCTCCTAAGGCGCACTGTGAAGGTTGCTGGGAAGTACTCTAAAATTTAACGGTCTAACACTTGCCATATGCTTATGGCACATATATTGCAAACACCCAATACTAAGCAATACACATTTAACACATACCTAAAGCTTTATGGTGTATGTGACACAGGTGCTTGATTTGAATATGTGTAGACTTTATGTATATGCATGACACACACTAGACGTATGTCATGTCCTCTAGTTGGTCCATCATATGTTGGAACTAAATGTTAGATAGTTGAACGTTGGCTATCACTTTTACATTATGTCTGCCTCCACCAGAACGAGTGATTTTTAGTGGCTATTTCTAATGAATTTTCATCAAGAAATCACGAGACATTAAATTTTAATCCCATTTTTATTGTAATTTTCATACATAAATCAATCCAAGAAATAAATGCACTGTGTATTTAAGTAAAACTAAATTATTTCTTTTAATTTCCTTATAAAGAAATTAGAAAATCTTTGTATAAATTCATATAATTACATAATCATTATAATACCACAAGAATGTTATTGAACAACGTAGGATCAACCATAAACTTGTATAAACAAGGATAATGTGGAGCACACAATCGTTATAATACCACATGAATGTTATTGAACGACCTAGGATCAACCATAAACAAGGATAATGTGGAAATATACTTATATTTACTATATATTTCTATTTGAGCAAGTCGTTGAAAATGTTGAGTAAGCTTGTCTACTTTTATAAACGCAGGTGGCACTTTTGATTGTCCTTAACAAAAGTTGCTTGAAACGATGTCAACAAGATCTTTTGCCTTTCTTAATGCATAGATCTCCTAATGGGTAAGAGAAAATTATATATCCAAGGTCATTTCATAATAAGTGCTATAAGAACCCAACCCATGCTAGTAAATTTGACCCACTTAAACCATTTTATTATCTTTTATACTTGATCATATTTTAATTTTCATAGTAATAATTTTTATTATCTTTTATATCGGATCATATTTTAATTTTTTAGTTTTAATTTTTGAAAATTTGTAATTGATAAATGTACAGTGTACTTAAAAATATAAATAATGTTATGTAGATAAATTAATCATATATTCTTAAATAATTTCTTATATGCAATTATTTATTACTAGTGATTAATTAATATAACAAAATCTAATCAATAATGGATTATAAATTTCAAATTGAAACTATTGTCTGGAAGTCACTTGAACTAAAAGCTATAGCTTGTAGTTAGGGTACTTCGAATCCTCTATAACCCACCACACTTCTACGCAACTTCAAGGCGGTTCAGAAGAAGTGCTTGTCCTGTAACTCGAACACGAGACGTGGGGGCTGCACCAGGCCCATACGTGGAGCTCTGATACTACTTGAACTAAAAGCTATAGCTTGTAGTCAGGGTACTTCGAACCCTCTATAACCTATTCGAAGGGGTGTAGCTTTTCTACCAGTTTTTCTACTTTGTTTACTAATTTTCTAAATTTTCCTGTATATTGACTATTGTTTCTTTATTTTGTATATTATCTTTGACTAATTATTGTATTATCCTTGTAATATTCATTTGATTTTTTAAAAGTTCATTTACTTGAATTTTTATTTGTAATTGTTTTTCTATTACTTCAGTAATCTATTGAGTTACACTCATAGAGTATTTTTTATATGTGTAGTTAATTCTTGTAATTGATTTTTTTATCATTAATAATTCTCTTGAGACTGATTGTTCTTAATAGCTACCTTTTTTGTGAGGAATGATGGGATCTGTAATTTTAACTAAATGTTCTAAATTTTGTCCAAGCTTCGTAAATCTTAAGGGTCATTGTAATTGTAATGATTGTGATCTAAAAAGATTGGGTTTATTTATAGGGCTAGAATTAGAAAAAGAGAGTCTAGGACTTAGATTTGGGTTTAACTGAATTGGATATTGAATTTCAGGTAGGGTTTCTAATTTTGTTTGTATATTAGTTCCTACTTTAGCAACATCACTAAATAATTTATCAATGTAAATTTTATCAGTATTGCAAAATTCTATACTATGATGTAAATTGGTTAAAGCATAACTAATTTGATATGTAATACAGAAAGGATGTTACCCAAATTCTTTAAAAAAATTTATAAAATTTTGTATGTGATTGTTATTGTTTCATCTAGATTATGTGATTTTAAAGGAATTCCTAATTTTAAACGAGTGTTAAATTTAATTTTTCTATAGGCTAAGTTTCTGCTCATTATTCCTATTATTTGATCATTTAAATTTGTCATTCTTTCGTCAACAACTGTCGTTCTTATGGGTGAATCTATTCCTTTTTTAAAAGTTGATTTTAATAAAATTTGTATTGTAGATAAATGAATATATCCAATTTTATGTCTTTTATCTTCTGGGATTTTTTTTGTAGTTGTCTTGAATTTTGTTCTTGATCAATTAAATTAATTTGAATATGTCCATTACACTGGTATATTCTGATAGGTGTTTCATGAACATTTTTCCTAAAATAAATAATATTTTTCGATATAGAAAATTTTTGAATAGAGAAGATTGGATATCTTGTCCTACTTTTAAATTTAATTGTATAGAAAGTTCTTGTTGATTCTGTTAATTCTAAATTATCTATTTTAAATATATTTTGGTCCTGATCTTGATCAGCCATTTTAATGAGAATTATTTGTTTGATGTTGATGTAGAATAGATTGTAAATAAGTTAGTTCTTGAGTATAAAAAGTATATAGATTTTGAACTACTTATAATTTTTCTTGTATTGGTTTTAGTGCATTTTTATTACTAATTACAAATTGAACATAATTATATTGGTTTTTGTAATATTCCTTTTCTTTTTGATATTGTAGGATTAATGGTTCAATATACTGGATATGATCAAATAGTTGATTACAAATAGTACAACTATTGGGTTCCATCTAAATGTGTTTGATAATGTTCGCTAAAACGTTTATGTCATTGTTAAAGTTCTATTATTTCTTGATCATATATAACTGTATTATAATTAATCCGATCTTGATAGTTTTGAAAATCTATATAAAATGGATCGGTAGTTTGTAATAATTGAAGTCGTTGAGTTTTCCAAAAATCGATAATTCTTTTAGTAATGGTTACTTTTTTAGTAGCTAGGTTGATGAATGTATAAAAAGATCTACAATTCCAGTAGTCTGAATTTAAAGACATGATAAGCTAACTAAGATGAGTGATATAATGTTCTTTAAATAGATTATGTAAGTATTTGGCATCATTTTTTTCTAATTGATATATTTTGGTATGTGTATTAATTTTTGTTTTATAAAGTTGAATTTCTTCTAGCGGAGTATTTATTAATTGAAGAAAAGTATACATATTAGTTGCAACCTGAATAAGTTTTCGACTAATGCTCATTTTATTTTCATTATGGACTATAGATCTATGCATATTTTGAAAAGTTTTACAAATAGGCATAGTTAAGTAAATCTTGATGTACGATTTAATAAACATACATATTTAAGTAAACTTCGAAGCCAGGTGAATAAATTTAGATATATAGTTACATATCAGTATAAGCTTCGCCTAGTTGTGAATAGAATGGTAACTAAGTTTGGTTAGTATTTCGATGATATGCATAATCTAATAAATAATGTAAGAGATAAGAAGAGAACTGATGTTTAAAACATTTCCAAAGAAATAGATTGATAAAATATGGATCCAAGTATGTAAAATAGATAGCTAGAAATGTAAAAAGAGGTAGACATGCATAGATGATAAGATAATAAACATATGTAATAATTGATATGAACTGAAATAATAAGAATGAATTCATAGATAGTTTAGATACTTAGTGATGAAACGATAAAAACTAACGAACTGATAGCTATTCTCATTTCCGTTTGAAGCCAATCTTAGGTGAGAGTCGAATTTTAACAGAGAAGGTAAGAGAAGTGAAAGTAGTTTATTATTTCATGTTGAAGGAGGCTATAGACTCTACATTATATAGAAATAAGGGAAAGAAAGAGGCCAAAAATAGGTGGCCGAAAAAGAAAAGGAATCTACATTAGTAAAAGCAGAAAATAAAGAAAAAGTAAAAGAAAAAAGTAAAGGAATCTGATTTTTATTTATGGTCCAAGGGCTTACATCTTTAAAGATTTGTCCTTCATTGTCTTTTGTTGAATGCTTACTCTTCAATTATTGTGTCAATTGAGTTGCTACCTTCTTTATATTTTGTAGATGAGGAAGGACAATAATTACATTTATGCTGAGGATGGTCGATGAGTTGCTGACAAAGAGCTTGTTTCGATTGGTTGGATAAATCATAAAAAATGTCATTGATGGCCGAGAAGGGTTGTTCAAACTGTCTAATAATCTGAATAGCTTCGGTTGATAGTGGTGCTTTATAGACAGAGATCATAATTATATTTGGTCCTTTGTAGTTAACTTTAATTAATGATTTTGCATTGATTCTTAGACATTGCTGATATACTCCTTCCAGAAAATTGAGATTTAGCTGATTAATGAATGTATATTGAGGTGGTTCATCGATAAGGGGGTACATCCCGTTGCTTGTTCCAATATGAAGGAATGCAATTCTTGATACTTTTATTTCTCCATCCTTGATATTATCTGTTTACTTAAAAATAGGGTAGTTGTTGAATAATTGATGAATATTTCTCGTTCTTTAACAAATTGATCTTGACAATTTTTAACTGTCTGGGTAAAGCTTGTAGGAAAATTTGACAAAATGTTTAATTTAGTTAGATAAATGGTATCAATCAGTCCACTTTGGAAGAATAGATAGGTGGTCAAAGGATCTTCTTCTGGAAAAATAATTACTTTAGGTCCATATTTTCCTCGATTCTATGGATAATACTAAAAAATCTTTTGTTCGTCCTTCCAGTCATTAAGTGTTTGAAAACAGTCACAAAACATTTCTAAAGCGATCCGTCTCATTTCTTCCTTGGATGTTTTAGTAGGTACTGAATTGATTCTATCCATATTGATAGGTTTACCTAATGATTTCTTATTAGGTTCTAGGGTCGGTTTTTTTAGGGCTTGCTTATATTGTGGTCTCAAGCTTGGGCTTTTAAAGTCAGATAAGGCCTTTTCAGCTTCTTGTTTATTTGGAAAATTTTTATGGAAAATGGATGATTTCCCTGTGATTTGTGCAACAGCCTTGTGCCATTCGTCATAGATTCCTGCCATAGATCCATTGAAAATGATATAAATCTTTTTTTGCTAAAAGTCGTTTTAGCATTGAGAAGTGGATACTGATGGTGTGGATAAAGATAGTTAGGTATTTTGTTACAGAGTAATTGGTTGAAAAGTAGGTGGAGTGGTAGAGACATTGGTAAGTGTTTGGTCAAGAGAGAGTTGTTTTTCAAGGAGGGCGATTGTAGATCGAAGTTGATTGATTTCTTTAGTGACAATACCTACTTGTTGTTGGAGGTCTACTAATTCTGCTTCCTTTTTTTTAATGACTCTTTGAGGTTGATTATCGTTGCTTCCATTCTCTTGTTAAGATATCTACAAAACTGTTATCAGAAGATTTTATATAATGAATACAAAAATTATATTGATTTAAATCTAATTTCTATCAGATTAAACATCCTTGGTTATAATTAGATTTGATATGATATTTAGTAAATCCATATAAATATTTGGAATCTGTTTGAATAGTAAATTCAACAGGTAATAGATCAATGCACCATTTTCTCAAAGTTTTGAGATAGGCTAATGTTTCCTTTTCATATATTGGACATTTTATTTCGGCGGGATTAAAGGTCCCGTAGATATATTTGCAAAGTAAATACTTCTTTTGGTTGGGTGGTTGTGCCAAAAGGTGCAACATCCCATCACCGATGGGAAGGATAAATTGGTAAATTTGGATCGGATGGTGAGTGTATATTTTACATGCATAAATTGGCCTCTATATGGATACGATTGGAAAATTTGGCAAATGCACATGATTGTACTTGTACTCGTGACAATTCCCGACATATGTGTCTATAAGTGAAATTTCAGTGAAAAATGTGAAATTTGTGTTTGAAAAATGAAATTGGAGTGATTTAAGTGTATTCTGTATAAAATTGCTAAGTG
>JAOTIZ010000003.1:16318452-16335061 GCA_027123425.1 Erythroxylum panamense
GATATCGAGAAGTTTAGCCTTTCATAGATCTTTTTCAGAAAAATACTTCAGCCCTCATCTTGTTGTCCCATCGAAAATCCCTAATTAACTCTTGTGCAGCCTTCACTGTTGCTTGTTTCCTCGTCTATGCAGGCTTCTCCACTGTGCCTAGCTGATCTGCTGCCTCCACGCCAGCACGTCACGCCCGTAGCCCAGCCAAGCCTTCCTGGCTCCTTGCGTCTGCGCCTCCTGCTCTGGTCCTCTCGCTGTTGCTTTTCCTTTTATTCCTCCAGCGCCACTACTGCGCTTTATTCCTCTACTCTAATTGATGTACTATTGATGATAAGACAATTAAACATTCCCTTACTCCTTTAAAACCTCCTCTGCTCATGCCTCTCTTGTCCTCAAAATGTAGGCGTATACGTTAGACTGTTGGACTGTCATTTTGCCACTATTTTTTGCTCTTTATACGTCATCGTTCCTCTTCACTATTTAATATGCTCCTTGATTTATGCGTTCCACGCTGCTATTCTCTTCACGTCTCCTATAGCCTCTTCTCTACTGTTGATGATGTGATCAATAAAGGTCACACATCAATTAAGCCTTAACTTATTCCTCTCTGCTCTCGCATGTCTACTTTAGCGTGACAATGGGTCCATTTAATTTGCTCCCTCTTTGTGCCTGCTGCCCTGCTAAAACATAGTTCCTCTCTTCACCAAACATTTGCGTTTCATGCATAATGTTTGCATGAAACGCAGACGCCATTTGCGTTTTATAAAACGCAGGGTCTGCTGTCATTTCTGCTTGTGTCTTCCTCTTTGTTCCATTTTTTTGTCGTCTTTTTTTTCTATGAAGACAAGCAAAAATAAATCTTTAGAAAATGACCCAAATGTAATGCTTCCAACTCACTTTAATTTCTTTGCTCCCAAATTGTACCTAAAATAATATATGAACTAAAATGAGTATCTTAAGCATTTTTGTATCATTAATCGCTAAGTGTAAATAATAAAAAATATCAACAATTAAGCACATATCAGGCTTCAAAGGGGAGTAGTTTTTTCCATATTCAACTACATTATTATGAACTCCTAAGTTTAGGATATGTAATTTGGAGTTGAATATTCTTGATTAGAGTTTAACCAAGTGTTGAACATTTAAGGTGTTATTGGGATTTGTTAATGTAGAACTTGGAATTTGAATATATGAAGTCTCATATATGTCTATTTGTGATTTGATTAATTCTCTTTTATTTACCTGGTTGTGTTTGATATTGAGATGATTCTAGATCCCAAATGACTTATTGCATTGACTTACCCATTGCATACACTAAGATGCATTCAACAAGGTTTTAATAAATGAAGTTCATTGATTAAAGCCTTGGACTTAAATAGTTCTTTAAGGTTTACCATTTGAAACTTAGTGATTCACTCCTATAAAAATTCATTTTAAACCATGATAGCCAAAGCTCATTTTCAAGACGATACTTTCATCAATTGATCTTTGTTTTCATTTTATCACTTTTCTATTCCCGAAATCCAAAAATACTTTTCATTACATTTTCTTTCAATTCACGTATTTTTTGTCCAAGTTTCTAAAGATTAAAACCCCCACTTCCTTGCTAATTTGGTTTGCATATCATGACATATAGGCTAGCTTAGTTCCATTGATCAGGTTCCGATTAAGTGAAATGACCGAGGTTGTATTCTATATTGTAATCCATGGAATGTAAATTTCTGATTTGACCTCCAAGGGTAAGAACAGAAGGCTTCGAATCAAAATGGCGTCGTTGCCGGGGAACCAAGCAATTGATTCTTTAGGTTAGCTGTTGTCATTTTTACTGCCAAGTGAGGTGAGGAACCTTAGTTTAGATCACATCTTAGATAGTTTACTGTCATAATTGTCAATAGCATAGGATTTCATTTTCTTTCTTTAGCATAAAATTTTTGGAAATTTTAAAAATTCAAACAAATAGGATACCAAATTTTTTGCACACTACATACTTAGCATTTTTTTCTTTTACACAGCATAGTTGAACATTTCTTTGTTGTTTTTTTCACACATATATACTTTACTTTCACGCTTTACTCTTACACACACTCTTATACACTACCCACTTGCATCCTTCACATTTCACCTTTTTAATTGATTTTGTGTGCTTGCAAGAATTTTTTGTTACTTTTTATTTTATTTTAGTTTTATTTAAAAGTGTTTCCCTGCATGCCTAAGAAAGTCAAACTTCTACCTTTTTATCTTGAAATTGAGAGATGTTTGCGAAATATTTTAAAGGAGAGAAGAGAAAAAGAGTCTAGTCATCCAAGGAGTGAGAGTTAGTCGATAGACAGAGTGATCATGGTTGAGAACCCTGCTTTTCTGCAAAACCCTAACTTTCATGCTAACCAACCTTGGAATGGTGATAATGGAGGTAATGGGGAACATGAACGGGTCGGAGAGAATAATGGAAATCAACTAAGGAGAACCATTAGGGAAGCAATAACTTTTGATGTCAATTTTGATGTTAATTTTGAAGTAAAAGGATTACTCATTAACTCCCTTCCTAAATTTCATGGATTTACAGGGGAGGATCCCTACGTACATTTGCAATCTTTATCCATGATCTGTCAGAGTATGAAGCCGATGGGAGCCTCCCTTGATCAAGTACTATGGAAGGTTTTTCACTTATCACTGGAAGGAAAAGCCCAGGAGTGGTATATGAGCCTCCCAAGGCACGTGGCGAATGCCTACCATAGTTGGGCAAATTTGAGGAAAGCATTCTTGGAAAAGTATTTTCAGCCTCTAGAACTTCATCAATGAGGAGGGGGATCTATTTAGCACGACAGGATTATGATGAATCCCTTTACGATTATTGGAACCGCTTCCAAGATCTATTGTCTAGATGTTCCCATCACTAGATACCTGATGAGCAGTTAGTGTAGTATTTTTATGATGGGTTGAAAGTTGAGACAAAGGTATGTTGGATGTGGCATCAGGAGGTTCATTGATTGATCTTACAGCTACGGAGGCATGGGATTTGATTAAGAAGATGGCTTTGAATCATCAACAGTACAGTGTTAGAGAGACCAGAGGAGTGCAAGAGTTGGGCACCACAACAGCTCAATCCAAAAGAATGGAGAGTTTGGAGTCAAAAGTTGACTCTTTGGAGAGTAGAGTGACCTCACAATTATCCTTCATTACTGCAGAACTGAAGAATATGAATGTGCATCACCCGACATCTTCTATGGATCTCACTGCCCAAGTTGTGATACTTGTGGGTCAGCGATGCACATATCTAGTGTTTGCCCGGATCGGTATGAAGAGGTGTCTGTAGTGTATCCAGGATGGACAAACCAGAAACAGGACCCTTACTCCAACACTTATATGAGGGATGGAAGGCTAACCCTAGGTTCAGTTAGAGGAATGAAGAGGGAAAGGGAAGGCCTATAAATAGATTTCAACAAGGAGGAGGAGCTGGAATAAGATAGACTTTCATGAGTGTACCCTTACGATGGAATTCAATAGGGAAGTTACTCATTTCAATATTTTTAGTGTTAATAAGCACTCCCATAATGACCGCACTATTTTTGCAATTAAGGTGATTGACTTTTTAGTACAAGAAGATTGTAAGTGAAAGCATACAAGTAAACAAAAAGTGGTTTCAATAAATACAAAGATCAAAGTTTTTAATATCTCGTTGAAAAGCTTTATCATTGGTCAAAACTTGTTTCTTTATTGCATTAAATATAAACTATTTCCGCATAAATGTCATCCTTATTAGGTTGATTCTTTTATGATAACTAATGTACTTCCTTATAGTGCAGTAGAGATTAAAAGTTTTAAAATAAGGAAGACATTTCATGTAAGTGGTCATTGACTCAAACCTTATCCTAATAAAGGTCAAGCAGAAAATGCCAAAGTTATGATTCCTGGAGATCAAAATTTTATAACTTGATAAGGGAAACATGGAGTCGACCCAACAATAATAAATGAAGGCACTGTTTAAGAGGCAACCTAAGGGAAGATTATTTCTTTGTATTTACATTCTGGCATTTGTTGTTTCTGTTAAATACTTCATTTCCTACATTTGATGTTACATTAGGGAAAGTGTAAGTTTTAAGTTTGAGGGTGGAAATCTTTGTTTTCATTCATGTTTTTAAGCCTGTTATTGGTTATGTGTGTTTCTTTACTTATGTGTATTTCTTAAGTGTTTTAAAAAATCAAACAAACAAACAAATGTTTTCTCTTTTTTATTTTCTCTTTTTATTGCTTTTAAAACTATATAGTGAAAATTAGATAGTGAATTGACTAGAAAAAATTCATAGCAAATTAATCATGTACTTTTACTCTTGTGATTGGTCAATATGCATTATCTTTAGAAGAGTACTGATTGGTGGTAGAAGCAAGCAATTGAGATTTTGAAGGCCCTTACAGACTGGCACATCCATATCAATCTCATTATCTTGACCTCTATGACACGTACATCCTAATTTTTCTTTGAATTTCTATTCAAGACCACATTTTTATCAGTTGTATTAACATGAAAATGATATAGGCACTCATTGTCTTATGAGATACATTATCCAAATATCCTACCTATTAATATGATTTTTTCTTTGTTAATCCACCTTGAGCTTTATTAACCTCTCTTTTTGTTTTAACCACATTACATGCTTTTAACCTAACTAAATTTCCTATCCAACCTTAAAGCTAGTGGAGTATTTGTTGATTGTTGATGATTACAGATGCACAAAAGTATAAGTGCAGGGATGTGCATATATTAGGTTGGTTATAATTATTATGATGTCATTTTATGTCTTATCAATGAATTTCAATGTTAATGTACCTTCTTTCAATTTTTTATAAAAAAAAAGAAAAGAGAAAAAAGTAAGAAAATAAAAAATATTTTTAAATAAAACTATCTAGGAGGAAATGCATTTGTTTTGCAAAGTTATTCATGATTATTCTTTCCTCTTAAAGTTGTATGGAAAGGTTTATTTGAATACGATGTGAATGAGGGACATGTAGTTTTCAAGGATCACTCCTTATGGTTACAAAATATTCTTTATGATCATCTTTTGTGAGTGATTTATCCTTCATGTGGTTTATAGTGTAACAGCTTAAATTTTATCTGTGAAACATAGTTTTTGAATTCATCATAACTGATGTACACAGTTTTGAGTGAATGTTAGTTTTTGAGCTTGATGTTATATTGAGTGTTTTTCTTACTTCATTAACTTTGATGGCTTTTAAGCTACATTACCCAAATATATCTCACTTTAACCTTTACCCACATTATAACTTTTAAAAGTCTTTTGATTCATGGTTATGCATTTGAATCTTAGTGGTGGAGAAATGAAATGATATTCAAAGTTCTGGAATATCTTGATTATAAATAGGGTTTGAGTTTACCTATGAATTTATCATATTTAAACACATTTTATCAAAGTCTACCCTTAGATTGCTTAGTTTTTGAAGGGAATAATTATTGATTGTTCATGAGCAGAAGCATTGAATGTTGAGTTCTTACTATGATTTTGGAAGATATTTCTTTTTGCTTATGACTATCTATTCTTGGGAAATATGGAAAATGAGTAAATGTTTTGGTTTATGTCTTTGATTTTGTTGTTTTTCCTGAGGACGATCAAAGGCTATGTGTGGGAGAACTTGATGTGTACTTGATTTTTTATACATTTATTCCATGACACTTAGTGATTAATGCTTTGAAATGCTTAAGATATTCATTTTAATTCATATTTGGTTTTAGGTACAATTTGGAAGCATAAGAACTAAAGTGATTTAAAAGCACGTTCTTTGAGCCATTCTCTTAATTTTATTACTCAGTTGTCATTTTGGAACAAGAAGGAGAAAGATTAAAGTGAAGATGGGATAAGAAAATGCCATAAAAAGAAGATTATATCATGTATTGTAAGATGCATGCACGACCGTGAAAAGTTAAGAATTGGGCATTTTAATTGATTTGTATAGTTGGATGCATGGTTGCATAGTAAAACTCCTAGATCTTTCAACTATAAGGGCACATGGTTGGTTATTATGGGGCTGTAACTTTCCATCATGGAGACTATTTTATTATCATCCAAATTTTGCTTGCTTAATAAGATGTCTCTGAGAAATTTTATTTACTTGGGTATGCTCTCTATTGCTTCCACTAAAGGTAAGGTGATTTGCAATTTCTTCAACTTTTCCACTAAATTTGCAAATCATATATTATTTATGGGAAAGTTATTTTCAATGGATATGGAGGAGGAGGAACATATGGAGGATCTTGATTCTTATCTTCATCATTTTTCTTCTTCTTTTGGTCTTTTACAAAGTGGGGTTAACTTGTTTTTCTATTAGTTTTCTAGCTTTTTAAATGTGATAGCCTTAATTTTCCCTCTTAGATTTACTTCCATTTTTCTCAAAAAGCTTACCAAACTCCTTTTAGATAATGCATCAGCTAACCGATCCACTCGAACCTCTATATTGTGAATAAAAGATGCATAAATCTTTTATACTTGCTTAATTTTCCCTTCCATCCTCTTATGGGCCTCTCCCATACTCGTGGGCTTGTCTATAAGCTTGTCCAATTTTGAATCATTTGCATTGGAATTTTCTTGTTGAGATCCTGGTTGGCCTTGATTTCTCAATTTGAGTCTCTACATTATTAGACCAACAGAAATTTGATTAGTTATGCCGCCTAAGATTATACATGTTCAAGTAAGGATTTTTACCTCCTTGAACAAATTATGCTCCTATAAAGTTGAATTGATGCACGTTGTTATTTTCCACTGTGAAGCAATCAACTATGATATGGTTGTCTTATCCACATAGCTTCCATTCGTGCAGAATTGCTTTGAGTAGGACAAAGAGGTGGTTGTCAGGCTATTTAATTGCTTAGTTAGGTTAGCGATCTTATCCTGCAGTGTTATCACTAAATCTACAATAATCATTTTGATCCTAAAATTTTGACTACTATCTAATTTAATCTAATGCCACAAAAAACTATTGTTTATCATTTGTTCTAACTAATCGTATGTCACTTGCACTGGTGGTCATGTAAGCCCTCGATGATCGACATTGAACCCTAACCTCCTAAAGTCCATTTGCTATTCTCTGTGATTCAATTCCATTTCCATCTTTCGTTCTATTGCTTCTTGGAATTTAGCTCTTTGAATATTTCATTCACGCTTTGGGATGTCTAGAGTTTATGTATCTTTAACATCCTTTGCAATTTTTTATTTTTATTTTTATATTTTTGTTCAAGCATTTGTTCTCACACGAGAAAAGTATTAAATCATTAATCAAATCATACAAGATGCTAAAAGTCCCCAAAAATGGTACCAAAAAATTAATGATCAAGTTTTATATATATAATAACACTTTCAATACCACAAGTATACAGGTCATATATTGTAGTATCAAAAGGTATCATTCCCACGAGGACTATAAACACTTAACAATTTGAATAAGAACTTTGACTAAGGTACTAAGATTTGATTTGAATTAAAATAAACAACTGAAATTAAAAAAGTAAATAATAAAATCACTGGAAAAGTGAGCTGCCAACGAATTTAAGCTTTATTAAGGTTGCAAACTTAGGAACTATTATATCCTTATTTTGTTTCCCTTAATCTTGTTTATTCAATTTATGTTTGATCCAAGATATCGTAAAGTTTTGATTACTCTCTCTCAAGATCTAATCAAATAAACCTAATTGAATTTGATATTTACAGATTTGTAATCTCTCAATTAACAAACTACTCCTAACTTGTTCAATTACATTTGAAGTAATCCTATAGATAATTAATTTCACAATTAAGATCTATCTTCAATTGATCATTAATATGGTAATTTTAGGTCTATTAAATTGCAAACTCTCATTGAACAACCTAACACTAATTACTTTGACTCACTCTCTTGATTTATTATCAAGTATATGCATGACATTTATCACAAACATCCATCATTATATTGAATTAAATAATAATAAAGTTTAAAAAATAATTCAAGAACAATCCCTAAGAGGGATCTGGAAACCCATAATCATGTTAAACATCTTATAAATCCAAATAAACATCTAAGATAATGAAAGAATTAAAGGAAAAAGAAAGAAAAACTATTTTGTGTCTTGAGCTAGAAGTCTAGAACTTCTCTAAAGCTCTTCTTGATGTCTCCTCTTAATCTTCTTTGAAGTGTTAGTTGTAGCCTTTTTTTCTTGTTGATTGGGCCCAAGTTTATTATGTAAATTGGCAACACTTTCATGGCCTTTACTATACTTTTTGACTTCTAATTCTTGATTTTGTGCTTAAATTAATCCTTGAGTGTGCACTTTTATTTTATGCAATTTGATAGTAAATTTATCATAAATTGGTATTAATTGCACTACTTAATTTCTCTAAGAACAATTGATACTGCAAATTACTATTGTTGATTGTAGGAACATCAAGGAGAAAGGAGTCAATGTGCTGAATTTAAGTCAACAGGAGACCAGCGCTACAGGAGAAGTTCGTCGCGGCGAAGTACCAAGATATATAGGCTGAACGTTTCGGGAAAAGTTCACCGTGGCGAAGATTAATTCGTACGCCACGGCGAAGGAACCAGCAAGGAGCGAAAACTTTTATTAAAAGAACATCGCGGCAAAGATTAATTCGTACGCCGCGGAGAGGGATCCAGAATAGACGCAAAACCTTTCGAGAAAAGCATGTCGTGGCGAACTTACCTGTCGCTGTGGCGAAACATCAAAAACCCAGAACATATTCAAAAAAATCTCTCACTGTTTGACCTGACCCACCGACCAATATTTAAAAACCTGCTAAATTAGGTTATACGTAGAGAACATTTTTGCACAACAGGAGGAAGCCGACACACATCTCGTATACACACTTCTCATCTCTCTCACTCTCCACCTTCATCCATCAACCCATTGCATTTTTCATCGTCGCTTCCATCATTTGCTGCTGCTACCATGGGTGCTATCGGTGTGTTTACAGTTGTGAGTGCTCCTGGAGTGATGCTTGGCTAAGCACCATTTCCTCTTGAAGATGTAGCGATGGCTTGAGTTCAATGGGCTTCAAAGGGGAGTAGTTCATTCATGTTTAACTACATTGTTATGAACTCCTGAGTTAGGATTTGTGCCTTGTAGTTGGATTTTCTTGATTATAGTTTAATCAAGTATTAAACAATGTATTGTGTTATGGATTTGTTGATGTAGAACTTTGAGCTTTAATACATGAAGTCTCATATATGTCTTTTTGGTGATTGTGTTAATTCTCTTTTATCTGCCTAGTTGTGTTTGATATCGAGATCATGTTTGATCCAAATTGACCACTTGCATTAACTTACCCATTACACACACTAAGATGCATTCAACAAGGTTTTAAGAAATGGAGTTCATTGATTAAAACCTTGGACTTAAAAAGTTCTTTAAGGTTTATCATTTGAAAACTTAGTGATTTTCGCTCCTAAAAGATTTGTTTTGAACTATGATAGCCAAAGCTTGTTTTCAAGAGGAATTTATCATATTTGATCATTGTTTGAGTTTTCGCTTTTCATTTCCTAAAAATCCAAAAATACCTTTTTATAAGCTTTTCTTTTATTTAATTCAATTTACTTAGTTTTATCAAAAATCCAAAACCCCACTCTTAACTAATTTAGTTTGCATTCCATGACAATTAGGATAGCTTAGATCACTTGCACTAGGTTCCGATTAAGTGAGACAACTCGAGGTTGCACTCTATATTGCAATCCTTGGAATTAAATTTTTGATTCGGTTTCCAAGGGAGTAACCCAAAGACTAAACATAGCCGATCAATTGGAAAAAGTTTGATTGAAGGAAAGTGAGGGAATCCGCGGGAATAGTATGATCTGGTGTTATTTTACTGAACATGCTTTGGCATTTTGAATATATATGGATTTGTAGGGTTCTAATTGAGATGATTTTCAATGTAGAGTAAACTAAAGACATAGGTTTACAAATCATATAAAGAAGTCAAATTCTGATTCAATCTCTAAGATGTTCCATTTCTGGATGAAAGTTAGGAATTCTTTAGAAACCTAAAATAATAGGAAATAGATGTTCTGAAGAAGTTAAATTGTAATTTTAGTTTGAGGTTTCCCAAAATCTATGCTGAAGTCGAAGAAAGGTGTTTGCTCATGTTTTATGGTTCCTAATGTTGGGCTGCGGAATCGGGGTCCAACATCCTTTAATTCTTCAAATTAAAGAATAATCCCACATTATTTGCATCAGAAAAAATATAACATATCATAACATGATATGCTTGCTTCATAACAAAACTTACAAATATCTTAACAGAAAACCATAATATCAAAACATAACTTTAAGGTATCAGAATATAACTTGATTGTGTCAGAATATAACTTGATTATATCATAAGAGATTTTAGTTGTATTAGAACTGAACTTAACTTATATTAGAATTGAACATATATTATAACACAAAAGAAGTTTGACTACTAATCCTTTTAACAGAAGTGGGTAACGTGACTAGAACAGAAGATACCATAATTGGTATCATAGAATAAGGGAGACTTATATCTCAGTATCAGAAGACACTATTATGTCAAATATAAGGAGACACTCAAGTATTGATATCATGAGACATCGAAGTGTCATAGAAGCAACTGTAGACCCCTCTAGGCATGCCTATTTACCCATGACTAGGACTTAATAGTTTTAAAACAATCCATTTGAGATTTCATAATCATAAGCAAATAATGTAGTGTATAACATATGTCTTTATTTCATTTATCTCAAATTGAACATATTCAGTCCCTTTTGATTAAACTCAATATGCCTTATAATCATAAGCATTTGCATCAATATATCAATGAAACACTAAGTCATTACATATTACATAACATCATAGAAATTCCCAATTTGCAAACATCTATACCCAATTCACATCACATAAAACCCTTGGAACACATTTTATTCTTAAGAACACATTCATCTTGAACATGCCATACATTTTAACATTAGACTCATTATTAATTAATCACACATTCTTTCAGTTATTACCTCAATTAATAGTCCATAACTAGATTAAATTCTACTCAATTAATCTAACATTATCTAAGTTCATTTTTAACCTCAATTAAGTTCAATCAAACCATTACAAAGTGCCTTAACCTTATATATGTCAATAATTGCACAAAACCAAGTTTTTCACCTTCTTAACCCTTTTTCACGACCGTGGGAATATGCCTTATAATTCCCACGATCGTGCCACAACCTTCAAACTACTTCCAAAACTTAACTCCTTGATACACCTTTAACACCCCTTCACCATAGTTCATCAATTCCACTTCAATTCCTCCTTATTCATGCCTCAATTCCATACAAAATTCATGTCTAAAACTAATTCAAGAATCATTCATTAAGTAACTTACAAATCAATATCTTTCACACATCAAAACCAAATCAGAAGTTATCATTGACGAATCATTTTTCCAGCATTCATTTATCATCATCTTACCACATATTCTATTAAATTCAAGTATCGAACATTTCATATTATAACATGAAATCAAGTTTAGCATTCCTTACCTTCTTAACTTCAAAGAATAACTCCAAAGAAGCAAACCAACTAGTCTTCCAAGCAACCAAACACAACTCTTAGACCAATATGCAAAGTTTAGCACCAACACAATAATAACACAGAAAATGGTAAGACCTACTTCTTGATACAGTAACTTACAAAGATGTTAAGTGATGATGCTTCAAATTGTAGCAAAATTCTAGAAGTTTATGAGAGAGTAGGAGAGTTTTGGTTGAGAGGAGCAAAGCAAAGAGAGAAGGTAGAAACATTAAGAATGAGGGATGATTCACCACCTGCCTAACTCTTCATGTGTGGCTGGCAAATGTCACAATTCAACTAGGCCACCTGTCACTCATCCAATGTTGCCAAATTTCAATGCAATAGCTATGTCAAATGTCACTAACTCATAGGCTTAGTCATTCTAATTTTTCATATACCAACTTGACTTGCCATTTGACAATTGTCCTAGTCCAAATGCACATTTTAATACCTCAATTCTCTAATGGTATCAATTAATTACAAATCACTAAATATGATCCATTAAACCAAAATTCAAGTCATATGCAATTCTCAATCATATCACGATTTTTAACACCTATCATACATGTGCTTTCATGAACATATAACATTCCAACTAAGGTATAATTTGGGGCCTTACAGAAAGGCATGAAGTTAGGGAGAAAATTCAGGCATTTATAACTTCTCCTTCATAAACTTGATAAAGTTGTTCCAACATTATAATAATCAACAAATTAATCAAGGCGCTTTGTCTTTGATTTATCTACCTAATAATAGTGCATCCTGTTATTCCCCAAGTAGAATTATATATATATCCATAATTAATTGACATGCTTTTATTCAAATCTTGAAGTAAAGATACATGAATCTCATAATAAGAAAGTGCTTTAAATCTTGGTCCTATTGTTGTAGTATCACCTATTTCTTTTAAAAATGATGAATTTAAATCATTTAAAGGAATATTAAGAGTCATAGATTTATGAATTTAAATAGGAGATAGATAAAAATGATATTATTACTTGAAAGGTGTGAGTGCATACGTGTCAGTTATAACCTTATAGTTGATAGAGCTACACTTGACTTAGAATGTGGAATTTTGAATGATCTGCCACTTTTTCTAGTGAAATTTGAGAATTTTAAACTTTTTTAAAGATGAAGGCTCTATCTTTAAAAGAAACAAAAAAAACGTAATGTATAATTCCAAATTAAATTTCAAATAGGTTTATGAGAGCATAATCTTAATAATGTTTCTTAAGTCCAATCCTTTGACAAACCTCTTAAATTCCCTTTAACAACTTTAATTTAATGTTATTCTTAGGCAATTAGTTCTAATTTATTGACGATTCTAGCCACAATCAATAGAAGAACTAATTAACTAAGAGTCATGCTCTAGTAGTAAGCTTAGACTGATAACGAGCAATGCCAAAGAGCAAGATGTGAAGGTAGAAAGTTGAATTTATCGAAAATAATAGTACTTTATTTTTGTTATATTTCTATGTTGTTCGTTGTGATTTCTTCTATGGGCCGGAAGGTGATTGACCCAAAATTAAGGCCAATATTTGAATTAACCGCAAGTGCATAGCATAACTGTAGCTAGCGCAGGTAAGTACGAGTCGAATCCCGTGAAGACAATGACTATTACTAATTACCATTATCCTATTATCTTATATATTAATTTGATTTTAGTTTCAATAAAGAAAATGAAACTTAAATAATTAAAATAAATAGGAAACAATAATGAGCAAAGAGCAAAGAAAATAACTTAGAAAACAATCAATATCAAGAACTAGTACTAGGTAATGAATCCCCCTAAAACCATTAGAAAATTAACCTTTTACTATGCAATTGTTTTATTGACTATTGGATCATGGAAATTCCTGTCATATACTAATTTTAACATATCACTTTTATAGGAACCGAACATACCAGAGGATATTTGAGGACTTATTCTATGGAAATGATATATTGGGACAATCAAATTAACTAGATCTTAGACATCTAACATATCATAAGCATTCAAAATATTCATTTCTTTCTATTTCTTTCTCAAACATATAAGGTCACATATGACAACATAAATCAAAATCCATCATAGACATCACACATCAGTTTTGAGTTCAATCTCCTAGAGATATTGTGTATTATGATATGGGATGCTAATGCAAAAGACTCTAACTAGACTCTAAATATTCATTTGATCAGACCTTTGATCCATTTTTTTCCCTGAAATGTAAGTACTATACTTCTACTAGATCACTTTAGTAGCTAGAACTCCCCTAAACTTGAAAAAAATGTTGCAATCTTGATGAGTTGCGAACTCTGTGAGTGAACCATCATCTATGCACTCACAAAAGTCATATCGCAATTTATTACACTTCAACAAGTATATCATATAAGCCATATTGCATATCACATCACATTCTCCATTGACTACAGTTGTATTTCACTATTTCAAAGCAATTCAATCATATGATGCATATAGGGATGCCTATGCAAATGCACATATGTTTTCATTCTCATTTTGTTTTGTTGTGACCAAGTGCCTATCAATGCAATTTGTTGTCTTGTACCCATTGTGGGCACCAAGTTCATGACTAGCCTATACCCATTGTGGATACCGAGTCTATGTTATTAGAGCCTGAGTCTTTTTTCATAATTTTGAGCTCAAGCTCTTTTCTACACATCGGTCACTAGTCATAACTCCTTTATCTGATCATGCATTTCAATATGATGAGATGTATCATTTCATATGCTATTCTTTTATTACCGATCATTTCGGTGTGCTTATGCCATATAACTGACTCCTCGGACCTAAGTATGGAATTTATCAATCAGTTATACATGTATTTCATATTAAACATACAATTCACACAGAATCATATATAAGTAAGTTTACATATCTAATTGACTCACAGTACACTCTAGAAATACTATTACCTTGATGTTCTGATAATGTCTAGATGTTGACGATCACCTTGGGCATCTATCAGCATGCAATACATACACACATATTTCACAAATCACTAAGATGTTTAATCATATAAATATATAATCATGCATATGTATATGTATATGTATATGTATATGTGTCATGTTTCAATGCATGCTTAATTGACTTTCTGGTTATGTATTCTTATGCATAGATCTTAACTATTCAATTTGTGTTTATACACCCTAAAACCATTCAAACATTACAGCTTGCATACTACCATTTTGCAATCAGGTTTATACCTTTAAGTTTGCTTGATTTACTCCAAATTCATCAACCATATATTACATTTATCCTTGTACATTTTCATTATCAAAAAGCCTCTTATAACACACACACAATTGTTACGTTAAATCTGAAATTTCAGCGTATACATTCACCAAACTTTTTCCAGCAATACATGTTCATACATTTACCCAGTTCTCATGTATAATTACCCCATATTCAACAATTCTCATTCATCCATACCTTATACACATTACTCATGTCCTTAGGATCATGTTTACATTAAAATAATACCTTTATTCCTTTAACAAATTATAATTTCCAGCTTTGAATACAACCACATCAAAATAGTTCATTCTTTAGGTTATGACATCAATTACCTACATAAACTTATCAAGCTCTTAACCAATTAATCAAGAAAAAATCTAGACTCATTCCTAGACTTAATCAAGTCCAAATATACCAATTTAGAGTGAATTTTCTCAGCTGGTTCTACATGTATACAAGGTAGAAATTAAATTCTAGAATTTGTCATCAACATCACTAATGTGTGTAACTTTACTACCTTCAATACTTCACGAATTACAAGCTTAGAGACATTACTAACACCAGAAATTTTCCAGATTTAATGTCCTTCAAAGTTACTTCATTTCAAGTTAATATAACTTCCATATTGGTTACACTAAGGCTTACAAAATTCTGCTCACTTATGTCATTAATTGTCACTTTTTACAAACACACCTACAACTCTAATTTTCCATATTCGAAAACACCTTAATAATGCCTATCTTTAGCATGAATTCCTCATTAATTATACTTAAAATCCTAAATTAAATCAACCAAACAACCCATAAACTATTGTTTTTGTATATTCAAAAACAAAACAGAAAAGTACCTATTCAGTCTTCATTTTCCAACACATCTTCAACACTAACACCACATTCAATCCATCCCTAATTAGCCATAATAAAATTCAGCTAACATATACCACAATAGTTCAATATTTCACTTACTTGATTAGCTTGAATGCCACCTCAAATGTCAAGCTTGCTTAGCCTCACATGTAAGAACAATTCAAGAACATTGAGGGAGTATGATGGATTCGACCATGACCAGAAAATGAAGATAGATTTTTTACAACAAGGTATGTATCAACATTCAACCTCTCTGTCTCTCTTTATGAGGATTTTCACGATTTTGGGGTGGTGATGGATAGAACTAAGGCTGAAATTCAAGGGTGTGGGTGAGATGAAGGTTTCAACAATGAGAAGAAGAAGAAGGAGAAAGTATACGGCAGCTGAAATTTCAAAAGCAAGGAAAATGACCATAACTTCTATATATATAGTGCAAAATTAGTGATATTTCTTCAAACACGCTTTCTATGTAATTAATGTTGGACCACGTTTTCGGAGCCCAACATCGGACACGGAAGCCTGAGGCTTGGGCTTGGAGGAAAGACTTAGAAGTTGAAAATTTAGAAGAAAAGTATCTCGGAAGCAAAGGCAGGCGTCGCCGCGGCGAATGGGAAGCTTCTTCGCGGCGAGCGAAAGAACTCTCGCCACGGTGAACCCGCGGAGAGCAGATGGTCTCATCATGGCGAAAGCCCTTTTTCCACAAAACCCATAATTTAAAATTTTCATCCATTTTCCTCAAAACAACCCAACACAAAATAAACTCAAAAAGAAAACTTAAACATACACTCAAGCAATCTTCTAAAATCTTATTATCATGGTAAAATGATTAAATGTAAAAGTTTGAAGCTCAAACAATATCAACCAAATCTCATTGATAACCAAAGAAGAGTTTTACAAAGCTTTAATGGCATTTCAAGCCATAATACATCATTT
>JAOTIZ010000003.1:16337327-16351561 GCA_027123425.1 Erythroxylum panamense
CAATTGAAAACCTTATTGAGTGGGATTTTTGTTATTGTATAAAGGGATCAAAAGAGGCAAGAGGAATAAGAGAAGAGGCAATTTTTAGCAAGTCTATAAGCAAGGAAATCAAGGTGGGTTACTTTTTTATAATTAAGTAATGAGCCATTAATGTCTCTTTCAAGAAATGGAAATAAATAATTCCAACTACTTCAAAATTGTGCATTTATTACTCTTTGAATGTTTTGAGAATGTGCTACATATTTTGCATTGAATTTTGTCTGGTATATGAAAAAGATTTTTGAAAGGAAATCAAGCTTAAGAAATCAAGTTTCCGAAATGTGTCTGTTTAGGCAATATGTTTTACAAGTCCTGAAATACATATTATGTGGGTTTGTGGTAGTCCCCCAAGTTAAGTCAAGTGCACTTTGACAAAAGGCTTCTCCCGCCTACCCACTAGTGGCCTGGAGCTCCTTCATGGATTCCCATAAGTTCACTACTATGCAAGAACATTATGTGGAAATGCATAGTACGCTCTGTTTTGGATCCACCCGAACCATTTTGATATGTTTATGTGCTCATGATAAGTTGAAAAGAGTGATGCATATATTGTTTGCATAAATGTGAATTTTGCAATAGAAGTGATTTTATAAATGGTTTTTCTTGTTACCGATTATAAAACTGTTACCCACAAGCTTTCAAGCTCACCCCCTTTCTGTCCCATCTTCAGGTGATAGCTAAGAGATTAAGTGATCAAGAGCCTAAGGGAATTTCTTCAAATTTTGCTTTTTTGTATTTTGTAATAAGCCAAAAGGGGTGGTTTTTGAAATGTAAAGATGTTATGAAAATAATCATTGTGTTCTATAATGGGCCCAAGTGATTACTGAAACTCTGGTGTGTTCAATAATATTTGCATCTTTGTGGCTGAAATTATTTTAAATAAATTGGGCCGATTTGGTTATCAATTTTCCGCATATGCATTAATTGTTAAAGAAAATTTGCAATGAGATTCGACCATTTACTGGCTCTGAATGTTGGGCTCCAGAGGGTTGATGAATCAATGATGGTTAAGGAGATTTCATGGGAATATGCTCACGTTTCATGATTTCGCAAGAGTTGGATTCCGGAAACGGGATCCAGCATCATTTCAACGCATGTAATATAAAGGCTGTTTTGACTGATGTTACTACTGACTGACTGATACTGTTACTGCAAGGGCTTAAAGCTCTGTGGTTGAGCCTATGCTCCCACTATATACTGAGCCCGGTGTCTATAACGGATATGAGAGACTGAAAAGGCGCCTAGTCACAACACTATAAAAACGAATGTGAGTCTCATACATATAACATTCATATATGATTTATACTTATTGAATGATTTGCAAAGTTGTAATGAAATGTTAGAATGAATGTACTATTTGACTATATAAATTGTGTGATTGTATGATTTGAGTGATTTTATGATGAAAGTGTTTCACTACATGAGTAAACCATTGAGGATGGTTACTCTACTGAGTTTGCAAAACTCGTCAAAATTGCACCGTTAAATTTTACAGGTCCGAGAGCAAGACGACCCAGCTTCTAAGACTTCATTGAAGCAGATTTTGTGCAGTTCAATATCAGAGATGGCTCAAAGATCTGTTAGCTGGGATTGAAGACACTATAGTTGTTATCTTTTATTATTCCTCATATTTGTACTATACTGTATAGGACGAGCTATTTATGCTCTTTGATGATGTTAAATTGAATGCTACAATGTACCTATGGCTTTTGATATAAAATTAGGAAATTTTGGGTTTTAGTAAATGTGATTTATGATTTTAGTTATGATTCCATATGATAAAGTGAAAGTATGATGGTTAGCATGCCATTTTTGTCGAGCTTGTGAACGTGTTACCAAATGGGGGCACGTGCATGTGTCAGATGGGAGTGGGATGTTACAGACATCACAATTGGGGCTTGACGCTTTCTCCAAACTTTCTCCAGCTTAAATCTTCTTCATTTGATTTGAATCACTAATAAAAACATCAAAATACCTCAAGCACACAAAATTAAAGTCCAATAACATGCTCTAAACCATATAATACTAAAAAACATAAACACATAATCACATTATACAATTCTAATCCTAGACACGCACAATTCATCTAATCACATAATACTAAAAAACATAAACACATAATCACATTATACAATTTTAATGGACAATTCATCTAATCAACACCTAAAAGCACACTAAAACGCTTATTAAAACATTATATAAACTACAACTATCAACATCCCTACACTTAAACTTTTTTTTCATCAAGCAAAAGCAAAACAAATACAATCTCAAACACCAAACAATAACACATATATATGTTCATATGTAGTAATGATATAGTGGCATCAAACTTAACAAAACTAATTTAACTTTAACCATAATCCTTCACGTTTTTCTAACTTTTTAACTTATGAAATCTATGGCTAAGTACTTTGGGCTAAATATGCATCCGAATCGAAACCTTAACATCATATTCACTCATTTTCATCACTTGCACTCACACATTGATAATTAGTTAGTCAATTAAAATTGTAACTATCCCTAAGTAACTTTTCATTAAAAATCATGCTAGTCATAAAGATCGGTAAGATTTTTTTTATTAAAATGCTATTTTTGTTAATTTTCTTTAACATTGGCCTAGTCTTTTAACATGAAGGCAAATATTTGTGATGAATGTCCCCCGATTACTCAACTAGGTCATGCTTTGTTAATTTACTTGGTTGGAATGCGATTATAGTGTTTTACCACGGAAACAAACATTTGTGATAAATGTGCTTTAGTTACTCAGCTAGATCACATTTTCAACTGGCCACTAGCTCTATTTATAACCTGAAGGCCAATGGAATATAAAAACATTTTATGTTGTCTATGTCATTTCTTTAGCTAATCATCTTCATGAAAAGATACTAATGACATTATTTATTGAATTGAACTAAAATTATAATGGTATGTGGCAAATGTCCTAAGGTGAATGAATAACGTTATATCCTAATTAACATGCATATCTAATTAAAGATACCTAGGACACAAATTTCGTAAGCTAATAATTCTTTACATCCTAAAAGACTATGTTCAAAGCTAAATTGATTCCATTAAGTCCTAGCCATTGAAACATTGACACGATTCATATCATGAAAACCTAAACAAAACTAACATACGACATGTAAAATTTACACTCAACATAAAAATAATAATGCCCGCCTCCTTAGTCTTGGACAACGCATTGTCCTTAATAGGAGGAGAACAAATAACACTTTAGGTGGGAATAAAACAAAATGATAAGAAAGACATGAAAACAAAAGGAAAAGAGCAAGGTTAAAGCATAAAACTTGTCATGGCAATTGAGGTGGTGATGGTAATGGTGTCAGAGGTAGGATCTCCACCTTTTAAGCAATGAAGTATTTGTAAATTCCTTGGATGTCTGGACATTGTCGTCTTTGCTCCTTTGCTATCACCTTCAACACCTTGTTATTATTTGAAATTGCATTAAGCACCTTCTCCCATCCAACTGTTTCTTCTTACCCAGATTCCTTACTAGTTGACTCCTCTTCTTATTTTTGTAGTACTGTCGAGCTAGAATTGACTTAGCTTGCCCTATTCTTAACATATGATTTCGAACTGACATCTCAGAGTTCTATATGTTAGACATCCAAGATCTCATCCTGCCTCAAATGGAAATGGTTAAGAAACTTAGGAAATAAATGGAAATGGTTAAGAAACTTAGGAAAATGCACAGTTAGTTCATTGAGTTAGCACTATAATAAATTGTAATAGCAGAAACCAAGTATCTCATTCCAAGATTATTGCTTCTCCTTTTTAGATTAGGAATAGTATTGTTAAAAGTGTGGGTGAATGTACAAACTTGAATGTTATTATCCATACGCCACAAAATAAATAGCTCCTTTCCCGAGAACTTGTTGCTTTCACTTTTTTCAAAAATTGTTTGACAGATGAATTTGTATATTATCAAGTGTTTAAGTCTATGAATTATGCTATTATGTTCATTTTTGGTGTCAAAGTTATCCAACCTAGTCAGTTGGGTCCAATAACTTTTTTGCATGGAATTCATCGTGTTGGTCCACAATGGTTGATTCTAGGAATCCACCAATTTCACGCAAAGTTTCATAGTTTAGTTTATATGATCGACCTCATAATCGAAACCATAATTCCTTAGGGTTATCTTGGTCAAATTGAAGGGATGTGAAAAATTCTAGGGTGAGTTCTTCATAGATGACAAGGTTGAAATGCATAAATTTCTTCCATTAAAATCTCCTACCTAAGTTTTCAACCTTTTCTCTCAAACCAAGCCTTTCAAATATCTCAAAGTCTAAATATCAAAGCATAATAACATTTTTAAAATTAAGGATTTGATAACGATTACCCTCCTCTTCTGAGTAAATCGAAAAAGGTACTCTGTAATCTGTAACTTAGTTTCATTGTTAATGCCCTGACACTTATGCTTTACCCTTTGGTTGAACACGTTTGGCAGGTTGTTTAATTCAAAATCCCATTTGGAATATAAGAGATGCATGAAGAATTTAGAGAGAGAGAGAACTAGTGAGAGGATTTGGGAGTTTTGATTCTAGAGAGAGTGTTATGGGTAAGAAAAATGAGGGTAAAGGTGAATATATAAGCTAGGGGGAAGAAATGAGGGGTAAAATTTGTGAAAAAAGACATGAAAATTGCGTGTTCCAAGTTTACTCCATCGCAGGTCACAATCATGACTGAGTGGGATACCCAGGAGAAAGATGTGTTAATGTAAATGGACAAGTTCATTATCCCTGTGGACTTCATTGTTCTTGATTTTGAAGAGGATAAAAACTGTCCATTAACTCTTGGATAACATTTCATAAACCCAAGAAGACCATTGCTTGATGTCTATAAAGGTAAATTAACACTTCAAATTCATGAAGATCAAGTTGAGTTCAACATGAACAAAGCCTTGAAGAATCCAAATGAAAGCAACACTTGCATGAGGATTGACATTATAGATGAAAGTATTCAAGAGTAAGTGGAGAGCTATTTTGAAGAGGTTAAATTAGTAGATATTGAGATAGACAATGAAACTTAGAAGGTGAATGAAGCTAAGTCTAAGGAAGATGTTGAGATAGAGGAGTTGAGTGTTCAAACTTATCAAGAAATATTAGTATGAATTGAAGCACCCATACCACCCTCCATAAAGAAACCACCAACTCTAGAGCTTAAACCTTTACCCATACATCTCTGATATACCTTTCTAGGTGAAGCTCAAGCTCTACTCATCATCATTTCCAATCAATTGGATGGAGAACAAGAGAGTAGAGTGGTAGAAATTGGTATAAGCACAAATTATTGTATGCATAGGATAAACTTCGAAGAATGGAGTAGAGTGGTGAGGGAATGCCAACATAGGTTAAACTAGTTCAAACTCTACGCATCATCATTTCCAATCAATTGGATGGAGAACAAGAGAGTAGAGTGGTAGAAATTGTTAAGAAGCAGATGAAAGCCATGGGATGGAAAATGTTTGACATTCGAGTTATAAGCCCAAATGTTTGTATGCATAGGATAAACTTTAAAGAAGGGAGTAGAGCTGTGAGGGAACTCCAACGTAGGTTAAACCAATTCAAACTCTACATATCATCATTTCCAATCAGTTGGATGGAGAACAAGAGAGTAGAGTTTAGAAATTGTTAAGAAGCCGATGAAGGACATAGGATGGTAAATACCTAACATTTGATGTGTAAGCCCAAATGTTTGTACACACAGGATAAACTTAGAAGAAGGGAGTAGAGCAGTGAGGGTATGCCAACGTAGGTTGAGCCAGTTTAAACTTTACCCATCATCATTTCCAATTAATTGGATGGAGAATAAGAGAGTAAAGTGGTAGAAATTGTTATGAAGGGGATGAAGTCTATAGGATGCAAAATATTTGACATTCGAGGTAAAATCCCAAATGTTTGTATACATAGGATAAACTTCGAAGAAGGGAATAAAGCAGTGAGGGAACGTCAATGTAGGTTGGACCAATTTAAACTTTACCTATCATCATTTCCAATCAATTAGATGGAGAATAAGATAGTAGAGTGGTAGAAATTGTTCAGAAGCAGATGAAGGCTATAGGATGGGAAATATTTGACGTTCGAGGTATAAGCCCAAATGTTTGTATGTATAGGATAAACCTCAAAGAAAGGAGTAGAGTAGTGAGGAAATACCCATGTAGGTTGAACCCTCACATAAAAGAAGTGGCTAAGAAGACAGTAGTGAAGCTCTTAGATGCGAGTATCATATACCCCATATCTAACAATGTGTACCAAAGAAGGGAGGAATGACCATTATGGAGAGTGAAGTGGGAAGTTGATTTCGACAAAAGCAGTCACGGGATGGAGAATTGTATAGATTATCGAAAACATAACAAGGTGACTAAGAATAATCACTTTCCTCTCCTATTCACCTTGTTTTGTAGTGTGGCTTGGAATGCACATTAAAGCTTTGTCAAACTCTTTTGTTTTGAGGTTAATGAAACACGAGTTTGTGTATGGATTAGATTGAGTTGAAATTAGGTATACCTAAGGAAGTTATTGATTTGAGATGATAAATTTTTGAATAAGAATTGTTGTTATATATAACTGAGATGTGTTATGGAAAAAGAAAGATAAGAAATTGTGAAGAATGAGAGTTATTTGTAAGTAATGAATTAAATTAGTAGAGATTAGAGAATATGAGGAAATAATATTGGTAGTCGAATTGTTATGAAATGATGTTACGTCAGAGGGAGTGAATTTGTATTGCATTTTCAAGTCTTTCATAAGGGTAAAAATTTTTGTTCTGACTTCAGGGAAAAAACAGTATTGATCTAGGCTGAGTTAGACAAAGTTGTCTACTCACAATTTGTAGCTTATCCTTATAGCTTTACAACGATATAAAGTATGAAATTTGTGGATATTGGAGGAGTGAGACATGATCATTATAAGTTAGGGATGCTGCATACGGTGTATAAAAGCCTCGGTCGTGATCGCGAGGAAGTAGGGTGCAATCCCACACCCTGGGAGTAGCCTCGGGTATGATTGTGGCAAAGAAAGGTTCGACCGCACCCTGGGAGAAGCCTCGGGTATGATCGCAAAAAGGAAGGTGTGGTCACACCTCGCAACTGAAATTTATTCCTTTAATTTGAGCAAAATAACCCTAAGGAATTCCCATTTCAGTTGCGGGGTCGATCGTGTAAACTAACCTATGAAACTTTGTGTGAAGTTGGTAGATTCCTAAAATCAATCATTGTGGACCAAATTCCATGCTAAATGTTAACCCAACTAATAAGGTTGCATAACTTTATGCTAAAAATACACATAATAACATAATTCGTAGTCTTGAACACTTGTTGCTACACAAATTTATCTATCAAACAATGTTTGACAAAAGTGAAAGCAACAAATGTTCAGTAAAGGAACTATTTAGTTTGTGGTTCATGGATAATAAGGTCTAATTTTGTACATCCACCCGCATTTTTCACACTATAATTGTTACTCTAAAAAAGAGAAGCAATAATTTTAACATGAGATACTTAGTTTCTACTATTGCGGATTATTATGGTGTTAACTGCGATGAACTAATTGTGCATTTTCCTGAGTTTCTTAACCATTGCTATTTCAGGCAAGTTGAGATCTTGGAGCTCCAATATATGAAACTCAGAGATGTCAGCTCGAAATCACATGTTAAGAACAGGGTAAGACAAGCCAATTCTAGCTCAATGCCACTACAACAACAAAAAAGGAGTTAAGCAAGAAACAACCAGATGGGAGAAGATGCTTAATGCAATTTCAGACAATACCAAGGTCTTAAAGGAGATAGCAAAGGAGCAAAGACGATAATGCTTAGAAATCCAAGAAATTTACAAATACATTGCTGCTCAAGGCTTAGATATCTCACCTCCGATACCATCACCGTCGCTACCTCAATCATCATGACGTTTATGCTCTAACCTTGCTGTTTACCTTTTGTTCTTATGTCTTTCTTGTCATTTTGTTTTATTCCTACCTTACGTGATATTTGTTCTCCTTATATTGAGCACAATGTGTGGTCCAATTATGGGGAGGTTTGTATTGTTATTTTTATATTAATTGTGAATTTTACATTTCATGTGTTAGTTTTGTTTATGTTTTCATGGTGTGAATCGTGCAAATGTGTTAATGGCTAGGATTTAATGGAATTAGTTTAGCTTTGAAAATATACTTTTAAGTTATAAAGATTTATTAGCTTGTGAAATTCATGTTAAATATGTATGTCAATTAAGAAATAATGTTAGTTCATTTCTCAATTGTTAAGTCGTTGTGCTCTAATTTGATTTTCTTGTGTTAATTTTAGAAGTGGGGAAGTGGGGGAAGATAAACCTTATTCTTGTAGAAAATTAGGCTACCTTTGACCATCCACTCTAGGTCTTCTTATTGTTGCTGAATACGGTCCTGAAGCTGTTGTAATTTTGCCTCCTCTGCTAACAGAATAAAAAAAGGGATTATGGGCTACAAGCTACCATAACACTGCCCTTCCTCTTTTTCCTTTCTAGACAAGGCATTTGTTGCCATATTTAGTCTCCCAGCCTTATGCTTGATTGAGCCCAAGTTTATTATATAAATTGGCGAAACTTTTACGGCTTTTACTATACTTTTTGACTCCTAATTGTTGATTTTTGTGCTTAAATTAACCCTTAAGTGTGTTCTTTCATTTCATGCAATTTGATAGTAAAAATTGTTACAAATTGGCATTAATTGCACTACTTCATTTGTCTAAGAACAATTGATACTGCAAATTGCTATTGTTGATTGTAGGAATCTCAAGGAGAAGGGAGTCAATGTTCTGAATTGAAGTCAACAGGAGACTAGTGCTACAGGAAAAGTTCACCGCGGCAAAGTATCTGTCGCCGTGGTGAAGCACCAAGAAATATAGGCTGAACATTTCAGGAAAAGTTCGTCATGACGAAGATTAATTCTTTCTCCACGACGAAGGATCCAGTAAGGAGCGAGAACTTTAGGGAAAAGTTCGCCGCGGTGAAGATTAATTCTTTCGCCGCAACGAAGGATCCAGAATAGACGCAAGATCTTTTGGGAAAGGTAGGTCGTGACAAACTTACCTATCATCGTGCCGAACCGTCGAAAACTTGAAACATATTTGGAAAAATCTCTCACTGTTTAACCCGACCCACCGAACCAATGTTTAAAAACTTGCTAACTTAGGTTATACAAGAGGAGACAACACAACACACAGAGAGCCAACACACATCTCATACACACTTCTCATCTCTCTCACTCTCTACCTTCATCCATCAATTCATTCCATTTTTCATTGTCGCTTTCATCATTTGTTGTTGCTGCCATGGATGCTATCGGTGTGTTTATAGTTGTGAGTGCTCCTGAAGTGATGCTTGGCTAAGCACCATTTCCTCTTAAAGATGTAGCGATGGCTTGAGTTTAATGAGCTTCAAAGGGGAGTAGTTCATTTATGTTTAACTACATTGTTATGAACTCCTGAGTTAGGATTTATGCTTTGTAGTTGGATTTTCTTGATTATAGTTTAATCAAGTATTGAACAATGTATTGTGTTATGTATTGGTTGATGTAGAACTTTGAGCTTTAATATATGTAGTTTCATATATGTCTTTTTGGTGATTGTGTTAATTCTCTTTTATCTGCCTAGTTGTGTTTCATATTGAGATGATGCTTGATCCCAATTGACCTCTTGCATTAACTTACCCATTACACACACTAAGATGCATTCAACAAGGTTTTAAGAAATGGAGTTCATGATTAAAACCTTAGACTTAAAGAGTTCTTTAAGGTTTATCATTTGAAAACTTAGTAACTTTTGCTCCCAAAAAGATTTGCTTTGAACTATGATAGCCAAAACTCGTTTTCAAAAGGATTTTATCATATTTGAACATCGTTTGAGTTTTTGATTTTTATTTCCCAAAAAAATCCAAAAAATACCTTTTTACATACTTTTCTTTCATTTAGTTCAATTTAATTAGTTTTATCGAAAATCCAAAACCCCACTCTTAACCAGTTTAGTTTGCATTTAATGACAATTAGGTTAGCTTAAATCATTTGCACTAGGTTCCGATTAAGTGAGACGACCTGAGGTTGCACTCTATATTGCAATCCTTGGAATAAAATTTTTGATTCGGTTTCCAAGGGATAACCTAAGACGAACCAGCCGATCACTTGTTCTTAAATAGTTCTTAATGGTTCTAGGGTTATTTCTAGGATTAACTCACTTAATTTGGTTCCAAAATTAGCCCCGAAATGTAAAAACATGAAAAAGCTAGCACCTAGAAAAAGCCTCTATCATGATTGCGACCTTGGGGTCACGACCGTGCTCCTTCTATTTCCTTCTCTATCACAATCGCGCTCAATTGTGCAAGATCATGACACCTTCAAGCTTCCTCCATCTTCTTCATTCTTTAATTTTTTTTATTTCCAACACTCACAAACATAAAATTAAGATCCAATTCTTGCTTTAAACTAAACAAACACTTAGAATACATACAAACACTAATAATAAAAATAGCATAATTATATGTCTATAAATAAGATAATCATCTAATAAATACTTACAAACACAATTAAATATCTAGAAAAACATAATATAATTTACACCTATCACCTACCAACATTTCATTGTAATTAAAGAACCATTCTGTCAAGCATCTAGCAAGTACATTACAAGATATACCCATCAAAAGTAGTAATATTTTAATTCTCATAGACTTTATATCTTATATATGGAGGAAGACTAAGACATACCCTTGATTTTAGGAAAAATCATTCTAATTACTTTCAAGGCCTTAATAGATGTGTATAGAGGGAAGCTGGATTTAAAGGCTAAGAATAAAGAAACAGATGTTAAGAAATATAAACCCAAGGGTCCTATTATTAGTAAGCACAAAGATTATCTCTAGTTTGTTGTGTTTGACATTAAATATCTTATTTTGTGCAGGAATTAAACACATCAAACATCAATGAGGAAGGAATCATACATGAAGAGGTGAAAGCGAAGGACATTCTCATTCTTAGAGAACACATAGCACACTTGAAGGTAAATGACCTTATCAAGAAAAAAGAAGATGAAGGTGGCTTTTAGACATTGAAATGGTAGCATACACCTATGATTGATGTTTTAAGATTAAAAGGGTCAAACTCATAACCAAAAATGAGCACTTATCATGAGGCAACCCAATATTTATCACTTTTTATGTTTTTTACTTTAATGTTTGTAGTTATTTTAGTTAGTAGTTATCTATTTTTCTTATTATTGATATTATGGTATTATTTTATCTTATTGATTCATGATTAATTCTCAAGCTGTGTGTTTTGATTAGTGCATTTTTTGTTTTGTATGTTTATAGGTCAACATAGTAAGAATATGCCCCCCCCCCTTGTCTCTGCCCATATTGACATGCACTTAATTTTGTTGGAGAAGTCGAGAGCAACACTTTTAAATAGAGTCAATACACATCCATGTATACTTGTCATGTTTCAAGTTACGTTACCATCTTTCTCCTTACACTAGACTAATGTTTAACTACAAAATAAGGCAAAAAGAAGAAGAATGCACCACTTTTAGACGTAGAACATATATGGCGCCATATAATGCTCATGTCCAATGAAAATCCTAGCATACTGGACCTATTTTGACCATCAAGTTTTCATATATAGAAGTAAAATAGATATGACTTAAGCATGGGAGTAATGTAGCACCATGTACTCCTCATGTTCAACAACACACTTCAGGTAAGTAGAATATGCCTAAAGACACACCCCTATGTTAAAAAAAAAATTGTCCAATCTTTTCATTATATAATATAGGTATAACACAACACCATGTTGAGACCATGTCTAGTTGTCAAATAGAAATATAATATACAAATTCTTAACATATCTCACACACACCTATGTGTCCCCATCATGTTAATAATACTGCTCCATATAGCACCCTTATCTTCCCTTTGTTTCAAACCTAACGCTTTTATTTTTTTAATTTGAATAATTTAAATAACATTGTCTCATGTCCACTATCATGTATAAACCATATTCCATCAACATCCCTTCATGTAATTCCTATATTATCATTTTTTTGGACCTACACTTGTGATACACATGTGTTTACCTCATATAGGGAAAAATATGCCTCATACACAATATTATATATAGACTGTTTCCAGCCTTATAAAAGTGTTTCTAGGTTATGTCCCTCATTTTTCATTGCCTCTTCCATTAGTTTCCTATGAAATTTTAGCTTCTCTAGAGGTTTTTATAGAACTTTCCTCTCACACAAACCTCTTCTAAACTTATTTCTTAACCTATAACCACATATATAGATATTAGGTGATTTTGGAGCACTTAACAACTATTTTTGTAACATCTTAATCAATTTTGATCATTATTCAGGTATTCATGCTACTTTTCTTTTAATTTGAATATTTCAATGCATTTTGGATTATTTAAAATTATGAATCATATTTTATGCTTTTAATCATCCATTATGAATGACCTTTGGGCTATTATAAGAACAATTGAATAAATTATGAGTTATGTGTACATTTCATAGCTAAAGATGGTTAACATACATTATATTAGTTGCTGTGGTGATATTTAGTCATTATATTGGTTTGTAGAATTTCTACATTAGGCTAAAGGATACATGAACTTGCAGTAATTTACTTATGCTTGTTTGAATTCATTTATTACTTCCCCTATGTATTTATACATATGTAAGTATGTGGATTGATGAATAGCTATCATTTTAGAATTTATGATACTTTAAGAGCATTATTGATATAAATGAAGCAAGTATGCATATTAGAAATACTCACATTTTTAAGTGAATTAGCTCATATTGTTGCATTAATAATCTCATTTTACTCTCTTTTACTTAAGTAGTGCCCTCATATGTGATTTCTTGTGTTCCATATCTAATGGGTGTTTTCACATATAAATACTCTATTGAATTCATTTTTATCAAGAGTAGAAGAAAATATGCACCATTTCAATATCTAACACAATGAGTCTCTTATCATTATTAATATACTTATTTCTAGACTTTGGTGCCTTAATTTTAACTTTATCTACAACTATGAGTGTCACTAAGACTTAAGAACCATTCTCTACAATTCCCTAAAGAATATAATTTTTTTAGCTAAACTAAAATGTTCCATTATAGTTTTTGAATATATGTAAGTCACCTTTAAATAAAGTGGGTATACCTATATATTGGCTATCTTAGTTAAAAAGTGAATCAAAATTGTGCCATAATAATCTTTACTCAAATTTTCCTAAAATTATAAAAGAAATAATAAGACATACTCTAGTGTCATTCTTTAATCTCCAAAAGGCACATAGAGGGGGAGAACTATGTGTGTTCATTTTTTCCTATTTAAAACTCTAATAAATGATCATGTAAGAGTCATATAAAATAACTACACATAATGGTGAAAAAAATAGAGAAAGAGAAGAAAAACTAATTTATAGTGGTTCGATAAAAAATCTTCACCTACTTTTATTGTACAAGCTCTACTTAAAAATTCAGTATCTTCTTCTTTTAATAGGTGAAAAGCAACCATGTATACAATATCTTCTTTTTTATGAGTGAAGATGAATCCTTAAAACTACCTTGCTTTTATATGGGTGAAGAGTAACCATTTACAAATCTTGTTAAAGATCAAGAGGAACCTTCATAATGTGTATCTCAAGCAATTTCCTAAATTGCAATAATTATATAACTAAAAAACCACCTCTTCCTTATACAAATTAAAAAATGGCTTAATATGTGTTGTGCAATTTACATATGAATTCTCTAGCCTCTCAAAGCTCGTAAAAACTCTCTAGTATACCCAAGATACTTCTCATAACTCATATGCAATTTATTTATTCTCAAATCAAGTTAAAATAGTCATTAGAAACAAAAATTAGTCATTACAATAGATAGTAACAATAGTATTGGTCGACTATTCTAGCATATTGGTCAACCAATGTTGTTATAACTCTCAATATATGTTTTTAAAAGACATTGGCTAATCACTATATTACATTATTTAACCATTCTATCCAAAATCCTTAACATTATTTGTTAGCCCCAAAAAAAAAATTTTAATTAATTAAGCATGATTATACTAACTAAGTAATTGAGTTAGCATTATTTGAGATGATAGTAATTAAATATGATAGCATTAAATAACATATGACATA
>JAOTIZ010000003.1:16362242-16383965 GCA_027123425.1 Erythroxylum panamense
ATGATGAATGCCTGTCACCAAAAAAGCATAGTCAGTGTGAGGAATATATGAAGAGGAGAGGATATTTATCACCTCTAGATAATCGACTTCGATAATCACTCGACGATAACCCTGCTCCCAGGCCAATTGGAGCCCGGAGCGGATACCCCAGAGTTCAACTGTGAGCGGGGAGGCTCGGTCAAGTTTTTGGATGAACCGCCAGCCCCAGTTCCCATGACAGTCCCGGATAAGGCCGCCTGCAGCAGCGATGCTGGCCGTAGGATGGACCGTCCCATCCGTATTCAATTTGACCCACCTCTCAAGCGGTTTTAACCAGCCCGTCCCATGACCGAACAGAAGACCCTGATCCCGAACCACACAAAGCTCCACGAGGTGGGCCTTGACTATCCACTTGGCATAATCCAAAACCTCCCGTGTCCCATCCGCCGGCCACACAAAGTCGGTTTCAAAAATGCTTTGGTTATGTCAGCGCCACAAGAACCAGCAAGCAACACCGAAGAGGATGTGCCATTGGAGAGCCCGCACTGGAACTGTAAGGGTAAGGTTATTATGCACCCAAGTGTCGATATCTTGTGAAAAGAACGTCATGTCGATAATCGTACTGAGAAATCTGCGCCAAAAGAGCTGCACTTGTGGGCAATCTTGAAGAGCATGGATGGTGGTTTCTTCCAACCCACAGAAATGGCAACCACTGTCCAATGTGAGATGATGGAACAACCGTTGATGGTTGGTCAGAAGCTTTTGATGCACTATAAGCCAGAGGAATGCCTGAATACGCTGTGGGCCCGGCCATTTCCAGAGAAGGTCCCAGTGGTGACGAGTCCCGAGAGGGGAGGGGTCGTCTATAAGCTCGAACGCAGAAGCAGTGGAGAAGTGCCTATTAGAGGTTGGGGCCCAAAAAAGAGAATCTTCCGCAGTGGAGGCTTGAGGCTGGCAGATGCCAGATATTGCTAGACAAACAGTGGTCGGAAGGTAATGTTGAAAGAGATGCCACTGCCAGGTACCATCAGGGGACGTGTAATCCGTTACTGAGGCCCTGAGAGCACTATCAGGAATGGGGGATATCGCCAATGAGGAAAGCGGCCCCCAATCGTGGACCCAATGATCCAACCAGAATAAAATGTTACGCCCGTTACCCAGTTGCCACCGAGCGCCGTGACGAATAATGTGCTAGGTGTCAGAGATACCTCGCCAGACCACAGAGCCCCCTTTCTTATCAAGAGTGAGGGGGAGAAAGGGGGAATCCACCTTGTACTTAGCCCGGAGAATGCGTACCCAAAGAGCCGAGGGGTGGGTAATTAGCTCCCATCCCAATCTGGACAACAAGGCATCATTAGTAGAACGAAGACGCTTGAGGCCGAGCCCCCCTGCGGATTTAGGCTTACAAACTAGATCCCATTGGACAATAGGCATTTTTCGACACCCTCTCGTAGATCCCCAAATAAAGTCGCGCATGATGCGCTCCAAATCGTCACAAAGGAGTCGAGGGAGACGAATGGTTTGCATCGTGTACACTGGAAGGGCCGAGAGGACCGACTGAGGCAAAGTAACTCTCCCCGCAAAAGACAGGGACTTCGCCTTCCAGCCGGACAGACGTGTCCGGACTGTATCCAAAATATACTGGAAAGTACGTCGCATCGACCGCTCATGTAGCAGCGGGATACCTAAATACTTGCCCAGATTATCGGTGCAAGGGACATTAAGCAGGAGGCTAAGGAGATGCGCCTGAGTGGGGGGAACGTTCTTGGAGAAATGAACACGAGTCTTCGTGAAGTTGACAGCCTGACCAGATGCCTGGCAGAACACCTCCAGGGTATGAGTGATGATTTGCGTTTGGGCCTCCGTGGCTTCAGCAAACAAAACCAGATCATCTGCAAAAAAGAGATGCGAGATGGGTGGGTCCGTGGCGCTCAACTTAATCGGCTTCCAACGCCCTTGGGCCACTTCATGGGAGATTAACTGTCCGAGGCGTTCCATGCAAAGCACAAATAGGTACGGCGATAGGGGGTCCCCTTGACGTAGACCCCGGGAGGGTTTAAAAGAACTGGAGTGTTGACCTTGCCAAGCAACCTGGATAGAAACCTAAGAAACACATTTCATAATAAGAGAGATAATACTCTTGGGGAGACCAATGTCGGTCATGGTGGAAAGGAGAAAATCCCACCGGAGCCAATCGTAAGCTTTTTCCAGGTCAACTTTGATCGTTAGGAAACCGGTGCGACCTTTTTTCTTACGCATCGAGTGTATAACTTCCTGGGCGATAATAACGTTGTCCGTGATGTGTTGTCCCGGGATAAAGATGCATTGGGTCTCACAAACGAGATGGGCCATCTGGTTTTTTAGCCGGTTGACAAGAATTTTGGAGATCACTTTATAGAGCACCGTACAAATACTGATCGGCCGGAATGGGACATGAATGTAGGGGAAGGAATTTTGGGAATGAGGACGAGAATAATTTGGTTTAAGGCCTCATCCCACCGACCCTCGCTAAAGACGACCTTCATGACTTCTCCTATACTAGGCCCAACAAGATGCCATTGTTTTTGAAAAAATAGCACATTAAAGCCATCGACCCCGGGAGCTTTATGATGATTGATATCAAAAATAGCTTGCTTGACCTCTAGGGTATGTAGCGGACGGGAAAGGGCACTAAGACCATCTGCACTAATCATCGGGAACGCACCGGAGACCGGAAATTACGGCATAGGGCCCACAGTTTCAGTATAAAGCTGAATATAGAAAGCCCAGGCGAGGAGTCCCAGTTTGTCTGGATCCGAAATCGGCATGCCCGTCGAGTCATAGAGCCACTCAACCGACCTTTGCTTCCTCTTAGTAAGGGTAATAGTATGATAATATTTCGTATTCCTGTCACCTTGAGAAAGCCAATCACACTGGGCTTGCTGATGCCAGAAAATTTCCTCCTCACAAAGAACTTGAGACAGGTCCTCACACAGTTTGTCCTCCAAGTCTAATAACTCGTCTGTAGTATTAGTCGTCATGGCCCTCTGAATCCCTTCCAATCGCGCTTCAAGTCTTTTTTTTCCGATGGAATAGATTTCCAAAGTCCTCGCGATTCCATCTCGATAGGTGTTGGGAGAAGGTATGGAGGGACTCACTCAGCGAAGCCTCCAGTGGCATCCAGTACTTGGAAACCACCTCTTGGAAACCAGGATGAGTAAGCCACATATTTTGGAACCGGAACTTCGGAACCCCCGGTCTCTAAGGAGAGTGCCTGGTAAACTAGATCAGGAGGGGCCGATGATCCGAGCCCATAAAGGGTAAATGGTGATTCATCATTCGGGGAAACTCCTGGAAACAATTAGCACAGCCAAAGAAGCGATCCAGCTGAGCTTGGATGGTGCCCCGCCTCCACGTAAACTTGGAGCCTACAAAACCTAGATCAATCAAGCCACAACTGTGCACCCAGTCGAGAAAGGACTTGTTAACTGTGCGGGAAGAGGAGGCCCCGCCACATTTATCTGTCTGGGCTAGCTTAGCATTAAAGTCTCTACCGATGAGCCAAGGGCACCGTATAGCGTGGCCTAGCCAGTGAAGGGTGGGCCAAAGGAGTTGTTGAGTGGCACATTGAGGGCTAGCATAGATAGTCGTAAACTCGAAAGCGCGAGAAGCATGCTTAATATAGGTATGCACAAATTGCCGATGCGCGACGACAATAGTGACCTCAAACTCGGCCTTCCAGAAGAGCCAGATCCCTCCCAAGAACCCAATAGCTTCGACACGAAAAGAAAAATCGAAACCTAAATTCTTGACTACAGCGTGAGCTTGAGCTCCGCTAATACGAGGTTCCAGTAAAACTAAAATACCGGGTGTATACTTACGCAAATAATTACGCAGTATGGATAAGAAGCGGGAGCCGCCCGCTCCTTGACAATTCTAGATGATAATAGACATAAACATAAAGGAATGGATTTATGGTCAGGCACTATCCGTACCTGGCACCATGGCGGGCTGAAGAATGACTTCCGACGTCAGCGGGGCCATGCTGGTGACTTCCGAGGGTAGTTGAGGCAAATCCTCCGTTGCATCCATATCGGTGCTGGGATCGGAAGGGGTTAGGGGAGTGGGGTAGGGTCCGGAGGGTCTGCACCTCGCGTCTGCGGTACCTCGGAACCGTCCAGACGGGGTAGACTGGCGAGCCTTGCCGAAGAACTAGTCGGGATAAATTGGGGCTCACAGACCATTGTCGTATGGGAGGGGAGGTCAAGGGCTATATGCTTCTCGAGGGGGTGGCTTGAAGAATATGGTGAGGCCCAGCAGGGACTTGGTCAATTGTGACAGATTGGGCCTTGGCTCTAAATTGGACCTGGGAGGAGACGTCAGCTGAAGATGGACCTGGAGCTGGGCCCCTAGCTTGGCCCTTCTTTTTCTGCTGCCTTGGGGGCCTCTGGGCTTGGAAGAGAGGCCCCATAGTCTGCGACGGTCCAGGGCTTACCGCTGGCCCAGCAGCGGAATGATGCACAGTACCCGCGGTATTACTGGAAGATGTGGCGTCCTGACGCCTGTCCCCCTCCTTCGTCCCATCACCGTGATCAGCGAGCAGGGAGAAACGAGTCCCCAGACTTTGCAACGCCCCTCTGTCACATCTGGCTGCAGTCGACCGTTGCGAGGAGAATCGCGAGTGGGTTGGCGTCGAACGTTGAGGTGGCTGATGAGGGGTACGCCTCTGTACCTGGGTCCAGGGACCGTACCCTTGGGGTGTGGTATTCGTCGCTGGACTAGGCGGAACCGAAGGAACAGGCGCCGACGCTGGCGCTGGCTTAGCTGGATGGACTGGAGGAGGGACGGGAGCCAGAAAGGGAGGTTGACGTTAGGGACACGAGGCGGTATCATGCGAAATCATTCCACACTCAAAGCAGAGTTGGGGTAAACCTTCATATGGCAGCCGGAGAGTCTCCCCATCCAGCTCGACACTGTGACGGAGGGGAGAGTTCAGGTCAACGTCGATTGCTATACGCGCGAACTTCCCCCGGTGCGCTTGGGACGTAGCTTCATCGATTCGGACCGTCTTACCAATCAGGTTGCCTAAAGCTGTTAAGATCGTCGGGTGGTATCTGGCGATAGATAAATCAGGGATGCGTACCCAGACCACGGCGCGGGGAACTTGCCCTTGGGATGGCCGAAAAGTTGACTCCCAGCACTGGACCGAGAGGACTTGGCCGAATATCTCCCACGGACCTTAGGTCAAAGTCTTGAAATAGTTGTCGTCTTCCTTGAATTTAATGAGAAAATAGTCGTTATCCAGGTCGATAACCTTCATTTGGCCATTTGGAAGCCACAATGCCTGGAGACGAGAGCAGAGGATGCGGTACCCTATGCGGCGTCCGAGTAGTTTAACAACGACTGCCCTCGCCCACTGGTCATCCAGTTGATTCCGGAGTCGTTGAGAAAGGGTGATGCCTCCACTGTCCTCCTCAGACACTTGGACATCTCCCTCTTCAACTTCGATGTCATCATCTTCAATCCAGACACTACCTCCAGGAGACTGAGTAGAGATGGTTGCCCCTTGCAACGCAGTACTGTAGGATAGCGGAGGAACATTGGAAGCCTCCTCGTCACGCTTTCGCGTACGTCCCCTCTTCGCTAAATGCCCGTCGTGGGTAGGGGGTTCCATGGGGTAAACTATGAAGGTCTCGGGTCGATAATGAGAAGACGAGAGCCGGGGTGAAGCTGTAAGGACCTTGGGCAATATCTAGAAGGATGACGAGGAAGAAGGTAGCATGCAGAAAGAACAGAAAAATTGTAGCAGTAGAGAGCGCTAGCTTTAACAAACCTTAAATACACGTACAGGCAATGTGGAAAAATTAGAAATATAAAACTTGAAAACATTGCATAATTTTGGATGCCTGGCTTAACAGTAAAGTGATTTTGTTTATTTATTAAAAAAAGGAATGATGAAAAAGCTGGACCGATAGGTCGGTCTGACCGAGTGAAGTGCAAACTGGATTGATTCTTATTTTTAATACAAAAAAGGCAAAAGCGTTCAGCTAGCCCCTAATTATATTGCTGGCCATAAATAGATAATTTTAACAATAAAATAGGTCATACGGAAACTGACTGTTCATTCATAGTGTTTAAGAAAGAAACAATACAATTATAAAACCCATTGTTTAGTTAGTGAACTCCAGTACTCAGTCGTTCCAATTCCTTCTCCTTTCTGAGTTGAGATAGAAAGAGATAGGTGTAAATTAATGGAGCAGAGCAATGGGTCCTCTTTCTCAAGCGTTAGGTCCTACCTTGGAGCTCTGGCCCAGACTCCCGTTCGTCTGGCCAGGCGGGCCACTTCAATATCCACTTCTTACGAAGAAATGAGCCAAGTGCGGTCCCGTTCCGGCTCTAACATGCGCAAGACTCTCCGATGGTACGACCTCGTTGGTTTTGGCATCGGCGGCATGGTTGGCGCAGGCGTATTCGTCACCACCGGTCGTGCCAGCCGAATCTACGCGGGGCCCGCTGTCGTACTCTCCTACGCCATTGCTGGCCTCAGCGCCCTCCTCTCCGCTTTCTGTTACACTGAGTTCGCCGTTGATATGCCCGTTGCTGGTGGCGCCTTTAGCTACCTCAGAGTCACCTTTGGTCAGTTTTATATTGATTTTAACGATATAAAAAACCTATCCAATCAACACCACCAACACAAAACGGATTTGTTATTTTTCTAAAACAGGAGAGTTTGCTGCTTTTATAACCGGAGCCAATCTGATAATGGAGTACGTAACATCTAACGCAGCCGTTGCGAGAGGTTTCACTGCGTATTTTGGTACAACAATCGGCGTCTCTACTTCAAAATGGAGAATCCACGTTGATGGGCTGCCCAAAGGGTTCAATCAAATCGATCCAGTTGCTGTTCTCGTTGTGTTGCTCATTACACTCATCATTTGTTACAGGTACGTACCTTGCTTTGCCTCCCATCTAAGTATGATGTCATATTCCTATCTAACAACTCTTTCATGTTGCTTTAAAGTATGCGGGAGAGCTCGTTGTTGAACATGACATTAACAGCTCTGCACATTCTGTTCATTGGGTTTATGATAGCAATGGGGTTCTTGAAAGGAGATTGGAAGAACTTCACACAACCGGCAAACCCAGTAAATCCATCTGGGTTTTTTCCTTACGGAGTTCCAGGAGTGATCAATGGAGCAGCTATGGTTTATTTGAGTTACATAGGTTACGACGCGGTGTCCACGATGGCTGAAGAGGTTCGGGACCCAGTCAAAGATATTCCCATCGGAGTTTCAGGATCAGTTGTTATTGTAACGGTTCTTTATTGCCTCATGGCTGCTTCAATGTCCATGCTTCTCCCTTATGACATGGTAAGAAACTAACTAAAAGCATAGTTTATTTTTATTTAATAATAATAATAATGAAAAAGAATGTATGATAATAAATAATCGGGGAGAGCGGGTGATGAGGATGTAGATTGATACGGAAGCGCCGTTCTCTGCAGCGTTCAGTGGGGAATCAGTGGTGGGGTGGAAGTGGGTGTCAAACGTGATAGGGGCTGGGGCCAGTTTTGGAATTCTGACGTCACTTTTGGTTTCGATGTTGGGCCAAGCGCGTTACATGTGCGTGATCGGACGGTCAAGAGTGGTCCCCATGTGGTTCGCCAGGGTCCACCCCAAGACATCCACTCCTGTCAACGCCTCCGTGTTTCTGGGTACGTGTGTCAATATTAAGGATTAGTTCATATTAATCAAGATGCTTGTTTTTTGTTGTTGTTGAGTTGTGCGGTACTCAGTACTCACCAGGCTTTGTAATAGATTGATTTATGCGAGTGAGGAAGTCGTGTGCAATTTTTTATGTTTCGAGTTTGTTCGTGATGATAGGCAGTTGGATGATGGGTCCCACTTCAACTGTTTCGGTTTTGGTAATTTAATGCTGTTGTTATGGTGCATTGTCTACGTTTATTAATTAGTTTTTCTATTTTTTTTTCTGAGCAAATTATGGATTGTTTAATGCGTAGTTAATCCGTCAACAACACCAATTAAGCCTAAGTCCTAATATGGTTATGGAGGAGGTTTAAGCTTAAATTAAATTGTGATCAAGAAAGAAAAAGATAGGAACGTGATTGCTTTATTTTTTAATTTTTGTTTACTGACTCTTTTTGTGGACGATATGCATACATCCTGATCAGCATTTGTATAGAACAGTACCATTATCTCCAGAACAATAATTAAGGTATTCTATGTAGAAGCAGTCGGTGGATTGGTAAAATTGTGTGGAGAATTCGAAATATGGGTAGAAATTGGTTTGACAGAGATCAATTAAGCGTAACAGATAGCAATTTCTAATCTCATATTTCTGAAAATTGTATCCGTCTTCTCACGTTCTACTTGTAATTTTCTTTCCAGGAATCTTCACGGCTGCAATTGCCCTTTTCACAGATCTGAACGTCCTACTCAACCTTGTGTCTATTGGCACACTCTTTGTGTTTTACATGGTGGCTAATGCTGTAATTTACAGGCGTTACGTCGCAGTAGGGACAACTAGTTCATGCCCTACAGTATCTTTCCTGTGCACCTTTTCTTTCACCTCAATCTTGTTCACTCTGATTTGGCATTTCATGCCTCTAGACAAGCCAAAAGCCTTTATTCTCGGTTCATGCATTTTGGTGGCCATTGTAATTGTTCAACTCTTTCACTGCATGGTTCCACAGGCTAGAAAGCCAGAGTTCTGGTGTGTTCCATTAATGCCATGGACACCATGTGTATCAATTTTCTTGAACATATTCCTCTTGGGATCTCTGGATGGTCCATCATTTCAGCGTTTCGGGTATTTCTCAGCTCTTGCTGTGCTGGTTTATGTCTTCTACAGTGTTCATGCTAGCTTTGATGCTGAAGAACAAGGTTACCTGAGTCAGCAGGACGGTGAAATTATGAGGGAATCAGGGAACAATGAGGACCATGATACTCTTAAAGTGTAAAAAGTTCATGTTTATTTCTGTAATAACGTTGAGTGGTTGATGGAAACTTTTAGGGAAACTTGAAGAGAGAAGAAGATAAGGATATTAATATATCGGAATAGACAATGCCCCCCCTCCCTCTTCTATCAGAAGTGGCTAATTGTATAGTCGATAAATGTGAATTTGGCTTGCATTGTGATCCAACGAATACTATCAAGGTCGTGTGGTCCTTCAACTTCTTTATAGAATGGACGAGAACCTCATCTTTCGGTTCCATGTGCATCAAATTTCATTCCATTTTCGTATTTTTATTTGACTTTGATGATTGGAATAACAACTTCCATTTTCATATCAAAAATATTGTTTTAACAATTGAATCGCATCTTGTTTTCCAGGAAAGATATCAGATAAGATGTTAACCAATCGGAAGAAAAGGCGAGAATAAATCAAAAGTTTGAAAAGAATTTGATATAAAATGAAAATGCGATTTCAACTTGCTTTACAGTCTAATGATCAGTGGGTGTGTAAGTGATTATGCTGAGTTTTGACTGGAAGACGGTTTCGCACATCAACAGTATGTTTTTTTTGGAGCTTTTGAAGCCAAATCAAAATCTGTATGGCGACTTTCAACTCACAGGAAAGGGCAACGATAGCACCTAAGGTTTCAGATTGTTTTCCTTACTACTTTGAAAACATATGGAATTTTCACTTTAGTCGTAATGCTTAGGAACAGTTAAAGAATCATGGGACTTTTCGTTCTCTTCTCTTGCCAGAACATTTGACCTCATTTTGGTCAGAAACTGAAACTAAGATCCTTACGGCTAAACCCAATCTTCTGTTCATTATATTTCATCTCCATCCAATGGTTGTACAAAACTCTTGTCATGACAAGTAATATACTTATTGTGATGAGCTCGAATTAAATTTCAACCATACTCTAAACAAAAGGAATTGATTGAATAATTAATTTCATGGTTAAAGAGACTCATCTTCTCTATTTTAAGAAAAGATAAAAATTTAAATAAAAAGGTTTAAAATTTTAAACTTAATTAAAATTATAAAATAAGAGAAGTATTAAGTCTCTCATTCTACTCACCTAATAAATTATCCAGGTTTATGATGATTTTGTGTTTTATGAAGAGTTTAAAAGAAACAATTTCGATTTTAAATTTGGAATCTAACCTCTCATTCAATAAAAGTAAAGTAAAATATATGGCTAAAGGATAATTAAGTTTTTGAATTGTATTTCTAAAAAAAAGCTTTTGACTTGTAGAAGAATTTGCCAATCATTTATACGAAAAGATGAACCTAGATTTTTGAACTAATTAAAAATGTTGAGAAAATGATTAAATTTGATAATTTGGATATTAAAAAGAAGGATTTATGCTTTGAATAAATGAGATGAATTGGATTAGAGAAAACTTAACAAAATTATATGACTTATATAATACAATTGATTTAAAGAAACTAATCTAAGCTAAAGGATATGAATTTCAAAGTGCATTTGGCTAAATAAAATGGCTAAAATAAAAGTAAATTCTAAGATGAATGAAAAACCTAGTAAATAATATTACATGTCATTATTCTCTCGTGATGAATCAGTTTACTTCTAAAAGAAACTTTATCATTAATAATGTTATTCTTGACATACATTAATTGACCCTTAGGAGGATGCATTTTCTTTATAAGAATACCCTTATAATGATGTTGTAAGTCTTTTCTAGATATGGTAAACCATTATAGCCAGGAAGCTTCATTTGCAAGTCTTTAATAGTGTAGCTTTTTCTAGCAGTTGAGTCTTCTTCTAACTTCATAAGTATTCTCTTCCTCTTATTCGAAGTTGGTTCTTATTCTCAGCTTTTCCTAGCAAGCTTTTCTTTTTGATTTAGTTTATTCAACTTGGCTTCTTCATTACATTGCCTTCTACACCTTCAAATGTAATTTTTTAACTTCTTGTCTTCATCCCTCTCTTATCTCCATTGTAGTTCATCCCTTCTTCTATGCACTCCCCTTACTGCTTGCCTATTATCTTTTAGTTCTTGCTTTTAACTATCAGTCATTAACAATGTCTATATTTTCAAAACTTTTCCTGCCTTTGATAAACTTTTTCCCTTCTTCCCTTAACCCACCAAACACTCTCCATGCCCCTCTTGTTAATTCTACACTTGCTTCCACCTCAGACCTCCTGCAACCTTAGCTTCCACTATTAAACGCACCTGGGTTTAGGTTACAGGGAGTCACAATTTTAAAGCTAAGTTGTCCTTCTATCCATTTAGTGCCACTTTAGATTGCCAAGTTGTCTCTCCACTTATCTCCATCCTCCAAGTTGGAGTTTTGAAATTGAAATCCACCGTTGTTAATTTCTTACTCGACAAGTGAGAGCCTCTGGGATACTAGTAACTAGAAACATTTTTGCCCTCTTGATATAATTATGAACAATGATGATATTTTTTTCTTCAAGTTTAACTCTCATGAATTTATGATAGAGGTAATCAAAATAGGCTAAAGTATGAGCAATAAACTCTTTCTTATGCATCCTTATAGACTTAGAGACAATTTTGAGGAAATTAGGCTGACTGATATCCATTTTATCCGTATGCATTCATGGTATTCCATTTGAATACTGGACAACTGAAGGTTTGAGCTACTTGGCAAACTTCATTGGTAGATCTCTATACCTTCATCAAGCTACATCTGAGGCCAAAAGGATAAACTATGCAAAGATTTATGTCATTATTGATGCATTAGCTAACTTACTTGAAGAGGTACTAATTATGAAATTCAATGATAATCTTGTTCTTATTAACGACAAAGTTAAGTTACAACTACTTTGAAACTAAAGGTATTAGCTACCAACTACAAGGAACCAATGCAAGAGGAAGGACATCGAGAGTAGGAGTAAGAAAACTTGGAATCTCACTTTGAAATCTAGCCCTCTAGCTCAAATCACCTTATCACTTTGGAAGCTAATGCAAGTTCATTGGATGAGGAAACTCCAACATTGAAGCATAATTTTGACAAGATTATAAGGAGCTATAGTATTAGTAATGATGATATAGATCATATAATCAAAACTCCAACATTGAAGCACAATTATGATAATTTAATGTGTTGCATTCCTAGTAAAAAAGATGAAGATCATACTACTAAAACTCCTGATCCAGCATTGAAACACATTTCTGGTAAAAGGATCCAACTAGTTGTTCTTCCAAAAAAGAGGATAATGCTCATGCAGTTAAAGCTGCTTTTTTTGAAGTGGACTTTCAAACTATCATTAGAAGGAAATCAAACAGAAAGAAGAATCATTCTTTTTCTACTCTTGAAGCACGACAATCTCTTCAGTTTAAATTTCCACTATAAGAAACAAACAATTAAAGGTCTTTTTTAAAGAATAAATCCATTTTTTTGGGCACTTTTAAAACCAGATTGAAAAGGAATCACTGCAATCTCTTGCTTATGTTGCCTACATGTTAGAAAGCTATTTTCAATCATGATTATCACCCTAATGGAAGAATCCTAGTTGTGTATAAAAATGATAAAATGGAGGTTATCAACTCTATTATCTATGATCAATTAATTCTTTTGAAGGTGAAGATTAGAAGTTTGAATAAACCTTTAGAAATTTTTATCATCTATGCCCTCAGTTATAGTTTTTAGAGAGTATCATTATAGAAGAAGCTAATTGATATGTGACAAGGTCTCAACACAGCCTGGTTATTGTTACAAGACTTTACAATTCATCCAAATGAGCCAAATGGTTATCACTTTTGTAAACCTATATCAATGATTTGAAAAATTGCTTAAATGATATTCAAGTAACTAACTTACCTAGTGGGCAACTTTTATATGTGGAGCAATAACCATAGGATAATACCTTTTTGAAAAATAAGTTGGACAGAGACCTTTACAACCTTTCATGGATATAGTAGTTTCCTAGTTTAAGACCTTTCTTTCCCAATCCTAGTATATCTAATCACTTTCTAGTAACTATGCACTTTGATTCATTGTAACCTCTTATTCAGACATTCATTTTGCTTTAATAACTTCGTGATCAATCTTCCAGGTTTCAAAGATGCTGTTAAGAGAGGGCTCACCACTCAGATTAATGGAACAAATTGATTACAATGCTTAATGAAATTGAGATGTATTCATCAGGAAGGTAAGATATTTCACATAGCCAATATTGGAAACCTTCATCATCTCCTGAACATAGCTAAATCAGCTCTTGAGAAAACTCAAAATGGTCTCTACCTTAACCTTACTAACCAGAATGCTAAATAAGCAGAAAAACAAGCCTTGAATAGCTACATTTAGACTATTGATTTCGATTATTCACTCTAGAAACAAAGATATAGAATTAAATGGATACAAAATGGAGATAAGAACACTTCATTCTTTTATAGATCTGTGAAGTCAAGTAAGGCTTCCAACATGATAGTGACTTTGGAATCAAATGGAATCTTCATTCTTTTATAGATCTGTGAAGTCAAGTAAGGCTTCCAACATGATAGTGACTTTGGAATCAAATGGAACTTCATAGGTAGTCTTAATTTACGAATGAAGCTAAACATTATTTCACCGAACTCTTAGGTACTAACTCTTCTGCTTCGTCCTCAATTAGACTCGTAAAAGAGATTTTCCAGTATAAACTGACACCAAATGAAATAAAAGCTCTTTATTTACCTATTTCAATAATTGAGATTGAAAATGCCATCAAATCTTTAACTTAATGCAATGCACCTGATCCTGATGGTTTCAACATTTTCTTTTTAACTAAAAATTGGTGCCTTACTAGAAAACAATAATTTAAGCAATTAAAGAGTTTTTAAAAAAGGAAACTGATAAGAGAGCTTAATAACACCTTAATCACCTTGAATCCTAAAGTTACGGAACATAAGTCTTTAAGAGATTTTAGGCCAATTTGTACTTGTACTTCTATATAAAAGATAATTTCTAAGATGATTACAAAGAGATGGAAATCTATTCTCCCTGGTCTCATTGATCTTTCTCAATGTGAATATGTACCTAAGAGAAATATTAGAGACAATATTACTTTAGGTCAAGAATTGTTCAAGAAATAAAATTAGAGAAAAAGTTGTAAAAATTTTGTTTTCAAAATTGATAAGAAAGCATATGATACTGTTGGTTGGAGCTTCATTCTAAAAACATTAAGGGATTTCAGTTTTCTAGATATTTTCATTAAATGATTGTCTCAATGTATTATATCAATATTTTATAAAATCCTTATTAACAGACAACATTTAAGGCTTATTCATACAACTAGGGTATCAAATAAGGGGATCCTATCTCTCTTTATCTGTTTTCCCTAATTTGAGAAGCCCTCATAAGAATTAAAAGAACTGTTAGTAGGAATTCAAGTTTTAAGTTTCATTCCAAATGTAAGAAACTCAACGTTATTAGCCTAAGATTTACTGATGATGTCTTAATTTTCTCTAAAATAGATATCAATTTAGTTACCATAGTATCCAAAGTTTGTAAGTTGTTTATAAAGATCTTTGGTCTGACTATCGACAATGAAAAATCCAATTTCTTCATCTCTATTAGTGGTACTCATTTTTTTAAGGATTTCTTCTATCATAGGCTTTAAGGAATCTCATCCTCTAGTAAGATATCTTAGTGTTCTAGTCTCTTCTATCAAGCATGCATTCTCTAATTTCAAGACTCTTTTAGATAAAATCAAGAATAGAATATATAATTAAACCATAACTCTCACTCTAGCAGGCAAATGTAAATTGATAAACCTTATACTTTCCTCACTTACTAATTATTGGGCTGAAAATATTGTATTTCTTAAAGCTATGACTAACTTAATAGAGAAACTCTTCAAAAACTTCCTTTAGTCTCCAAATGGTGGAGGTAGTTACAAATTCATTTGACTTAAGGTGTGTAGGCCTAAGAAACATAGTGGATTAGGTGTTTTTCTAATTATAATTCTCAATTCCGTCCTACTTACAAAGAGAATTTAAAGAATATTGATAGATAAACAATATTTGTGGGTTAAATGGGTGCATTCCTACTACATAAAAGGTCAGAACTTCTAAAATGCCAAAATTATTTTTAATGCCTCTTCATTCATGAAATTCTTACTCGGGCTAAGGATTATCATCAGAGGATTATGTAAATATGTGGTCAATGATGGAAAAAATACTTCCTTTTGGCACAATTAGTGATCCTCTATTTTTTGTGACAAAAGCAACTCCCTTATAAAGAATCTTATATTCCAATATCATAATTGTTGAAGCCATCTCAATTATGAATCTTTCTACCTTATCACCATCATCTGCATTATCTGGCTTCTTATTAAATGATGTTCTCAACAATTCTGAAGAAGAAATAATTATTTAGATATATACCTCTTTTGGTATTTTCACTAATGCATTATATTGGTCTCTCTTTAGGAATACTAACCATATTATCTCTTGAAAAATCTTATAGGTCATAAATATAATTCTCCTTATGATTCAATCACTTTGTGGTTAGCCATCAGGAACAAACTTCCATATGAAACAAATTTTCTTTTAGTGCCAATACAGTCAGTAAATATAGGCTGCTATTCTTTAGCTTTACAACCTTGCCAATCCCCCACATTTTTGGTTAGGATTTATTGAGTGGTGCAGTAATGTTCAGATAAAATTTAAAGGTGATTTATGGGTGTTCAAATTTGCATTCGGTTACTTAGTATTTGTCTTATGGGAAAAGAGAAACAAAAGAATCTTTTATGATTCTTTCAACACCAAAGAGAATTCTTTGTAGGTCATTTGCTCTAGAATTAGACAACATATTTTTGCCTACAAGGATGAACACTATTTTATTCCTCAATGTCAACTCATTTGGAGAATCAATTAAACAATTTTTACTACTTGATTCTTAAGTGTAGCTATTACTGATCTTTAAATAAAAGTGTTGCATAAGCAATACAGTCTTTTGGTTGTACAGTTTTATATGAACTTGTTATCACCTTTTGTCTTAAAATTTTAATATATTATTTCTTTCATTAAAAAAATTAGGATGTCTATCATTTTTTATATATTCATCATATATAAAGGGAATGTTCTAATTAATAAACACAAACTTGAGATTGCATATATCTGTTACAAATTTGAGGGCCATGAGTACTTTATCTTTGTTCTTCATTGACATTAAGAGCTTACCAAGCAATTCATTCTTTGTGGTGCTCAAACACATTATAACTTTGGTTTTTGGTTCTTTATAATCAATAGTCTATTCTTTAACATTTTGATTTGGCTTTTCTGATGATATTTTAATCTTTTTTGTATATTCTATAGGTTAAATTCCTAGTTAAGTTCACATTAGTTAGTTAATGAGATTTGATTACCTTTTTACTTTGGATATAAATTTCTCTAGAAAAGGTTATCAAACTTGTTATTGATTTCTAAGTTTATTCTTTTTGGATTCACTTTAGCTTTTATTTAAGCTTTGTTTCTAAAATCGATCTTTTTATATTCTTGTTTTTAAATCAAAGTTATATTCATCCTTCTAAATCAACTTTTATGCATCTTATATTTATTTGTTTGTGCTTGCCTTTAAATGGTAAAGGTATGGTATATATCTAATTAAAGTTGTTTACAAAGTCATACTTTCTAAGTATTTCTAAAAGCTATTTAATGATAAAGAGTTATAGTGGGTTATCAATCTTGTTATTGGTTTATAAGAATTTATTCTTTTTTGGTTCACTTAAGTTGCTATCTAAGCTTTGATTCTAAAATCAATCTTTTTATATTATTTTCTTCATATTAAACACACATCCATACTTATAATCAATATTTAATGCTAGATACTTATAAGGCCATATTTCTTAAGCAATTTTAGAAGTTATTTAATGATAGAGACTTATGATAGTTTAGATAGGTGCACTATACTAAATTAAAAGAAGCTTATGAAGCATCCAAATCTCTTCTTTGTTTCTATGCTCTTGAAAAAAAGTATCTTGTGCCTAAAGTTGAAGATTCAAGGAAGAATCTTTTTGAGGAGTGTGTGAATGATACGAGTATGACTAGCAACTTGAGAGATCCTTACATGTGTCTATTATATCAATTATAAGAACTGGAGTTCAAAATGAGTTGAAAGCAAAAGCCCTTGCAATTTTTTTTTAAAGTTTAGCTATGATCAGGGTCTTTTTTTTAATTACGATTATACTACACCTTAATTATGAAACTCAAAGCGTGTTTGATATTGTATTGCAAATTTTTTTCTAGTTTCTTAGTTAGATTAGTTTATTCGAGGGCTAGTTATAATTAGATTAGGAAAAGTCTTGAAGGTGGTACATTCCTTTAGACGTTACAAATCTATTAAAACAAGATTCATAGGGTCTAAATGGTTTTGTAGATGAATAAGAACAATTAAAGTTCCAATTCAAGTAATTTTAGTAGTTAATGTTTTATTTAATTAGGAATCTTTGTTACACTTTAATTATGATTACTATCATATTTTTATTTTTACCTATATAAAGGGGACATTTCTAATTAATACAGACATACTTGAGATTACAAATTTTAGGAGTTATAAGTACTTTATCTTTTGTTTTTCATTGAACTTCATAACTTGTCAAAGACTTGCTTCTTTATAGTTTTGAACATTTTCTTTTTTCTTTATTGAAAAATTGGTTAGTTCTTCAAAAATATTATTTGGCCTTTTGAATAAGATTTTAATCTTGTTTAGTTCTCTAGGTTTATTTCCTAGGTATGTTCACAACAGCTAGATATAGTTCTTTACTTCATAATATCATAGATTCCTATTATGTTAGACTTCCACCATTCAATAATAAGTCGATTCACTTATTAAGTTGACTTAAAGAAGTCAAAATTATAGTCCCTCACTAATTTTTCTCATACCAGGCAAACTTAGCAATACTTTGACAAACTGATTCTTATTCCTTCCTAAATGAAGGAATTGAATTTCATTAAATTCTTCAATCAAATTTATGAGATATTTTTAATAGGGAATACATTTTTGATCTAAATTTTACCAATATTTATTACCTAATAAATGACTATTGTTGAATTATCATGTACTATGAGCTTTTTGATCTTTATTTGTATGATTTCTTAAATATCCATTGACACAATCCTCACACTTTGCAATATTATTAGTGCATTCAAACTTCAATTTTATTGATACATGATACATGATAGTGTTCTCTTATGGGGAGATTAACATTGCTCTTACACCATTAATTACAATATTGATTACACCATTATAAGAAACATTTTCTAGCTATCTTTTTCCTCCTTGTTTACTTTTCTCCACTTAAATATCCATCACATTGTCATTAGGAAATTTAATTTCTAGGTATTCATATTCATCTTTGACAAGATTTTTGACTAAATGGTTTACTAATGATTTGTTTTATTTGAATTTTAAGTCATGAAAATGACGTGAAATTAAGATAATAAGAATTTCCATCTCATAACTTGATTTAAAATATAAGATTTTGATAAAGATGTATTAGAGTAGATCTAATCATGAGATTAACCAAATTATCTAGTAAATAGTATGTTTATCAACTTTTACATAATCCACACTAGAGCATAACAAGTTTTTTTCCTAAAAAATAATATCTGGATTTATAATCATTATATTTTGTTTACTTTAATAGTATCTTAATTTCTCTTTTTATCCAGCTTTATGTTTCCCAAATACCAACCCCATAAAATTATATAGCATTGTGTACATAAACAATTAGCAATTTTCTCGAAATTCGAGTGATTAGTATTAGATGATTACATCAATATGATTTAATTTTAATAAAATTAAAACTTTAATAGAATGCCTCATATTACTCATATTTAGGTGTTTCAATCACACTCTCAACATACAAGTGTTTATAAAAATCAATCAAATGGGACAAATAAGAGATGTATGGCAAAGCCAATCTTTTATTATTCCATTCATAAAGAAATAATATAAAAGGACTAGAGTGACTTCCAATTTGAAGCACTCTATAACTATTTAAAGAAATTCCCACTCGAAGATCTTAATAAGAACTTCCTGTTAAAGTTCTCAACTCTCTTAAAAATGATTAAATGTACTCAACCTTGCAAATGAACTACAAAGGATGCCTTTATACAGGCTTACGAGAACTTAAGGACCAAGTAAGCTAAACTACTCACTTTCTCCACTAATCTACTAAGTTACTGTGGAGCTACCACTTCCTCCACTAACTTTACTAAGTTAGTGGAGAGTTATCAACTTTAGGCCACTAACTCCTATTTTGTACATAATAAACGTGTTTGCAAGAATGCCATTCCATTGCTGTATCATCCAACTGCTTTTAAGTAAAGTTAGTGGAGAGTTATCAACTTTAGGCCACTAGCTCCTATTTTGTACATATTTGCAAGATTTCCATTCCATTGCTATATCATCCAACAACTTTTATACTATTTGAAGAAGTGTTCTCACTTTCTTGGCCTACCACCTCTATTGTAACATCCCGTCCCCAAATGAAGGGTGAGGACCTGAAATATTGTACAAGTGTGCTCAACGAGATACAAAGGAAATGCATTGGTTTTGCTCATGCATCTTATTAGCATACATGCATTTACATAATGATTACTGGCTCTTTAAGTGGTACATGCATTCATTGATTTTTGCTAGGAATTAAAGATAGGGAATGTGAATTGCTAAAATTTATGGGTAGAAGGTGTTGAAAGAGTGAAAGTAATCTGTTTGTGCTGCAAATTGGGATTTATTACTCAAGTAAATGTCTTGATAAATTTGTGCTTAAATTATCGGTTAAATGGGATGGTTATTGATGTGGTAGTGATGCTTGCATGAAAGGAGTAGAGTTGTGGTTGAAATCTGGAAAAAAAAACTTGTGTATGTTTCAGGTATTTGTTTATAACTTTTGATGTAGTTATGCTATTGAGTTGAGGTTTGCTTTAAATTAAACTTGAGAAGTATGGATAGAATTCCTATGAAGGAAGTTCTACTCAATTTTTGTTTGAAGAGCTTTGAATTTTGCTCGGAATTTGAGATGTGTGTGCTGGATGAACAGTATCTGGATCTTGGTTCCATTATTGAAGACCTGAAACTTTGAGAATTTTTCTAGGATAAAGGAGGCAAATTTTGTGAAATTGGTATTACTGAAAGTTGAAGATTTATGTGTTATCTTTCTAATGCCACTGAGTATGATGTTTTTCGATGTGTAGATTTCAAATTATGGTATGATAATGTTCAGGTGGTAAATCAGCCCAAATTGTGTTTTGTTGTGCAAATGCTCTAAGGGCATAGGTTTTGTGCTTTTTGTGTTCTGATATTTATTTGAGACTGTTAAGGGTGAAATTGGCTCAAGTGACCTTCTGGAAAGTTGTAGAGGATTGTTGTAGCTTTCTAACGAGGTATTTTATGCGAATTTTGAATATCAGGATTGTTTGATATAAATTTGTAAAGTTCTGTTAGGGTTGAGGTTAAATGCTGATTTCATAAACCCTAACAGGACAGCCACATTCATGAGAGGATTTGACATAGTTTGATAGGGAATTTGCTTTGAAGTTCTCCTTGAGAATTGTAGTATATTGTTTGAGCTTTTTATTGCTTTATGGTATGAAATTTTTCGCTAAGGGGATGTGGAGTTATGAATTTTGATAGATTGGGTTCTGATGAGAATAAATTAGGTAGGCTGAGCCTTTCTTTGTGAATTTGATTTGATTAGAGATGGAATTGGCTTCTAGGTTGTTCATGAAAGATGTAGCATGTGTTTTTCTCTTTTTACTGATATAAAATTTGGAATTTTTGGTTAAGGGGGTGAAAAGTTATAATTTTTGTGGAAGTGTTGCACTGTTATGGTAAATGTCTGACCAGGCAGTAGGTTTGAGTGCATTTTTGACACCCTTAGGGGTGCAATTGGATTTTTAGCTCTTCATGAAACTTGTAGAATTTTTCAAGATCTTTCAAACGAGACCGAAATTGTGATTTTTGAATGTGTGTGGTAAAAGTTGTGTAGTGGGGAAGAAAGGAAAGTCCTTAGGTTTTGCTTATTTTGGAAAATGGATTTTTCGTTTAAAAAAAAATTAAAGCCCATGCGGGCGAGCGAGCGAGGTGCGCAAGCACGCCCAGTGACCTCTATCCAATCTTTTGTGTATAACTTTTTCATCCGACCTCCGATCGACCTGATTTTTGAAGCATTGGATTCCTAAGATATTTCTCTATCTTTCCATATCAAATTTATGATTTTTGAGATCAAACTGAGAAAGGTCGATGGGATTAAAGTGAGCAGACCGGTTGGGGAAGTCTGAACATGCTTCAATAATTTGGAGATATCTTGAGCTATAGAGCTCCAATCAATCTGATTCCTTTTTCTAATTAAACTAGAGACATAGATTTACAAATGTTTTGAAGGGGTCAGACTTCATTTTTAGCCCCTAAGATGTTCAATTTCTATAGTGAAGTTACGTGTAGTGTGTTGGTCTGAATGTGTTTTAGGAATATCTTTTCCGTTCGACATCCGATTGACCTGATTCTCAAGGCATCGGATTTGTGAAATTTTGAATTTCATTTATTTGTAAAATTGGAAATTTTTAGAGCTGAAATTGACGGGAATTTGTGCAATAGTGCCGGGATATCACGAACATGCATTGTACACATTTTTAATTGCTACATATGCATTATTACATAGTCCTAATTGTGCATTTGGTAATAGTTGTATATTTTGAATGTTATAGAGGCACAATTGGAACGTCAGCACACGGACATTGCCGAGACTTCCAGGCATTAGCTCGGAAGCTATAGGTGAGTAACCTAGATGGTTCCTCAATTTTTATTTGGTT
>JAOTIZ010000003.1:16390572-16405186 GCA_027123425.1 Erythroxylum panamense
TTAGTCTTTCTAACCAAAAACCCAACAAAAACTTAACCTTAAATCAAGAAGCTTACCTTGAATCTTTAGCTAACCAAGTGATTTCTAGGTTCAAAGTGTAGCTTGAACCTTCCTCCACACTTTTTCTTCTGGCACTTTCTTCAAACACTCTCTAAATCTCATAGAAAATCAAAACCCTAACCCAAGCTTCTCTTTTTCTCCTTCTCTTCTCCACTTCCACGAACTCCTTCTCTTCTCCCTCTAAAATTTTCGTAACTCCCTCTTCTCTTCCTACTAAATCACTTATTTCCTCCTCTTTTATACTTCTTCCTAACTCACTTAAGCCCAAAGGCCCAAGCCTAACTCCCTTCTTCTTCTTCCTTCTTATTTCCTCTTTTAACTTACTTAAGCCCACTAACTTCTCAAGCCCATCTTATTCTTATTCTCCCAACTTCTTCTTTTGCTTTCCTACTACAACTTGCTTAGGCCCATTCAAGTCCATTTCATTTAATCTTAACCTAACTAACCAACTAACATATTAAATGTTATTAACTCTTACCTAACTTATTACTTAATTAGTCTAATCATGCTTAATTAATTAAAATTTTTTTTTGGGGCTAACAGAGAACCTAGTGCCTTCCCTCTATTCTCTGCTCCTCTCTCTATGTTCTGATTTAATTTTTGATCCATTGTCACTATTCACACCCCTCGTTATTGTGCTCCTCCCTTTAAAAACCCTGCATAACGTTTACGTTAAACACAGACGTTGTCTACAATAATGTGAAATGATGTAGACGTGTTTGCATGAAACGCAACAGTTCACGCCAATACTTCCTTGCTTCGACGTCATTTAGCACATGAAATATTTCCATTTAATTCACGCTATGGATGGGGTTGTCTCATCATGTTGTTGTCGTTTCATGCTCCATTAAATCGGCATTTTTGCATGGCAAAAACATGCACGTGATGCATTATTTTCTATGATTCTTCTTCTTTGTGTTCCATTTTTATTATATTCCTTTTCTCTTTTAATTTCCTTCTTCTTGCTCCATAAAGACAGGTGAATATTAATCTTTAAAAAATGGCCCATATATCGTGCTTTCGACTTACTTTAACTTCTTTGCTTTTAAATTGTACCTAAAATCATATATAAGTCAAAATGAGTATCTTAAGTAAAACTAAGGCATTAATCACCAAGTGTAGCATATCAAATGAATCAAAATTTAAACATATATCAAAGAGGGCTACTGGAAATCAACACTCATAGTGCATGGATTTGCATATGAAGGGCTAACATTTAATGTATACAAAAGTAGCAAAACGGCAGTGCAGCTGGCCAAACAAATAACAACAAAATGGTACCAAAGTAAGGAGCAAAGTTGTCGACTATATCATGACAAATATTGGATAATAAAACAAAAGTTGGACTGCTACCTGTGAGTGGAGGGCTGAAGCAAAGAATGGGTGAGGGCTAAAACAAATGGTTGTAACAATACATGCATAATGTTACACCTGCCCATTTGTCCCATATGAAGTTAGTTATTCATTTATCTCATGAGAAAAACGTAACTTTTGGAAGAACAAAATGTGTGTGATGGCTATACCATGAAGCTCTCAAGGAAACATGCATCACATTACAAAATGAGACACCTCATGATTCCATTTAAAGGCCACCTATCCTTCCATTTAACCTAGCATTTAAGGTATAAAGTATACATCCAGGGGAAAACAAAATGGGCTGGTGGTGGCTGGAAACTTGAGAGTGAATAAAAAGGTAGCAACTCCTTCATTTGTGTCTCCTTCAGTTTCGAAGCAAGTGGAGCAATTGGATGACCTATTTTCTCTTAGGTTAAACCTCATCTCCCATGATTTTTAAGCTAGTTTTTATCATAATAAAACGAGGCGTTGGTTTTAAATAAAAATCAGAACAAAAGGTTTTAAGAGAGTAGTGAGGGTCTTTAGTGGAGGCTCTTATGGGGGCTGAAAAAAAATTATTTTGGGAGCTCTTGGATTAAATGAAGAGAAGGGCAAAGCTCTCAACTTTAAGAGACCTATGAAGGGGTAGTTTTCTGACACCGATTTGGAGGTGACATCAACATCCACCCATGTTAAGCATATTTCTCTTTGTATTTTTTGTTTTCTTTCTCTCTTTAGAAATTTATTATGTTATTCGATGCATATGGATTTGGGTTTTGTGTATAGATAATCGTATTCTCATTATTGTTCAATTATTTATGTATGACTAAAGCAATCAATGTAATCTGTAATTGTTATGTTGAAATTTATTTGTGGCGACTAATGGTTCATAATCATTAACGATAATATAACCTAGGTTAAATGATGCATCGTATATGGTTGTTGCCTTGATTAATCGTTTTCCTAATTCGTAATGTTACTACCCAACTGAATCTAGAGATTGTGTCCTAGGTTATTTAGTGGTTAGTTTTAATTAACATCGTATCTTGATTAAACACTACCTAAGAGAAAACTTGGGTTAATTATTAACCCACGATTAATAGTTTCTAGGAGAGATCTAAGAACAACAAGTCAATGAAATATGTTTAATTAGGGTGTAGGTCGAAATTGAACCAAAGAGCCGAGTGCCTACCGAATTCCCCACTTTTATCAATTTTTTCTTTAAACTATTTTTGTTAGTTATTTTAGCTTTATTTTATTTTCTTATTTTTAAAACCAAACCCCCCTTCAAAAAAAATGTAAACACTGATAAATTTCAGTTCATAAACTTTACACACACTCTTTGTAGGATCAACCTAGACTCACCACTGCTACAACACTAGGTCTAGTTTATTTTAACTAGTGTTATGATGTGCATATCAAATTTTGCACCATTGTGGGGAGTGTGATGTTTTAGTTTTATTTTTTCATTTTAATTGGTGTTTTGTATATATTTTATCATAATTAGTTTATTTTCAATGATTTATTGATCATTTCATTTTTTGTTTCGTGTTTGTGAAAAAAATTGATATGGACAAAAATAATTTCTTTTATAACTCTTATTCTCAATCCTATAACCAAGGTTGGACAGATCAACCTAACTTTAGTTGTGGATGGGATAATCAATAGAATTACTTCCATGATAGTTTTCCGGATGCACAACAATTCTCGTACAGACCAGAAGTTTCTTGTCATAATTCAGTTACATCTCTAGACTACTATAGCAAGACATGTAATGCTAACAATCTTCAATTTCAATAAGATATATAGTAACTTTAAGAGAGTATACAGCAAGCCCAACAGGATATCCAACAATTCGAGCAAGATAAAAGGTAGTTTTGGTCTAGTTTCCAAAATTGGGAGAGCCAACAAAACTTAAGTACATCATTGGAAGAATTAGTTGATAATGTTGTCGCTAACACTTGGATTTCAACAAGATGTGAAATGGTTCCAGCAAGATGCGTTGCTTTGATGGGGAGATATCAATCAGCTAGAACCACAAATCGAAGAGGAGCAGCCATATCAACCCGAGATGTACCTAATAGACATTAGTGTAGAAACCTTACAGAGTGATGAGGCACTAGAGAATTTTGAGGGCAATACTCAAGAAATTGCTTATGAAGAAGAAGTCGAGGAAGAGTTTGAAGTAGAATATGATATATCTTTTAGCTTGGAGGTAAATAATGAGTTCCATTCTATTGTTAAGAATGACTTTTTACTTTTACCTAGCAGGTTGGAAGGATTAAATAAGGAAGAAAAAGGTGAAAAGAAATTTGAGATCCTTCCAAAGCGCATAGACTCAGTAGAGATTAAGAGTTTGAGGATGGGGAAGATGCTGGATGGGAATGATTATCAACTAAGGTCCCATCTAGAAGAACCTCATATGGAGGAATCGTATATGCCACCAGAAGATCATAATTTCATCACGTTAGGAAAAGGAGTCGAGCTAGCAACCCTAAACAAGGGCGCTTCTTGGGAGGCAACCTAAGGGAATTAATTTTTTTCCTTTAAATTTACGCATTTAATTTTTTATGCATGTGTGTTTTTAGTTGTTCATTTTTACTTGTTTTAAGTTTTCAATCAAAATGAGAGAAAGATTAAAACAAACAAACAAACATTTTCTCATTTTCTGTTGCTTCTAGGATTATATAATCATGATTAGAGTATGAATTGACTAGAGAATTTCATTGCAACTTTAGCATGTATTTTTACTCTTGTGATTGCTCGATGTGCATTAAATTTAGAAGAGTAATGACTAGTGGTAGACAAAGACATCAGTCTCATTGTCTTTGTTTATGTATGACCTTCATGACATGTACATCCATATTTTGATTTGATTTTCTATTCAATACTACATTCTTATCACATGCATTAACATGGAGATGTAGGCATTTTTGTTTCATAAGCTACATTAGCCAAATAGCCTACCCATTATATTATTTTCCTTTTGATATGCCCCTTTGAGCTTTATACCTTTATTTTTGTATAAACCACATTATATGCTTTTAAACTTAACCAAATGTGTACCCAAGTCATAAAGCTAGTGGAGCATTTATAATTGTTGAGTTTGTGGATGTACAAAATTCTAAGTGTGGGGGTGTATATGTGTATGGGTTCGTTATGATGTTGGCGTGCTATTTTATGTCATATCATTGGAACTCCCATATTAATGTAGTTTCTATTAATATTTATTAAAAAAAAGAGAAAAGGAAAAGGAAAGGGAAGAAAAGAGAAAGAAAGAAAAAGAAGAAAAATGTTTAAATAAATGTATCAAGGAGGAAGTGCATATGTGTTCAAAAGTTATTTATGATTAATGCATCCTCCTAAATTTGTATTGAATGAGTTATCTGAATATGTTGCATATGAGGTAGATGTTGTCTTGGAAGGTTCGCTCTTTATATTTCAATGTATTGTTATCATCAATCCTTATGAGTGATCCCTTTTGATTAGTTATGCTTAATGTGGTTTGTGTGTGAGAGCTTGAGTTTGAATTCTGAAACAATATTTTGCATTCATCATAGTTGATGTACACAATTGTGAGGGAATGTTGGATTTTGTACTTGATGTCACATTGAGTGTTACTTTGTTTTCACTAGCTTTAATGGATTTCAAGCTACTTGACCCAAATACATCTCACCTTACCTATACCCATATTACAATCTTGAAAAGTCCTTTGATCCATGATTTTGCATATGAACATTAGTGGTGGAGAAATAAAATGAGATGTAAAGTTGGAGATTGTCTTGAATGTGAATGGTATTTTAGTGTACCCATGAACATATCTTATTTAAACATATTTTTCAAGTCTACCATTAGATTGCACAGTTTTTAAAGATATTGAATGTTGATTGATCATGAGTAAAAGCTTGGAATGTTAAATTTTTGTTATGATTTTTTAAAATCATTCATCTTTGCCTATGATTATGTATTCTTGGAACTTATGGGAATTGTGTAAATGTTTTGGGTTTATGAGCTTAATTTTGATGTTTTCCTAAAGACGGCCAAAAGCTAAATATAGGGAAAATTGATACATTCTTAACAGATCAATTTATTCCATAACACTTAGTGATTAATGACATGAAATTGCTTAAGATACTCACTTTGACTCATATGTAATTTTAGGCACAATTCAGAAGCACAGAAGTTAAAGAGAGTCAAAAGCATGATACTTGGGACCATTTTCAGAAGATTCAAATTCACTTATCTTTTTGGCGCAAGAAGAAGAAGATTAGAGCAAGAGAAGACAAGATAAAAAGAATGGGATAAAGCATAAAACCTATGGAAGAGGGCTGCTAGAAATCAACACTCATAATGCATAGGTTTGCATGTGAAGTACTATAATTTAACATATATAGAAGAAGCAACATGACAATGCAAGTCGTTAGGCCCGGGTCCTGTTGCTTATCCCGAGGTGACTAGTTAGGGTAGTCGGGTGAGGATCCTGTGAGAGGAAAGTTAAAACTTCAATTTAAGGAGAAATTTCAGCGTTAGCATTGGTGGGTTCACTGCAGCAAAGTATATGTTTCACTATGTTGAACTAAGGAAACATTTCCAAAGACCTTTCAGGAGAAGTTCACCATGGCCAACATTTGACTTCACCGCAGCGAAGTCTCAAGGTCAAGCAAATGCTTGCCTTAGAGAAGTTACCAAAATCAAACAAAAACACCTTTAGGAAAGGTTAGCCGTGTTGAAATCTTCGATTCACAACCTAGAACTCGACAATCAAACGCTATCCTACACTTCTATTTCCAACAACAACAATTAGCAACTCAACCAAAAGATAAACATGAATATAGACAAAAGAAACTTCTTCCATTCGTAATCTCATTACTAAAAACAAAATGAAGTTTATACATAACTTTAGTTACTTATCAACACTGCGTCATTAGCTTAATATAAAATACATATGGATGCTCATGTTCGATAGGCTACTAAAACTACCCAAAAGTAATTGAAATAACTTAGTTACTAAATGTAGCTATCTCGGAGTTTCCAAATGCCTTAAAAGGATCACTAACCTTCTCATTCTGCACCTAATGAGGGAAAATAATGGGTTGAGCTACAAAGCTCAGTTGCTAATACATTTATATCTATTGGTAACGAGCCATACAACTTAAGCAATATATATATATATATCAATATAGAAAAATCTATCTCTCATTTTACACTAGCCATTCAATCATCCACAATTCCTGCTCAAAAACTCAAAATTAAGAAAGTTGTCACATAACACATAACATGTATATTTCACTCTTAAAACATAATCAAGTGCAATAAATCAAATAGAATGCACAAACAAATGACTTGAGAGTCCTATGGGTCGAACTGCGGAAACAAAGTTTACACCATGAACAAAATGAGTCCATTCTTAGGATCTCATATACCACAAGCGGGCAGCCGAGAGAAGGCTTCAATCAACGTGCATACAATGAATGAAATGTTTTCTCTCTTGCCTAAACACAAGCAAATTCTTGTGCTCAATACATTTCATTGCATGTTCATACTTTCATGCTTCTTATGCTTGTTCCTCTTTTCATTCATGCAAAATGCCAATCATATATCAAGGCATATCATGTTAATGAATCGTTTTGTATTTTTCAACAATCACATTAATTCAAAAACAAGCAATTTAGCACATAATACACGAGTAAGCAAACTTGCCCATTTTACGAAATAATTATAAACATATTACCCATCTAAATTGCTTGGAAACCCAAGTTCAATTGTGCCTTTCTTCTTGCTCTTAGATAGGGTTTTCTTGGCTTCCTAAAACAAACCAAATTCTGTTTCAATTCAACATTCAAATTGAAGCTCTTAAAGCTTCAATAATCCAAAATAATAAAATTTAGCTTAAACTTAACCTACCCATAGTCCATCTTGGTTAAAAAACTAAAGCCTAGTTTAGAATTCATGAAAAATTAAAATGGGTTCTTCTTCCCCTTCTTTCTCCCTCTTATTCCCAACGCAAACCCATTTCTCTTCCTTCTCTAACAAAGAAAGAAGGAAAGGTGAAGAGGATTATGTTAGTTTAGTCAAATCCTCTTCGTTCTTCTTCTTTCCACATTTTCTTTCTTCTTCACTAGCTCTGCATGCACACGTCTCTTCTCCTTTCTCTTTCACGTTTTCTCTTCTTCTCTTCTTTTTCCTACGATTTCCTTCCCTCTCTTCTTTCTTATTCAAGACAACATTTTGGTCTTTTCCTTCCCATTTTTCACTTATTTGGTCTTTCCAAATTTACCCTTCCTTCGATTAATCTATCTACTAACTCCTTTATTCTCTTAAACACCATACTATACTCTAACTTAATTCTAACATTTCTATTCAAAAGTCAAATTTCTACTTATGCTTCCTAAATTAATGACTAACTTCCAAAAATGAATAAATAAGTAAACAAATAATTAAATAAATAATTAGAAAATTTTCGGGGTCCAACACAAGTGACCAAACAAAGAGTATCAAAACGTAGCAAAGTAAGGAGAAAAGGTGTCGACTGCATCATGACAAAGATTGGATAATAAAACAAAAGTTAGACAGCTACACGTGAGTAGAGGGCTGAAGCAAAGAATGTGTGAGGGCTTAAACAAATGGCTGTAACATCACATGCATAACATTACAACTGTCCATTTGTCCCATATGAAGCTAGTTGTCCATTTATCTCATAAGAAAAACCTAACTTTTGGAAGAACCGAATGTGTGTGACGGCTATAACATGAAGCTCCTAAAGACACATGCATCACATTAGAAAATGAGACACCTCACGCTTTCATTTAAAGGCCATTATCCCTTCCATTTAACCTAGCATTTAAGGTATAAATTGTAAATCTAAGGGATGGCAAAGTGGGCTGGTGGTGGTGATCAGGCTGTTTTATGTGTGTAAGTTTTAAAAAATAACCTCGATAATCTGCAAGCGCATAGTTTGATCACATACTACCTAAGGTGTCGATCCCACGAGGAGGGATAATCTAATCCAAAAATCTAAGGCCAGAATAAATCACAGAAATTTAAGATGTAATGGAACTAAAACAAGATTTCAATTTAATCAATCAAAATAAATCAGAAATCCATCATGAAAATGTTAATAATTCAACAGTTGCAACACACACCTAAGAATTAATCTAAAGGAATTACTCATTGAGAGAAAAGAAATTTTACCAATCCTTAATGCTAACTTAACTTATTATAAATTATCGGATTATTGGTTCTAGATGGTCCTAGGGTTGATTACCCTCTCTAGAGTCATAACCATTAACCCTAAATTATAAACCCTAATTGAATTATGGTAATTGAATTCTCTCAATTACAATCTATCCAAAACCCTAATTAGATCTGAAGTTGTTCGATAAACTTCAGGAACCTATGTAAGATCTCTCTTTACATAATTATTGATTTGATTTAATACTTATTCTATTAAATCACCTAGTTCTCGTTAGCATAATTTAATTATTTTTCATTTGATTCACCCTCTGAGTTTATTACCAAATTATGCAATCACAAAATTTAATCACAATGAACCCAATAAACATAAAAACAATCAGATTTCATTAAATGCAGAATAAAACTTCGAAGGTGAGTTTAGAACACCATCAACATCCAAAACTCCTATCATCTACTATTATTTTAATTCTATATAATAATAAAACTGAAATAGTAGGAAATACGACTTAAATGGACGATGGGAGGTAGCAACATCGGGAAACTCCTAATTTGGAAAGTAGGTCATGTTATCTTCTTCTCCTCTTCTCTCTTCCTTCTTCTCTTTCTCTATCTCTCGATAATTCTCTCTAGGGTTTCTAGTGGCTAATGCAAAAGCTCTCTTTGCCTCCTTATCTTATTCTTTAAATGCCTTTTATGTTCTAAGTAGATTTAGGGTTTTTTCAAGGTCCAAAAGTTTAAAAAATTGCTCAAAACTTGACGATTTTGACTATCTGTGAGTCTACCCAACATAGGCCATGATCATGGCCCTGTAGGCCATAATCATGGGCCGCAATTGAACCTTCTGTCATGATTGTAGCCTAAGCTTCTGTCCCGATTGTGGCATATGAGTCAAGATCATGGGCCAACTCTAGTGCTTCTATCACAATCATGGCCTGTTGTGCCATGATTGTGAGCCGTTGTTTTGTCCCGAATGTCTCTGAAACTTCTCTATTCTTCAACGTTAACCCTAAAACACTAACAAACACATCAAGGTACCTTAAAGATATAATGTTTAAGCTGAAAGACTTGTACTAACTCATAAAAAACATTTAAACACAAATAATTAACAAACTAACACAATTCTATTCTAAACATATACTAAACAATTAAATTAACAATTAAATACATATCAAAATAAACCCTAAAACATGATGCAATTTGTACTTATCAGGTGGGTGGAAAATTGAGAGTGAATAAAAAGGTAGTAACTCCTTCATTTTTGTCTCCTTCAGTTTAGAAATAAGTGAAGTAGCTGGATGACCTATTTTCTCTTCAGTTAAGCCTTATCTCCCACGATTTTTAAGCTAGTTTTTATCATAATAAAGGGAGGCGTTGGTTTTAAATAAAAATTAGAACATAAAGTTTTAAGAGAGTAACGAAGGTCTTCGGTGGAAGCGAAGGTTTTTAGTGGAGGCTTTTGTGGAGGCTAAAGCAATATTATTTTAGGAGCTCTTGGATTCAATGAAGAGAAGCGAAAAAGCTCTCAACTTTGAGTGATCCATTGAGGGGTAGTTTTCCTATCGCCGGTTTAGAGGAAACATTGACACCGACGACTAGTGTTAAGTGTATTTCTATTTGTATTTGTTATTTTCTCTCTCTTTAGAAATTGATTGTGTGTATTAGATGCATATGGATTTAGGTTTTATATATGGATAATCATATTCTTGTTATCATTCAATTTTTGTGTATGAACCTATTGGCTATTGTGAGAAGATGATTTTAATACGTTTATTAGATCATTGTATTATAAATCCATTGCTAGAACATTCAATGTAATATGTTATTTTTATGTTGAAATTCATTTGTAGCGACTAATGATTCATAATAATTAAGGATAAGATAACCGAGGTTAAATGGTGCATTGTACGTGGTTGTTGCCTTGATTAATCGATATTCTTAATTCATAATGCTACTACCCAATTGAATCTAGAGATTGTATCCTAGGTTATTTGGCGGTTAAGTTTAATTAACGATCGTATCTTGATTAAACACTACCAAAAGGAAAACTCAGGTTATTTGTTATTCTTAATTAACCCATGATTAATAGTTCCTAGGAGAGGTTTAAGAATAACAAATCAATGACATATGTTTAATTAGGATGTAGGTCGAGATTGAACTAAAAAACTAAGTCTCTACCAAATTCCCCACTTTTATCATTTTTTACATGTTTTCTTTAAATTGCTTTTGTTAGTTATTTTAGCTTTATTTTATTTTCTTATTTTTAAAACCAAACTCCCCTCCCCCCACCCCCCCCAAAAAAAAAACTAAACACCGATTAATATCTTTTCATAAACTTTACATACACTCTCGGTGGGATCAACCTAGGCTCACCACTACTACAGTAGTAGGACTAGTTTATTTTGACTAGCGTTACGACACCCTGTCAGAGACCATTTAACTGTCATCCTAACTCCACTTGCTTGATAATATGTCTTTGAAAAATTTTGTGTATATAGGTATGCTCTCTAAAACTTTCACAAAGGGCAAGGTAATTTACCATTTCTTCAATTTTTCTATAAACGTTGCAAATTGTATATCCAATCTTTCCTTCTAAAATCTTTGTAGAAATGGTATTTGGTGGATAATTCATAGGAGGAATAAAGGGAGGATCCTTATTATTTTCTTCATCTTTCTTTTGCTTCTTTTGGTCTTCTACAAATAGGTTTTAGCCTGTTTTTTGATTGGTTCTTCTAGCTCTTCCCCACTCCTAAATGTGTAGCCTTAAATTGCTCTTTTTGTTTTACTTATTTATTACTTGGAAGGCTTCCCACACTTCTCATAGATAATGCATTAGCAAGCTGGCCCATATAAACCTCCAAATTGTGAATAAAAGAGGCACGAGTCTTCACTACTTTCTCTAATTGCCCTTCCATCCTCTTCTAGGCCTGTTCTATACTCATGAGCTTGTCCAATTTTGAATCATTTACACTTGACTCATCTTTTTGAAATTTCAGTAGACTTTGATTTCTCATATGAGTCCTTATACATAGCATAGGTAGAGAATGTGGTAATGATGCCTTAGTTTTTATCTTAATGCATATATTTTTCTCCAAAAGAATTTAATTAAATCTTAAGACCAAAATTGTGCGTCTGCATTCAACAACTCAATCGGGGGGACGGGGTTATTATACCATCTTTTAAGAAATTGTGAAAGTGTTTAAACTCTCCTTTCTTATATTGGGAGTACAACTTATTCTTCCAAGCTCCAAGATTGCACAAAGCAGCTCTTTTTTTGTGAGTGGTACCTTACTTTCTAACCTCTTCAATTTGTTCAGATCTGTGAATTTTTGTAGCAAGTTTCCTCAAGACAGTACAAGGAAATCATCCTTCAAACTAGATGGCTCTCCCTTCTCATTGGTAGTTATTAAGGCCTTTGAAAGGCCTTCTATCAAGGTAGAACCCTAGTAAGTGAGGGGCTGATGGAGTGTCCCAAATCTAAAAGGGAATAGGCACGGGAGAGACGAAACTAAAAAATGAAAGCAAGTGAGGGTATAAAGGTAAAATCAATTGTAAGAAGGCAGAGAAAAAATCACTAGTAACATTAGTAGCATTTATAACTTTTCTAGTCACCTATCATTGTTAATCCTTCTCTCCTTGCTAAATGTTATCCAATTGTACTTCTTATAGTCTTTAGCACTCCTAAATAGTTTTGTGTTTCCAATTCTCTAAATTTAATGCACCAGCATAGGCAATCTAGCTTTGAACACCTTTTTATCACCTCTACTTATGCAGCTTAGTCTACTTATCCATTCCAAGATACACATCCATCTTAGATTGCTATCTTGTAGATCAAAAATAGTGAGAAATTTTCTCCATAATTTTCTAATGTGATGAAACTTGAAGAATATACGATCCATTGCCTTAGGACACCTAGAGCATAAAAGGACATAAAGTATCAGGAATTTGGAATTTGATTTTATCTCTAGTTCCTAGTCTTTGTAATGATGCTAACCATAAGATGAATGAGTGAGCTTGTGAGATTTCTGACTCCCAAATTATCTTATGGTAAGAAAATTTAAGCAGTGGCCCAACCATTAGCTACCTACATGATTAAGTAGAGAACTTGTATGATTTATGCAATTCCCATCTAACTAAATCCGCCTGCAATTGATTAGGGGAGAACTCGGGAGCATATTCCAAGATTGATTTGGAGGCTACTGCATATGTGAAAAGGCTGGCACCAGCTATTGTTTCTAATTAGATTTTGCATTGTGGTATATGTAGGAATTGTTCCTCGTATAGAATGAAAGTATTGTGTGTTACATAAAGGCCCTAGCGAATGCCAATTATCAAACCAAAATTTTGTATTCGTTCCATCACTAATGCAGTATTTGATCTGAGAGTGCATAAAGGAGCTTGTATTGATAACCTATTAGAAAGTGTAAGATTGACTGTTTTTCTCTAGGATAGACCAGACGCTTCCTTATTTTATACAAATCATATGGACCCATTACACCTATTGGATCTCTTTTTCCACACAAATTCTCTATAGTCTTTTTGTGATCAACATCTTATTCATTCTATTAGCTGGATTGATTCCCAATCCATTGTATTCCTTAAGTAGACATATTATACTCCATTTAACCTTGGGAGTTCTCACTTTATTGGAACTTTGTCCATGCCAGATGAAGTCTCTTATACATCTTTAAATTTTCTTTAGTATAACTTTTATTAATCATAAATGTGAGAGCTAATATATGTGCAGGTTATTGAGAATGAAAATTACCAACTGCAATCTACCTCCATACTACAAGAATTTGTTGCTTCAATCAGGGGCTCTCTTATGGATTTTTTCAACAAGTGATCTGCATTGTGCTTCCCTGAGTTTCCTATTGGAGATTGGAATTCCTAAATAAGTTAGAGGTAATTGTTGAATGGTAAGTCCCGAGTTCCTGATTAAGAATAGTGAGTCTTCTCTACTTTACCTATAAAGGTAAGAAGAACTCTTCTTAAAGTAAATTTCAACCATGAAATTTCTTAAAATCTTTGCAAGGATCTTAGAAGTACCCCAGTTAAAGTAGGTTATTGGCACTTTATATGAGTAAATCATCTACAAAAGAGAGTTGTTTGATATTAAGATCAATACATCAATAATGATATCTAAAACCTAAATTTGAGTCATTCTATACAGGATTTCTATAGTAATAGTAAAGAGGTAGGAAGATAGGGGATCTACCTATCTTATCTTTTTAAAGGCTTTATAGAGCTTAGTGAGTTCACCATTCATTAACACTAAGTATGTAACTAATGTGATAAATGATTGGATCTAATTGAAGAATTTGCTAGCGTAGCTAAATGTATAGAGTGAGTTGATGATTAAGATATATTCCACAGTGTCATATGCTTTAGTAAAGTTAATTTTGAGAGCACAACTCCTAATATGTTTCTTGGTATTATAGTCCTTGAATAATTCTTATGTTAACATTTTGTTATCTCTAATACTTCTTCTAGGGATATAAGCACCTTGACTTGGATTTAATCATTCGAGGTAATGTAATCTTTAATCTATTAGCAATAATTTTAGAAATTATCTTATACACCACATTGCAATAAGCAATTGGTTTATAATCATTAAGATACATAGGATTAGAGGATTTAGGAACTAGGGCAAGTTAAGTCTTGTTTATCTAAATGAGTAATTTGCCACTTTTAAAGAACTCTTGAACAACATTTACAAACGATGACTAAAGAATATTCCATTTTCCTTTAAAAACCTAACACTGAATCCATCCAAATATGGAGACTTACCAAGATAAAAGGAAAATAAGACTACTTTAATCTCCTCACTTATGACTTCTTTGAGCAGTGTAGAATGGTTACTCTGATCAATTGAGCCATTCATCCTATTAAGTAGATTTTTAGGGAAGATGGAGGTATATGCTAAGACCCCATTTGTTAGGACCCAACCCGGATGTAACATCCCGTTACCGATGTGAGGGCATATCGGTAATTTGGATGGCTTGAGCAGTGAGTGCATTCATGACTG
>JAOTIZ010000003.1:16420558-16431993 GCA_027123425.1 Erythroxylum panamense
TAATTATTCAAAATTTATTTGAAATTTATATATTTTGAAGATATTTTATATTTAATCATATTCATTAATAATTATTAAATTTATTTTATTTTATTTAATTATACAATTAAATAAATTTAAATTATTCATAATTCTCCTTAATAATTAATTTTAATTAATTAAATTAAATTATTCATAATTCTAATTAATATATTAATATATTAAATAATATATATTTAGTTGATTATAAATCAACCAAAACTAAAAATAAAACCAAAAATTCAAAAAATTTAATTCAAAAACAAAAAATAAAATAAAAACAAACCGTACCTATAATCCTCGAACATTAATTAAGATTAAAAAAACTTACAATTTATCAGTGCTAATTACAATTCATCGGATGAAATTAATGTCATTACTTATCATAATCTTGCCTAAAAATATTCCCTCGCCTAAATTTCACTCCATTATTTTCACTTTCGGAATAGGCTAATGGGAATAGAGACTCTAAACTTAATAGGTAACGTATCTCGATTTTTTATTCATTAATTTCAATGTCTCTTAGTGCCTATTTGGTTCAACTTTTTTAGACTCCAAATGTACTTTTTTTATCGCAAAAGTTATTTTCGATAGTCTTAATCCTAATACATTAAAATATGTTTGAAAATCACACAGAGGACATTAAATCGAAGCCAGCTGTTTCAAACATCTGAAAATCATCCAAAAATAAATTTTAGTAGCTCATCTACTTGACACTGACCCCTTTGTCTTTGTTGTTATCTTGTATGTATATTAATTTTACCTCTTACAGCAATAAAAAGAGTTTACGTAGTACAATTTTCCTCACTTAAATTCTTGACCTATTACCCATTACTCTAAAACTTGCCCTCTTATGACCAATGTAAACGGTAGTAATAAAAGGTAAGTCAGAAAGGCACCATTGTTGATTCATGTACCAAGCCTATCAACTTAATATGGTCATGTGAAATAGAAGTTAATGGGAAGCTAACTAACACTTCTTTTCTTTTCTTTTTGGTAAGCTCACGAGGTATTCTAGGAGGGTCTCAACTCATGAGAAGGTATCTTTAAGCTATCCATTTTCAGACTAATCCCCGCCTGCACCGAGTCAGCCCGTAAGGGGTAAAGTGCTGGCCAAACATATTTTTCCATTCTCAGGACTCGAACTCGAGACCTCTGATTAAGAGATGAGAGTGTTGAACTACTCACACCAACCTATTTAATTATGGGAAGCTAACACTGCCACTAGTGATTGTGCCTTTATAAAAAGAGAGCTATTCTTTTGGCTAATGATTCTTCTTTAGTCTCAGTTATATTTTGAGTGCAAAAAGTGTGGTAAGCTACTGCACATTCCAATGAATGTGTCATTGCTCCTTTGTCTTCTTCTATTGCACACCCCAAAAGGCTAAGAGATTCTACTTTTTCCAAGTAAAAGCTTAGGAGTTAGGATAAGCAAAAGTGCACATTTCTAGTTCTGGTAAAAACAGGGTCAGTTGCTACTTTAACTTCAGACAATATTCGGTTCAGAGATCAGATTAATACTTAACAATCATGTTTAATGTAAAACGTTAGCTTCATTGTACGAATAATGAAATATTCCTAAAACTTAAATGACCTAACCCGTAACTTACCAAGTGAGAAGCACGTACCTTCCGTGGCGGAGACAACCTCGGAGACATGGATTTGACCACCGTGAGTCTCGGAGACCTCACAGACGACACAACGGACATCGGCGACACAGAATCAAACCCGTAACCGTCGTCAAAGGCCGCCTCAAGAAGTTCGTTAGAAATCGATGAAAAACTCGACAACGACGATAAGTACTCCACCATAGACTCCGTTGCAACCACCGCCTCGGCCTCCACGTCCCAAAGAGTCCACCTTTGTGTTGCACCAGCAAGAGGGTCATCGTGAGTCACCGTATTTCTCCACGGCGGCGTGCCTCCGTTGGCTCTCAAGAACGTACCGCACCAGCTTCTTAAACGGACTTGAAACCCGTCTCTTATGGGCTCCCACTCGAGCTTCCAATCCGCGACCTTTTCCGGCGAAGTTTGGATGACTTTTTTCCCGGTCATGCCTAACAGGAACGGCATATCAGAGGCCATAAGGTACTTTCCACGAGTGCTTTTGAGACGTATACGGTTGCTGTTTCCATCAACGATCTCCACAAACCATTTGGCTTTATGAGAAGAGCCACCTTCACTGCTTTGTCTGATAGTTTCTCCATCATCGCCGGCGAGCAAGTACTTGTCAAGGTGGCTCCGAAGCTTAACCACCTTGGTTGCAGTGAAAAGTTCCATTAACAATCAAACAATTCGATTGGCTAATCGAATAGAATTCAGATAACTGAGTAAGAGATATACAGTGGTTATATACAGAAAGGAGCTAATCCGCGTGTAGTGTTATCACTCCAGATGCACGGCTGATATGTTTATGCAATCAAGTTTTAACTTATGATAATTACTTATTAGGGATTTATTTTTTAAGTGGTTATCAAAGGTTAAGTGTATTTGCTCTTTGGAAATAGAATTTGGACAACTTTTAATGGTCATTAAAGAAAAGGACCATTAATAACCCTAAAAAGGTTTCTAATATGCATAAAACTCAACGCTAATAAATTGTATAAAACGATGAGTTGGACTTATAGCTAGAGATGTTTGGATTGACTTAGCTAGTTAATTTATTGCTCTAAGCGGAAGGATGCAAATGCGTGGACATAGGGATGACAGAGAATTTGCAACTAGATTAATATCTACACTACCCGACTCAAAAAAATGACTCAAAAAAATAATTATGGAGGCTTAAAAATAGATTTTAAATAGATTTTAAATGGATGTTAAAAAGTAGATATGGGTTTAGTGATAACCTGAACCATCAATACTCATATCTTACCTTTTTTTGTTAACTCTATTTTTTTTGAATATTTATGGTTAAATATAATAAAATATTAATATTTTATGAGAAGAAACAACTTTAAATTTTTCACTTTACTCCTCAGTACTCACTTTTTTCATCATATTTTATTTTCTTATAGGATGATAATAATGCAAATGATATGGAGATAGAGTTTTGAATGTTGTAGAGTTCATACAAAGACAATTTGAAGCTTTAGATATTTCAATCTTTGTTCCAATTCTTGATTGTGAAAAATATATGTTGTCTTTGTACTATACATTATGATTTTTATTATTCCAATTTTATGGTTTTTTTTAGATGTTCAAATCAAAATCTTAACTCATTATTACTAAAATAATTTTGATTTAGAGTGTTCGCAAAAATCTGCTCTTTATATTTTCTATTTAGAAGTTATATTTTTATGTGCTATATAACTCGATGGCTATCCAAAAACTCTAACAATCCAATAGATTTGGATATAGGTAGTAAATCGTAAAAACCGATGGATATGGATATGGATATGGGTTGAGTCATAAAAATAGATATGGATATAGGTTGAGTAATACCTGAACCGAACCCTACCTATTGTCATTCCTAAATGGGAGTAAAGTCAGAAGGGGGCCTACAAGGGCGATTCTGGGACTTGAAATATTGAAAACAATAATGGGCCACAATATGACCTGTTTCTAACATATATTATACTATAACTAATTCTTACGTTATCTAGGATCTCTTTATCTGCACCAATCTCAACACATATTATAGTATAACTAATTCTCTTTAGAGTAGTTATTTATTCATCTAAACAAATTGGTATAATAAGAGAACTTGCTAAGTAACTTGTATCCCCTATTGATCAATATTCAATTAGCAAATTATGAAAGTTGATCTATATTGAAAATTTTCTAACTTCTTTCTATCCATCTCCATATTTGGCCTCTATTTTAAAAACATTAAAGGCTTGCCATTAACATTTTGTGGTAATACTTTTATATTTTTTTTCTATAATTGCTTTGCTACACAATCTAAAATATGAACACAACTGCTGCATTTGTAAGTTTTATCATGTAGCTATTTCCCACTATTGAACTTTTGGTAAAGAAGATCCTTTCTTTACAAAGAAATTCATCAAGGAGACATTCCATTTTTTAGCTCTAAATTAAAGGACCTAAACTGGAGGAGTTATTATGGTTTAAAATTGTCTTAATATAGAGGAATATATATCAAAAAGGCTTAAATTCAACTGAGAACTTTTTTGTTGTTAAGTTATAGCAACATTCAATAGCTTCAATCTTTCTAATTTGTAATTTTTCTAAATGTTTATTTGCCATCCACCACCTTGCTCTATGATTGTTTATTAAGCATTAGGGAAGATATTTTAACACCTTGAGCTAAGATCTCATAAATAATGACAAGACCCTATTATTTCATTTGAGCAATAATAAGAGAATAGCTACAGGAGCCATCCACAGAAACTTTAGGAAAGGGCAAGATACTAAAAATAGTAGAGGTAGAAAGGAAAAAAAAGAGGATAATAAAGAAATTAAACTTTCTCAATAAGAGAAACCATAACTTTTAAACTAGAAGATGGAAAGCAAAAGGCGCCAAAGGGATACATCAAATTGACTCAAAAAGAAGGAAGAGTCACCTTGAATCTTCTGACTAGTTACTATAACAATCATGGCTTCTTAGGGTGCAGTAGATGGCCTAAATTCAACAATAAATTATTGCCTAAAATGGTATGAAAATAACAATATAGATAGAAAAGATTGGCTTTAAAAAGAAAGTCGATGTGTATGAAAATTGCATCACTTTTTCACTTAACTTTTGACATCATTTTAAGTAATTGTGCCAAATTAAACCTTAGATCAAATTATTCATGAATTAAAAACCATTCTAAGTAAAAAAAATATAAAGAAATTCACAATTTATGAAAAAACATAACTGAGTCACACTCATTTACTAGCATATTACCTAGAAGGATCAAGTGTGTCAAATGGCATGGCTTGATCTACAGTCTTGTAGGAGATTGCGTGCAAGTTAGAGAAAAAAATAGAGAGATCCATGGTGTAAAGACACAGTCATACTAGAGGTTATCTATTAATTTCAAAGAAATAGAAAGATCTACAATTTAAAGACATATGCCAAAGGTCATGTCCATCGCATAGAAAAAATAGTGAGGCCAAAATGTATTTAATTGTAAAATCCTAATTTTTTTTAGGATTTTAGCCAACTTTTAGAGAAAATGCACATCAGATAAATCTTTTTCTCTGGAAATGCAAGCGTTAGCTATTAGAAGACTTCTCCAAGCCTTATAATTTTTATTTTAAGCTATTTTTCTCTAAAGAATTGAGGTTTATACATCATCACTCCATATCAAACTATAGGCAAAATTAAGAGTTCATCTAGATTTATTTCTATTATGGCTTCTTCTTTTTTGTCTTTTGATTTTGTATTTTAGACTTGCTCTATGGCTAAACATTGTTATATGTTATATAGGAAAAATCATAGTGGTTATTTTTGTATGAATTGAATTGATTTAACTTATGATATGAGATATACTTTTATGAGCTATTTTGATTGGTTTTATTGATGGTTTATTCACATCAGGATCTAAAATTGATAAAAATTAAACTTGGGACCACTCAAAAGAGTTTGCTTATAAGTCAACTATAGACTAAGTGAAGGAAGTTAAATGGGGTTTTTGAGAGAAGCTTACATGATTTTTTGACTGTTAAGGTAAGACTTTTTATAGCATGTTACAGAAGTTAATGCATTTAATGAATGTCAGTAATGATATAAATATGGGTTAACCAACTAAAAATAGATCGTTGAAACTCAAGAGAGTGCAATTTCAGTGTCTAGAAGATCATGCCAGTGTTGACAATCCACCCAATCTAGGATAATTGAATCTTGATGTCAAAAGTTCTAGTAGTGGAAGTACCAATCTAACTTAGCTATTTTGTTGAATTATCTTCAGATTAATTATCTTATTATTTATTTCCTTAACTATTATTTAGGATTAGGTTTATTTTATATTTCATTTTAAAAAATCCATTAAACTATCTATTTATTTATTATCCTTAGAAAAGTTAAAAGAATTAAGCTTTCTAATCTATATTTCTTGTTCATATTTTTTGAACATTACATTACTAACCAATAATTATTTACTTAGTGAGTGATAGATTTGTAATAGGAAAAAACTTTAGCAGTATTGAAGCATATAAACACATAAATAAGTATACAACTCACAAAATATCAATAGGAAAATTAACCTTGATAAAAAAAGAAAAAAAAGAAAGGGATATTTAAAGGAGAATATATAGAATATATATATACACACATATATTTATGAGATTTTTGTCTCTCTAAGTATCTAAAGCCTATTTTAATAGTAAAACTTATTATTGATATCAAAATAAAAGAAAAGTGGATAACGAATTGTTACCATGGAAAGGATTAAAAGAATCATCTTCGACCATTGTCAACTAAAAAAAAGAAAGAAAGAGGGATATATAAAGGAGAAGAAAAAATATGTATGAAAATTTTCTCTTTCTAACCGCCTAAAACTAATTGTAGAAGTCAAACTTGTTATTGATATCAAAATAAAAGAAAAGAGGATAACAAATTGTTTTTGCAACATATATGAGTGTTCTTTTCGAGATCCTTAAGCTTCTTCAAGATTTGTTTCAAATATATGGAAAAGCTTAGGAAAATCATCTTCAATTTTGAGAGATGTAAAGAGAGAGAGAGAGAGAGAGAGAGAGAGAAAGAGTTCTTAGAGAGAGAAAATGAAACAATATCTTAACATATTGGACAAAGGAGAAGAAAAAATAAATGATATTAGTTTTAAGGTTATAAGTTATTTCTTATTTACACATACAAAAAAGAGGTTGTGAAACCAACTTAGGTAGCACTACATATTAAGTATAATCACAAGATTTAACTTATATATTTAAAGATTTATGGTGGAAGAATTTATGTGTATCTTCTCATTAATAGGAATTGGCATTATATACAAATTACATGACTAACAACTTGTCTAAACTATAGGAGGTAAATAAGTACAAAAAATTATCTCTAGAATATTACATATTCACACTACCATATTTACACCAAATATCCTGAAATATCCTAACACTCCCTTTCAAGTTAGAGCATTGAATATTGAATGCCCAACTTGTGAAGGAGATATTAAATTTGTTATTTCCCAAGATCCTTCGTAAGTATGTTGACAAGTTGTTCAGTAGTTCGAACGTGAAAAGTAACAATGTTACCATCCTAAAGTTGATTGTGAACATAATGACAATCAACCTCAATATGTTTTGTGTGATCATGGAATACTAGGTTTGCAGTAATATGTAATGCCACCTTAGTATCACAAAATAAGTGCATGGGTTTCGAGTAAGTAATGCCAAATGACTTAAGAAGGGACTTGAGCCACATGAGCTCCAAGCTAGTGGTGGCTATGGAGTGATACTATGCTTTAGCTGAAGAACAAGACATAGTAGGTTGCTTCTTAGTCTTACAAGAAATAGGAGATGCACCTAACATAATAAAATAACTAGTAAGAGACCTACGAGTCAAAGGATAGGAGGCCCAGTCTAAATCATAATAAGCATTAAAATGAAGATCACTATCACGATGAAGAAGAAGGCCTTATTTAGGATGTCTCTTTAAGAAGCGAAGAACACACAGAATGGCTTGCCAATGCGCATCTTTTAGAGACTGCATGAATTGAGGAAGAGTGTGAACAATATAACAAAGCTCAAGTCGAGTTATTATTAAATAAATAAGCTAACCAACAAGTGAAGTCCATTGGCAATCGTTAGTTGATGATTCGTCTCAAGGGGAAAATCACATGGTTTTACAACTAGGAGACCGACCTTAAAGATGATATCCAACGCATGTTTTGGTTGGAAAAGAATAAACCATTGGTACCATGAGTAATTTCAATTATAAGAAAATATTTCAAAGTACCCAAATCTTTCATGTGAAAACATAAACTCAAATAAGCTTTGAAATGAGTTATAGCCTTAGAGTTATTACCATTAATAATCAAATTGGCAATATACCTAAGAGCATGCAATTCTAAACCATTCTTAGTATATGATAACAAAGAGTAATCAACATAAGATTAAATGAATCCAAAAGTTTTAAGAGAAGAAGCAAGTTTAGCAAACCAGTTAAGCGAGGCCTAACGGAGACCATAAAGAGGCTTGCGTAGGTGACAGACTTTCCCAAAAAAAGAACTAGAGAAGCTAGGGGGAGGAGTCATATACACCTCTTCCTCTAAATCACCATAATGAAATGCATTATGAACATCCATTTGGAGAAGCTCCCAATTTTTAATAATTGCAACAGTGAGAAAGACCCAAACATTGACCTTTTGGGCAACAAGAACAAGGGTCTCATTATAATGCCCTCAACTTGGTTGTTCCCAAGTATAACAAGTCTTTCCATGAGGTAAATCTTTAAGGACCCATATGTCATTTTTTCAAACGCATCAATTTTTTTATGCATGGCTTCACATCATTCAGGATATTACACGGCCTCAGAAAATTGGGTTGGTTCATAACCTGCAGTAATAGCTTCCAAAAATTGAGTATGTTACATCGAAAAATTATCACAAGTCATATAATTTACTATAGGATACGAAGTACTTGAGGACGATGGTGGCATAGGTATCAAAGAAGGGGGGTCTATGTAGTGTGGCATATATAGTCACAAAGGTATACTGAAGTCTGTCAATCATAAGAACTTCGATGACGAGCCATCGTTCCCCCTCACTTTAATTGATCTAGATAAAATTAACGACACATCAGGAGCCAAAAAGTTATGATCCTTATTAGCAGTGCCCAAAAAATCATTTTCATAGATAAAAGAATGAGGGAAAACCAAATATGCATCTAAATTAGAAGATGGAGTTGGAGAATCACTAAAGGGAATATGTTGCTCATAGAAAACAACGTCTCATAAGGTGAAGAAGTCGCCAGTCTCAATATCATATAATCTCCATCCTTTTTCCAATAAGGATACCCAACAAAAATAGATTTGTGACTGAGATAATTAAATTTATTTTGATATCGAGGCACTTTGGAAGAAAAACAAAGATACCCAAAAATCTTTAAATGAGTATATGAATTAGGTCTCCTATATAAAATCTCATAAGATGTTTTCATATTATAAAGAGAAGTGGGGGGTTCTATTAATGAGATACCCGATTGTTAATATGCATTCCCCCCAAAACTCTAGAGGCAGGCTAGCTTGAAAACAAAGAGCACGAGCTACATTAAGAACATGATGATGTTTTCTTTTAAACTGATCATTTTATTAAGGGTTTCCAACACAAAAACTCTCAAACATAATTTCATTGTCAACAAAATCAATTTTCAAGCAAGTAAATTCTTGTCTATTAAATTGTGTTTGAGTCATGGCACAAAATTTCTTAAAAATTTTCCTAACTTTAACCTTATCAACCATTAAATAAATCTAAACACCACGAGAACAATCATCAACAATATTAAAAAAAAATAAGTAGCACCATAAGATGAAAAACGCTATAAGGGCCCCAAATATTGGTATAAACCAATTCAAATAATTCATAAGCATGACTAGAACTAGTAGGAAAAGTGTCATGAGTCTGTTTAGCGTAACAAAACACCACCCATTTCAGATTTATTTTTTCTACTATCAATACTACTAACTACAGAAACTAGTTGATGAGATGGATGTCCAAGCTAACTATGCCACATGTAGTAGGAGTCAATAGTAGTAACACAACATTGTCCTATCACAGGTTCCACAAAACTAAACCAGTAAACCCGATTCCTCTCTTCACCTGCACCAATCACCATCCTCGAAGTGTGATCTTATATCACATAGATTTTTTCAGTTAATGGGACTATGCAATTTAATTCCTTAATTAACTGAACAAAAGAAATTAAATTGCAATTTAATCGGGGAACAAATAAAACATGGCGAATTTTCATATTATCGCTAAAGACAATGGTTCCTTCCTAGATAGCATTAGTATATGTTCCATCAGGTAAGATAATGATTGATGAAGAAATATCACAAATATTGACAAGCGAATTCTTATCCCCATTCATGTGATAAGAAGCCCCAATTTCCAAAATCTAATAAGTAGAAGACGTACACGAAATTTTCTCCGTAGAAGTAGATTTTGTATTTAAAGTCTTAAATAAATTAAACACCATGGACCATTGCTCATCAAATAATGTTGAACCCAAAGAATTACGGTCCTGCATGGTAAGATTAATGTCGTGCAAGCTAGAGGATGCGTGGCTCCTTATGCAACGTTGGTGAGGGCGGTACTATCTCAGCCATGCCCACTACCAGATGATGTGCCACCATCGTGCCCTCTGCCACGGCCACTAGAATTTCCAAAAATCTGAGGTTTTGTCCACCATTCAAGATACCCCTATAGCTTAAAACAGGTGACAATATCATATCCCACTCGATTATAATGGGAGCAAAAATGATCATGACAATCACCACTGTCATGATGAGAAGAGTGTAAATAATAGGGTGAGATAACATCAAAAGCCATGGGTTTCTTTCCTTTATCGCCCCCTTCACCGTCGACCATAGTGTACAGCTTCGCACCGATGGAGATGAAGGATGTGCATGTAATTTTTTAGGAGAAAAAAAGATAGGTTTTGTTGTTTTCCTGCTTTGATACTATAAAGAATTATAATGGAAGAATTTTTGTGTATCTTCTCATTGATAAGAATTGGCATTATATACAATTACATGAATAACAACTTGCCTAAACTATAGGAGATAAATAAGCACAAAAATTTATCTCTATAATATTACATATTCGCACTACCATATTTACACAAAATATCCTGATAATATTATATTCAAAATAAATAACAACCTTAATTATTTGATTATTTTTTATACTTCTAACTAATATTAATAAAATTAAAGATTTATATTGAACCTCTTCTAATTTCATTTTTTTTTCATTTCAACTCTTATATTGTAAAAATTCTCACTTATTCCTTTACATAATCAACTTTTGTAATTTTTCATTAGTTTGTCACCCACTCTTAGTTAAAACATAACATAGTACTAAAACTTATGATTTTACTATGATGATGTTTTAGGTCAAAAGTAAAAGATAAATTAATATAATATAAGAAAAAAGTGTAATAGTTAAACAATAATATAAAGGAGAAAGTGATTATTTTTAAAACATGAGGGTTGAAATAAAAAAATTAAATCAAGAGGAGGTTCAGCATATTTTATTCTATATAATCGAGAACTCTTATATTAAAATATAATTTATCTTGTGAGACTTAAATAGAATTAGAGTACCCAAAATCTGCATACAAAGTGTGTGAAAGTTCTTTATCACATATTCAATAAAATCGTATACTCCATACTAATAAGTTTCTATTGATGTCATTAGACCTATTTGAATTTGGTCGGGTTGGTCGTACTGGGCCCGAGCCCAATCACAACGATCCATGGGCCGATCGGTCTATCTCTCAAAGATGGGTCTCACGCCC
>JAOTIZ010000003.1:16495314-16518028 GCA_027123425.1 Erythroxylum panamense
ATCATGTATGGATTGGTATGTTGATTTGGATTTGTTGCTTCCGCTGTAAGTAATAATTTCTTAAAAGTTTTGAAATCTACCGTTTTTCCAAACAAAGCATGTTTTCTTTTTCCGATCCAACACTTTCATGATCATGTCATTCCACAACTTTGCATATAATTTCATTTCTCCACTATTAATGTTCACATGCAAAATCATGAATCAAATGACTTTTCAAGGTTATAATGTGGGCAAAGGTAAGGTGAGATGTATTTGGGTTAAGTAACATAAAAGTCATCAAAGTTAGTGAAACAAAAGTAACACTGAATATACCATCAAGTGTAAAAACCAACATTCACTCACAATTGTGTGCATTAACTATGATGAATGCAAAAATAAGATTCATAACTCAAACTTGAGCTCTCATACACAAACCACATTAAGTATATACCAATCCAAAGGGATCACTTATATAATTGATGACAATACATTGAACCACAAAAAGTGACCCTTTCAAGCCAATATCTACCTGAAATTTAACAAACTCAGGTAACCCTTTCAATACAACTTTAGGAGGATGCATTAAGTATGAATAACCTTGCAAACCACAAATGCATTTCCTCCTTGATACATTTATTTATACATATTTTTATTTTTATTTTTCTTTCTCTTTCTCTTTCTCTTTTTTCTTTTTCTTTTCTTTTCTCTTATAAAAATTAAAATAAACAACATCAACATGGGAATTTCAATGATAAGATATAAAATAACATCCCAACATTATAACTAACTTATACATATGTACACCTCACACTTAGAATATTTTACATCCACAAACTCAATAATCACAAATGTTCCACTAACTTTATGGCTTAGTTGGACATTTAGTTAAGTATAAAGCAAGTAATGTGGTTGATATAAAAGAAAGGCTAATAAGGCTCAAAAGAGGTTTAACAAAGGAAAAATCATGTTAACGGGGTAGACTATTTAGCTAATGTAACTTATGCAATAAAGAATGCCTAATCATTTCTATGTTAATGCATGTGATAAAAAAGTGGTCTCAAATAGAAACTCAAAGCAAAGTCACGATGTACATGTCATGAAGGTCACACATTATCAAAAGACAATGAGATTGATATAGATGTGTCAGTCTAATAAGACTCAAAATCTACTAGCTTTGTCTACCACTAGTCACTTCTCTTCTAAAGATAATACATATCAACCAATCACAAAAGTAAAAAAAAACATACTAAAGTTGCTATGAAATTATCTAGTCAATTCACACTCTGATCATAACTATATAGTCCTAGAATCAACACACATGAAAATGTTTGTTTTGTTGTTTTGTTCTTTCTCTTACTTATTTTGATTGAAAACTTAAAACAAACAAATTCAAAAACACGCATGCATATAAAAAGTAATGCGGAAATATAAAGAAAAGAAATTTACTTCTCTTAGGTTGCCTCCCAAAAAGCGCCTTTGTTTAGGGTCACTAGCTCGACTCCATGTTTCCTCTTATATGACAAAATTGTGATCTTCAAGTGTCATATGTGACTCCTTTACGTAAGGTTCTTTCGGATAGGGCCTTGGTTGATAATCGTTCACCTCTAGCATCTTCCCTGTAACACCCACATACCCCCTGGAGGATATGCAGGTGCCACACAAAACAAAACCAAAATCTAAAACATACAAAGCATTCCTTACATGCATTTCCAGAAAACTCAAGCAAGCATACATTACATATCATTAAATGTTATTTTATAAGCAAAACATGTCATACATATTGTGCTTAACATAATACATGCCATATATTCAAATGCTAACCTTTATAAAAGTTATTACATATCACTTACAGGATATTACAAACCTTATCCACAAGTATACAAAATGTCTCATTACATTGCAAAACAAATAAAAACATCTCAACAAATCAAACAAAACAACTTATAAAATAGAACACGTTCTTCTTGGCCACTACGGTAGTCTTTGTCCCAGTCCTTAAATCTTCTTATCAGAACCTACACAGAGGCAAAACCACCGTGCTAAGCATATAACTTAGTGGGGAATAGCTGAACAAGATATAATTTGGTGATTGTTTCTAACAGTTGTCTATCATTCACATATATAGAATCAGATCAAATCACATACAACCTTTAATTGTTCAAATTAAAGAACAATCCAACAATATTTGCATCAGAACAAAATATAACATATTCTACAGGATATACTTGCTTCAAAACAAAACTTACAAGTATCCGAACAAAATAGCATAATATCAAAACAAAACTTTAAAGTATCAGAACAGAACTTGATTGTCAAAACAAAACTTGATTATATCAGAACAAAATTTAGTTATTTCAAAACATAATTTGATTATATCATAATTGAGCATATAACATAATACAAAACAAATTAGCCTACTAATCCTTTTTACAGAAGTCAGTAACAGGACCAGAACAAAAGATACCTATATTTAGTATCTGAAACATAAAACACTTAAGTCTCTAAAACAAAAGACACATAAATGTTTAAAATCAAAAGACACTAGAGTGTCTGGCACAGAAGACACTGTGTCTAGTTACCTAAGCAGCTACAGACCCTTCTAGGCATGCCTATTTACCCACAACTAGGACTTGACAATTTTAAAACAAACCATTTTAGATTTCAAAATCTCATGCAAAGATGTAGTGCATAACATATATCTTTATTCCAATTTTTCTCAAATTGAACATATACATGCACCTCCGAACAAACTTAACATACCTTATAAGCATAAACATTTGCAATAATGTACCATTAAATGCATTATGTATTTACACATTACATATAATTGCATAAATTCCCAATTCACAAACAATTATATTTAATTCACATCATATAAATCCTTTGAAACATGTTTGTATTCATAAGGACACAATCATAATTGAACATACCATACACTTTAACATTAGACACATTATTAATTAATCACTCATTCTTTAAGTTATTACCTCAATTAATATTCCATAACTAGATTAACTTTTACTCAATCAATCTAACATCATCTAGGTTCATTTTCAACCTAAATTAAGTTCAATTAAACCATTACTAAGTGCCCTAACCTTATATATGTCAACAACTGCACAAAACTAAGTTTTTCACCTTCCTAACCAGTTTCCATGACCGTGGGACTTAACTCCTTCATACACCTTTAACACCCTTCATTATAGTTCTAAAATTCCACCTTAATTCTACCTTATTCATGCTCAATACCTCATCAAATTCATGCCCAAACTAATTAAAAAATCATTCATTAAGCATCTCACAATCCATGATCTTTCAGGTATCAACATCTAAAGCAAAAGCTATCAAATAAATATCATGTTCCAGGCTACAATTCATCATTAATTCAATACATATTCTATCCAATTCAAGCATAAAATAATTCATATTATAGCGTGCAATCAAGTTTAGAATTCCCTTACCTTATTAACTTCAAAGAACAACTCCAAAGAAGCAAGCCAACAAGTCTAGCCCTTCCAAGCAACCAGCACATATCCAAGATCAAGGTGCAAATCTTAGCACCAAGAAGACAATAGCATAGAAGATAGCAGGATCCACTTCTTTGATGCAATATCTTGTAAGAACTTTAAGTGATGATGATCCAAATTCAAGCAAAAATCTAGAAATTGTGAGTGAAAGAGAGGGTTTCGGTGGTGAGATGAGAAAAGAGAGATGAGCCATAGTAGAAAGTGAACAGCAGAAACAAAACCAATGTTAGAGACATGCCATGTGTAAGATGACTCATCTTGCTTTAGGGACACTTGTTACATAAAGACACAAGCCACATGTCCTCTCCCTAGCTAGCACACATGTTCTTCTATGTGGCTACCAAATGTTACAATTATGCTAGGTCATTTGTCACTCAATGATATAGACTTAGTCATTCAAAATTTTCATGTACCAACCTGACTTACCACTTGACAATTTTCCTAGTACAAATGTACATTTTAATACCTCAAGTCTCTAATGATGTTAATTAATTCCAATTTATTAAGTATGATCCGTTAAACCAAAATTCTAGTCATCTGAAATTCTCAATCATATAAAATTTTTTAACACCTATCATGCATGTACTTTCTTGAACATGTAACATTCCAACTAGGGTAATCTGGGGCCTTACAATTCTCTCCCTCTTAAAAGAATTTCATCCTCCAAATTCATACCTGATTAAAATAGTTGAGGATATTAAGCCCTCATGGTCTCTTCTAGTTCCTATGTTGCTTCCTCGAGTCCATGGTGTTGCCAGAGTACTTTCACCAAAGGTATTTGCTTGTTCCTGAGTTGTCGGGCTTTTCTAGCTAAAATAAACATAAGCCCTTCTTCATAAGTATAATATGGTTGTACTTGGATTTCTTGCACAAGAATATTATGTGTGTCATCTGACTGATATCTTCTCAACATTGAAATATGAAACACATTATATAACTTGGCCAACTCTCTCGGAAGAGCTAACTGATAAGCTACTAGTCTAACTCTCTTAAGAATCTCATAAGGATCGAAGTATCTTGGGCTGAGCTTACCTCTCTTCCCAAACTAAAGTATGTTATTCCATGGTGACACTTTTAAAAACACCTTATTACCTACCTGAAACTTAATATTTTTCCTTTTTAAGTCAGCATAGGACTTATGCCTATCACTAGCAACTTTTAACCTTTATTGGATAACTTGAACTTTTTCTTTAGTATCTTTCACAATATCAGGCCCGATCATCTCATTTTCACTTAATTTTCCCCAACACATTGGAGTTCTATACTTCCTACCATATAGAGCTTCATATGGCACCATGTCAATACTAGTCTGATAACTGTTGTTATAAATGAACTCCATTAAAGCAAGATAATTATCTCAACTTCCCGAAAATTCTAATACACAACCCTGAAGCATATCTTCTAATATCTAGATAACACTTTTAGATTGTCCATTTGTCTGGGGATGGAAAGCAATGCTGAACTTGACTTGAGTACCCAAAGCCTTTTGTATACTTTTCCAAAATCTCGAAGTAAATCAAAGATCACGGTCAGAAATAATAGATATCGGTACTCCATGGTTATAAGATTTAGAGTAAGAGTTTAAGAAAATTTTACTTCCATCCATGAATTCTTTTATATTTATCACAAACATGAAACAAAAAAATGAGAGGATCATGAAATAACTTAAAAGAAACCAATTATGAACAAATATATACAAAATATCAATTAAAATCATAAACAAAAACTAAAATATCGCACTCTACGACAACGACACCAAAATTGAAAGCACGTAGTGGTGGTGAGTCTAGTTTATTTTGACTAACATTACGATGTGCTTTCAATTTTGAGCACCTATCAATAATCAAGAATGTTTATATAAAACGTGTAAAATTTCTCCTTCCTTTAAAAAAAATTCATAATTGTTTTGTACACTCTACATATACCCTAAAGACGACTTCTAGTATGAACCAACATTCCTTAACAACTTCATAAGTGGAGCCACAATCTTCATAATAATCAAGTAAGCATCCCAAAATTTATTATCTAGAATAATCGTATAAACCTCTTTTCCATTCTCTCCCTTTGATAACTTGAAAAGTATTTATTATTAATAAATTATGAAGTCTTTATAAACATAAATAATTTTAAAAGTTATAAATGTAGTTGCGAACATAATAACAGTAGGATATACAATCTCAATTCAATATTCTTGCTTTCTTAACCAAGACAAAAATGTAAGATGATTATAGACCAAAATTATTATCTTAGATGCATATAAAGTAAGACTAGAAATATAGTCTATACAACCAATATCTTTTAAAATGAGATTTATATAATGAGTAGTGCATAAAACCAATAAATATATTTATGTTTCGATTGTAATAAGTACATAATTGATATATAATTAACTTCATCGTCTATAATGAAGTGCATAATAATTTTGGATCCAACCCACTTGATAATTTCGCAAAATAATCCAAATAAACACTTTTTACCATATTAAAAGCATTAACATACTTAGGAAAAGTTATTCCAACACTGCAATAAACTAATAAATTAATCAACATTCTTTTCTTTAATCAGTTCACCTATCTACTATAATATTGAATCATATTGTTCCCTAACTAAATTTATATGTATCTACAATCAACCACCATTCCTTTTTTAAATCTTAAAATAAAAGCATATGAATCCCATAATAAGAAGGTGCCTTAAATCCTAAACTCACCATTATTGTAGGATCTATTGTTTCTCAAAAGTTGGATGAATTTAAAGCATTTAAATATATGAATGACAAAACCAGCATGGCATCAATGTACATAACCTTCTAAAAGTGCAGCTTGAGCTTGGTTTAAAGCCTAATTAGGCCTAATTTACACTGTCTGAGCTTGAGCCTAACTAAGTTTTAAACTGCATGAAGCCTATCTAAAGCTTGAAAGTTCTAAAGGACTCGAAGCTCGCCTAAAGCTTAACCTAAAATCAACTCTACCCATTATTCATCCCTTTTCTTTGTTATTAATCGTAACATTACCTCCAAATCACCATGAATCAATAACAATATAAATGTAGAATTGGAAGAGAAATAAAAGATTCATACAAAATAGAAAAACCATAAAGTAAATTCAAAAGTTAAAGCTTGAGGAAGGAAGGTGGAGAAATGAAGGAGCACTGATAACTATAAGCACTTAGATAGGTTGCCTATATTGGTTAAGTACTAATTAAATATATGATCAATCTGCAATTAGGATATGTTAGTGGCGGTAATTTACTACTCATGATAATTAAAGGATCTCGGTCTCATAATATTATATAAATTTAATAAAAAGTATATATTCTTAAAAATAATTTATTATTAATTTTTAATTTTATTGTGGCACTCGTTGTAAATAACCATAACCTGACGAAGTTATGTCCAAATTAAAAGGATCGAGCGGTGCAAGTCCTAATAGGGGTTTAGACCAAACTCGGCAATTTAGCCTGTAGTGACCTAGATTCTTCTCGTGTTGCGAAACCTATCATTCCTCCACTGCCATGGCGTTCTGAAATGATTAGAAGAGAACGGGTGTAATGGTAGGAGTAGGTGAAGGACTCAGACTAGTAGGCTAGAAGAACTTAAAAGTAGTAAAAGTATGGAACAAAGCCAGAGGTCAATAGCGGCCGCTGCTGCTTCTTGTGGTTACCAGTTCCACCCCGCTCGTCCCGCCATTATCGATCTCTTTAACCTCTATTTGGGTGTAATTTACTCCTGTTACTAGTTCACTTTGCATCTCTTTGTCCGCTTTGTGATAGTTAATTAACTTTCTCTCTCTTTTTTTCTAGCAGAGAAGCAACCGCCAGAAACCGGATGATTCTATTCGTGAACAACCGTTAGTCTCTCTCTCTCTCTCTTAGTGTGTGTGTTTGTTTTCATGTTTTTGCGTGTTTCTTTTTTTTTTTTTTGCTTTTATCATTGTTGCTGGGCTAATTTCCAATTTTCTCTACAGCAACAAGACACAAAAACGTGTACTTGCACCTAACACAGACCTTCCTCCTCGAAATGACCAATTTCTTTCGGATTTCGAACAACTCCAGTCCCAGTTTCCGGTTGGTTTCCTTGTTAAAAAACCCCCAGCTCCACTTGCTGTTTTTTTCCTAAAAAATTTTGTTTTATGCTCAAAAAAGAATTAAAATTTGCTTTCCATTGAACTCTGGTACTCAGGACCAAGAACAAGTGCGTGCTGTCACAGAATCTGTGCTCATATCTCTGGTGGTGCAGTGTAGTAATCATGGTCCACGAGCGGAGTTCCTGCTCTTTGCTTTACGGAGCTTATGTGGTATAGGATACATTAACTGGGATACTTTCTTACCAAGTCTTCTTGCGTCCATATCCTCTGCAGAAATGTCTGTTGGTCAGGCTTCTCAAGCAATGCCTGTTGTTTCATCCACCAGTCTATCGCAAATTCCTTCTTCGAGTGTGATGCCCAATTCATCCCATTTACAGACTTCAAATCCAACTTCTCCATTGCCTTCAGTTCATGGTTTTGGTTCCCCTGCTCAATCAGCAATTGAACCATCATCTTCTGCATCTATGTCCCCTGTAAAGTTGTCTGATATTTCTGGTAATGTTCAACAGTCTGCAACAAGGACCAATTCATTGGCAAGGGATAGTGCCATTAGTAGTCTACGGCAGCTATGCTGCAAGATAATTTTGACTGGTCTTGAATCTAATTTGAAGCCTGTGACACATGCTGATGTTTTCTACCATATGTTGAATTGGTTGGTTAACTGGGATCAAAGACAACATAGTGTTGATGAACCCAATAATGTGAAAGGCTTGAGACCTGACAAGGCTCTAGTTGAATGGCTGCACAGTTGCTTGGATGTAATTAGACTTTTAGTCAACGAGGAAAAGTGTCGGGTGCCCTTTTATGAGTTATTGCGTAGTGGCCTGCAGTTTATAGAGAACATACCAGATGATGAAGCTTTGTTTATGCTTATTTTGGAGATCCACAGGAGGCGAGATATGATGGCTATGCATATGTTGATGTTAGATCAACACCTTCATTGCCCCACTTTTGGTACTCATAGGATTTTGACACAAACAATTCCTAATATTTCAGTTGAAGCAGTTGCAAACCCTCGCCTTTCACCTATTACCTATCCTAGTGTATTAGGTGAACCGTTGCATGGAGAGGTGATGACTTTTCTGAGAACTCCTTGTGGAATTTGTGAAATTGATGCTCCATTCTAATGTACAAATTTGATTCTTGATGGTATTATCATTTGATAAACATCCGTCTCATGGCACTTCATTGATATTTCTTCCCTTTCTTCAAATTGACTTATTTCTAGCCTATGTTTAGAAAAAATTGTTGATGACAAATGATAATTAGGAAAAAAATTTGAAACTTGGCCTATGTTTGTTTTTGACATGATGGAGTAAATAGCAAACCTACAAGGCTACTTTGTGCTTGACAATCCATGCAATTTTTTGCACCATGGAGCATGATTTTTTTGAGGATTTTTATTTATTTATGTAAATAATGCCTCTTACATTTAATAAGAAGGTTTTATGCTTCACATGACATGTCACATGCATTGTCTAGTGGTGTTCAAGGCATTTCTTTTACTTGGCTAGGATCTTGCAAATTCCATCCAAAGGGGAAGTTTGGACTGGGAAAGAGCTTTACGTTGCATTAGGCATGCTCTTCGATCTACCCCATCTCCTGATTGGTGGAAGCGTGTGCTCCTTGTCGCTCCTTCTTATAAGAATCCTACTCATGGGCCCACTCCCGGTGCTGTTTTCACTTCAAGTATGATTTGTGAGGCAACTATTGATAGAATAGTTGAGCTTTTGAAGTTAACAAATTCAGGTGCATTACTGCTCTCTTCGATATTGTTCTCACGTTTATTGTATCTTTTAAGAGCATCAAATTTTTCTAAAAATGTTTCCTTCTATTCTATCCCCTAGTAAATGTTCAAGTTGTTGCATTCAAAAGACTTATTCTCTTGCATGTTACTTTTTCTTAACCTGAAAATCTTAGTATTTGAAGATATTTACACATAATGGAGATGGTAGTTGTAATTGTGAGCTATTGTAATAAGCGACAAATATTGGAGGGATGCCTTAATATGTTAGTGAAATGTTGTTGGTCTCCACAGTCAAATTGCAGTGTTTTAATTCCCCTTATTATGTTTTCTCCGTTGTAGGTTTACACTCGATGTTTACGAAATATCTAACTTTCTTTATATAGTTAAGCGATCCTTAACAAAGGACTTTCCTTTCATGGTTGCAGAAGTTAATTGTTGGCAAGATTGGCTTGTCTTCTCGGACATATTCTTTTTCCTTATGAAAAGTGGGTGCATCGATTTTGTTGATTTTGTGGACAAGCTAGTTTTACGGCTCACAGAGTGTGATCAGCACATCCTTCGGACTAATCATGTGACTTGGTTACTTGCACAAATTATTCGAGTTGAACTTGTTATGACTGCCTTGAATACAGATTCAAGAAAGGTCAATCATATTTTGTGATTATGTTACATCCTATAGTTTTATCATTTAGGGTCTTGTTTCCAATGTTGTTTGTTCTTTGTTTTAATCTATGCTTCACTCTCATTTTGCTCGTTGTTAGTTAACATCTGCCTTGGACATCAACTATTAGTTTGTTCCCTTTAATAGTTGTTTATTGATACTTGATTAATTCTTTTAACTTATCTTTGTCAAACTTGTCAATCATAAATCCACTTTCAGGTAGAGACTACAAGAAAGATCTTATCATTCCATAGAGAAGATCGAAGCTCTGATCCTAACAATCCTCAAAGCATCCTTCTTGATTTCATAAGCAGTTGTCAAAATTTACGTATTTGGTCATTGAACACATCAACAAGAGAATACTTGAATAATGAGCAGCTTCAGAAAGGAAAGCAAATAGATGAGTGGTGGAGGCAAGTAAGCAAAGGTAAATTATTTGCAATGCCACTGGACATTTAGCGAAGCTTTATAAAAATTCTTTATTAAGTATAGTTGAAAGATGTTCTTGAAGTTCTATTAGATTTGTTGATTTTCCAATGTTTCTACTTCAAATTGTTTGCATAGTGATAATTAGTTACGCACGTAGGTTCTACGAGATGTTCGCATCATGACTCTACTATCACAAGCTAGATAAGATACTTTTCTATAATTTTTCTTTTTAAGTGTCGCGGATCTATTCTAACTGTTGACTAGTTATAGAAGACAATCACAATCTTGTCCATGTAGATGCTACTTAAGTTATAGGAAGAAAATAGGCTCACACTACAGTTCATTCAATAATGATATCATAATTGGCTTCACTTCCTCTTTTTACTCATTTCTTGTTAACGTTGTGGAGTAGGAATATTATAGTTTTGTGTGAGGATATGATTCCTATAGCCTAGTTAATAATCCTGTTTCTAAAACATCCTTGTATTTAAGAAGCTCGTAGATGAGTTATAAATTCTTTTTCCTAGTTATGATTCATGGAGAAATATTTTGTTTCTAGTGTTACTCAAGTCTTTGTTTAGGTTCCATTAATTTATTGATAGAAGCTTATCTTAGTGAGTAAGAGGAAAGAGAGTAGAATGTGAGATCATGTGTTCGAAAAAATTATAGTATGTATCCAACTTTTGTTTTCACTCTTCATAATGGCACAGACCGAAGAGAAAGTAAGGAAAAGGAAATGCCTTTCTTTTCTTTGTTGCTCTTGATTGCCATTTTAGTTACTCAATCTCCACTTGCAGCTTTCTTAAAGAATACATGCTCAAAATGTTGTGAAATATACTGTTCAAAACTTATATAAACTACTTTTTGTATTGTTTAACCAAAGAAGGAAATTTGGATTTAGCATAATTTATTAGTGACATTTTCCTACCATATGCACAAAAAATAGATTGTCAGATAAACTCTTTTTGTTGTTTTGTTGGCGCATTGTCCAACACTAACTTCATCCTTCAAATGTTATATCTAGGCATCCTAGGGCAATCTTCATAATCCTTTGCGTGGGTTGACCTCTTGCAATGGTTATCATTGTTTAATTTTGGTTCAGGGGATCGTATGATTGATTACATGAATATGGATGATAGATCAGTTGGAATGTTTTGGGTTGTTTCGTACACCATGGCACAGCCAGCTTGTGAAACAGTGATGAACTGGTTATCTTCTGCTGGAGTTTCTGAACTATTGCCAGGAACGAATATTCAGGCAAATGAGAGGTTAATGGTGATGCGGGAAGTAAGCCCGCTACCAATGTCACTATTATCAGGCCTTTCTATGAATTTGTGTTTGAAATTGGTCTTCCAAATGGAAGATTCTTTATTTGCAGGGCAGGTATTGTCTTTACTGATATTTATATAATGAAGTCAATGCATTTTCCTTAGTATTTCACTTTAAAGTTGATATGCATTCGTAGACTTTGCAAAGCAATTGATTGTATCTAACTCCTGATTTTCTTGTTTCTCATTGTCCAAAACGAAATTCAATTATGTTCCACACAACAAGATATAACTTCTAGTGAATATATAGCTGTTGATAAAAGTGGAATGTTTATGAACAAAAAATGCCAAATAGCACAAGGCTTTGCCCATTAGACACATTGTCTAAGAGGATTGATATGACAAAATGGGGAACAATATGATGCTTTCATTCTATAATTGAATTTGGAAGACACATTTGTATTGCTAGGGAAGATGGGTATATATGATGTTAAGTGTTGATGTGATTGTAATTTTGGTGCAGGTTGTCCCTAGTATTGCAATGGTTGAGACATATTGTCGGTTGTTGCTAATTGCACCTCACTCATTGTTTCGTTCGCACTTCAATGTAAGTCTCTTTACTTTCTATATAGATGCTTCTTGAAGCATCCTATTTTTAGGCATTAAATGTATGCCTGTAACAAAACATTAAATGTTTCACTTGCTGATAGGTAAAACTTGAAGTAAGTGCAGGACAATGTACACAACAATTTATGGGCCTCTTTTGATGTACAAGAGGAAGATCCTAAACTAATAGTCCACTCCATATACAATACGTGATGGGTTTTATAGGACTACGAGACCACTTACTTTTCTTTCACATGTTGCACGTTGATATATAGTGAAGTAAAATCATGTTTTTATAAATAACTATTACTTTGGCAGCACTTGTGTTAATTAGCCTTTGAAATAATTTAAATTTACATATACTTCCAGGCGAGTTTTTTAAATTCAACACTTGCTCTTTGAACTTGCTTTTTGTAGTCTAACCAGGTTTTGCTAACTCTGCACTTGACCATGGTGAAATGTACACTACACTTATAATTATGCTAATATGTTTTTGGTTGTCTTTGTTCGTGAACATATGCTTTCATGAAGATTCTAAAAACATTCCTTAAAATTTTCCCTTGCAGCACCTAGCACAGAGATATCCGTCCTTATTGGGCAAGCCTGGGGTAACTCTTTTGGTTCTTGAAATTGTGAACTATCGGTTGCTTCCTCTCTACAGGTGTTCTTCAATTTATGCAATCACTAAAATCAGTGATATTTAAATTGTTTTGTTGAAATTTGAAGAGGCTTAAGACTTCTTAATTTATGCACTGAAGTTATCTCTTTAAGACCTAGTTATCTCTTTAAGACACTACTAGGTTGCATAAAGCTTGTAGCACAACAAGATTTTACTTTGTCCTTGCTTTTGGATGTGGTGCCACATCTTTTTAATTGGAATTTCTTACTATCTATAGTGAGAGTTCCAAAATTTGTTTTCGTAGAATACGAGTTCTAGAAGTTTTTAATCATTTCTTTATTTCCATCCAAGGAAATTTTATATTTTGTGACTTGGCCTTTTGTTTGTTTTCCAGGTATGAAGCGAAGAGCAAAACTCTGATGTATGATGTAACTAAAATAGTGTCTACATTGAAGGGAAAACGTGGAGACCACCGTGTATTTCGATTAGCTGAAAACTTATGCATGAACTTAATTTTGTCACAAAGGGACTTCTTCCCTGTGAAAAGAGAAGCAAAGGTAATTTAAAAGAACCTTATCTTAGCTAAACGGAATTATTAACTTAGTCAAACTAAGATTTTATGATTGTTTAGTCAGGTCCAAGTAAATTCACTGAAAAATTGAATCGTGTAACTATAATCACTTTTTCCATCATTGTCAAAACATGTTCGATTAAGATTCTGTGATTGCTTTGTAGGGTCCAAGTGAATTCACTGAAACACTGAATCGTGTGACTATAATCACTTTTGCGATTATTGTCAAAACACGTGGAATTGCTGATGCTGATCACTTGCTTTATGTACAAAGTATGTTAGAACAAATAATGGCAACAAGCCAACACACATGGTCCAAGAAAACTTTATTCTACTTCCCTCCTCTTCTTCGTGATTCCCTTAGCGAGAGAATGGACAAAAGAGGCTTGGCTATTCAAGCATGGCAACAGGTTTGTTGTTATGAATATCTTCCATGTTTCACCATTGCCATTTTTTTCACTGCCTTCTATGTTGGTTAGATTTCCTTGGTTCAAATACTAATATGTGGCTAGTTAGTATTTTTCTGTGGTAAAATTTACAAAAATGACAATGAATCCAAAAGGTGTTAGGGAACTATGGACAAAATTAGACTTAATGATAGAAGGGTTAGGTTAGCTAGTTTAAACACTTTAGGGTTAGAAATAATAAAGTGACTGTGATTAAACAATAAAAAGAGAATTAAGGTTAAAAATGGCTTTGAAATAAAATTCTACAGTAACATGAAATTTGTAATTTGCTATAGAATGATTTATTTATAGTAGTCAGGAAAAACTATGTAATTTGCTACAGTAACAGGAAAAACTAGTAGTACTAGAAAAATTTATTTATAAGGAAACTAACATATAGGAAAATTTGTGGATTAAGAAAAAAATTCCAATTAGAATAAACTAAGTAAAGTTCTTTGACTTTGGTCAAATGTTCCTATATCGTTCTCTTTTGGTTTGAAAAGAAGCTTACTCTAATGAGTGAACATGGACATGCTCCTTAGAGATGTTAGGATCGAGTACTTCCAGTTTTCGGTTTACCAACTTAGATCACCAAGAAATCTTCCATATGAGTAGTAACGTTTTGATTGAATTTCTTCGACATTTTACACATGTTCGATAGTTTTAAGCTTTAGCAATTGGAAGCTATAGAACTCGAGTCTATGGTATCACAACAAAATTCATCAAATGGATAAAAGTGTCAAAAATTATTGGTTAGGTTGATTTATAAGTCAGGGAGTAGCTAAATTAGGTATGTATTTGTGCTGGTTTTTTAAAAATCTTATAAAGTTCAAACTTTCTTTGCTTGAACTTATGATTAATATGCTATAATTATATTATATGTGGCAAAAGTGTCACTATTAGAAAGTTAAGGAGGAAACCTTTTCTTGTTGTAGATCTTGACATACCCATTAATTACATCTAATACTTCTTCCTGGTGATTTCCTTTAATTACACCAAAGTCATTACACGAAAAACCTCTTTGTTGGTGGAAATTTGGAAATTGGGTAATTGTCGATGCGCAAGATGTTGTATGATCAATCCTACACTTTCTAAAGGAATTGGTTACATGTAGATAAAGTTTTATTGGTTGATCTCTATTAGAGATTATGATTTGATTAAGAGGATTTTTGAAGATTATGATTGTGATTTGATTGAGAGGATTTTTAGGGATTATAATTGTAACTTATGTGATATAAACAAGGTCACTAGTATATAAAGAGAGTGGGAGTTGCTGATTTCTACAAGCTCTCACTACCCCTCTGCTCAATTTCTTATTCATATCATGATATCATAGTAGGTTCTCTAATCTTGCCTCTAATTTTTTCCTTTGTTCTCTCACAGCTAGTAACCCCCACCCAAACCTTTTCTTTGAAAGAAAAGGACCAACCTTAACAATCTAACACTAGAAACACCTCTAGCAACCACTGGAAACAACGTCAGAGGAAGAAGCAATGTCGGCTAATGCGTGCCGTTGGCAACTGCTAGTCAACTGGCATGTGTAGTGCACACACCACCTTCTAGTGATGTTTTGTTGAGCCTGCTACTACGGACTGAGTTGCACCAACTCTAGGAGCTTGTTGGTGGTGCGTTTTTTTTGCCATTAATTGTTAGAAATCGAGTTTGTGTTTTTAGCCATAGTTGGTGATGTGTTTTTTTTTTGGGCCTTCAATTGGTGGAAACTAGGCTCGTGTGTTTGACCATAGTCGCTAGTTCCATCGTCGTCGTATCTCATGATGGTTTGAATTTGTCTCAGTCCCTCTTTTGTTATTGCACAGTTGTTGATATTTAAAGTTTGGTTTTTTGCACTGTTGTTTTTCACCTGTTGTCTCAGTCCCTCTTTCGTCGTAGTAGGCTATGCATTGTAGGTTGTCTACTTCTCAATTGAGTCTTCCTCTTTAGTATAAACACGAAGCTCAATATTTCGTTCCCTAGGAGCTGACAGTAGTATTTCTCCTTCTGTGGATGAATCAGGATTTCCCGGCATGGATAGATTTGAAGAAGTATCTTTGGCTTCATTAACAGAAATTATATTGTGATCAATAATGACCGCGGGTAGGGGATTAGGAGTAACCCAAAATTTTTTTGCTTCGTTAGAGTTCTCCCCCTGAAGAAATTTTCTTTTTTTATGTTCTAGGAATGTGACATCCATGGAGACAACAAATTTTGAGTTAACGGATTGTAGCACTTATAACCTCGTTGACTAGAAGCATACCCAATGAAGACATATTTTCAGCTCTTGGATCTAGTTTGGAGTTTATTTAATTTATGAACATATGTAGTACACCCAAATACCCAAAGAGGAAGAGTAAAGTATATTCTCAGGAAAGCATTGTGTAAAAATATCCAAGGGTGTTGCATAATGTAAAACATGGCTAGGCATTCGGTTAATTAAGTAGGATGGAGTCAAAACAGCATCATCCCAATAAACATAATAGACCGAGCAACTTCTAGTCGAAGTTTATTTTTCCTCTCGGCGATACCATTTTGTTGAGGAGTGTTAACACACGTAGATTAGTGAACAATGCCTTTAGACTTAAGAAATTTCCCAAGGACTTCATTAAAATACTCGATACCATTGTCCGAGTGAAGTATACCAATGCATGTGTGAAATTGAGTTTCAACCATGGTATAGAAGTTTCGAAAGATTTGAGCAACTTCAGATTTTTCACGTATCAAATAGACCTAACATAGCTAAGGATGATCATCAATGAAAGTTACAAACCATCTTTTACAGTGAGAGTTTTAACACGGGATGGACCCCAAACATCACTATGAATTAAGTAAAATGGTTTGGATGATTGATATGGTTTTGTAGGGTAAGAAATCTTATGACTTTTGGATAAAATGCACTGCTCACAATGAAGTTCTGAACAATCCACAAACTTAAACAAATGAGGCAAAAGTCTTTTTAGGTACGAGAAATTAGGATGTCCTAATCTATTATGCCAAAGTAAAATATGTTCTTTAGCAGGGGTAGAACGAATACTACTTAAACCAAAAGCTTCTTTATTCTTCAAGTTATCATCAACTAAGTAGTAGAGACCATCTATCAACTTAGCATTGCCAATTATCTTCCTCGAAGTTAGTTTCTGAAAAACACAATATGAGTCAAAAAGTAATTGTACAATTAGAGTCATGGGTTAGTTTGCTTACAGACAACAAATTACAAGCTAGTTTTGGAACATGTAGGATAGATTTAAGGCAAGTATTTTAGGATAGAGTTACTGAACCTTTACCAGGTACAACAGAAAATGATCCATCAGTTATACAAATTTTTTCATGACCAGAACAAGGGTCATAAGTATGAAATAAATTAGAAGAACTAATCATATGACCAGATGCTCTTGAATCAATGATCCAAAGAGTGGAATTATATGAAAAGGAACATGATAAAGCACTGAAATCCCTACCTGTTTGTGCCACAGAGGCATTAGGAGCACTTGAGGTTTCAGTTTTGGGTTTCTGAAGTTTCAGAATGTAGCTAATCTCCTCTTGTGAGAACTGTCCAACATTCATCTCATATGCCGATGGGATTTTCCATGATTCATAGTGAGTTGAATCACTAGAGGAAGTTTTATTAAATCTCCCTTCATGCAATCCCTTCCAATTTGCTGGCTTTCCATGAAGTTTCTAGCAGACCACTAGTATTTCTAGCAACTAGTGCTGTGTTTTCAATGGTAGACGTAGGATTTTGTTTACCAAGCATCACAAACTGTCTGCTCTCTTCATGTCGGACTTCTTCAAAGACTTTTCCAATGGTAGGGAGTGGCTATCTTCCAATAATCCTGCCTCTAATCTCATCAAACTCGACATAAGTCCAATTAAGAACTTAAAAATTCGGCTATCCTCTACTGTCTTCCAAGAATAGTTACAATCATCAGGGGATTTCCATTCATAATTATTAAACAAGTCTTAAGTCTTGCCACAAACATTTCAGGGAATTAAAGTACTTGGTAACACTATCCTCACCTTGGTGGATCTCACCTAATTTGAGAGTTAGTTCATACACTTGGGACTGGTTTCCCAAATCAGAATACATCTTATTCAAGTTGTCCCATAGCTCCTTAACTGTGTGATAACACATATAGTTGGAGCTAATATCTTCCTCCATAGAATTACCAGCCATGTCATCACCACAGAATTTTCAGCATCCCATATTCCGTGTGTACGATCATCTACCGTTGATTCCCTTTTGTCACCAGTCAAATATCCAATCTTTCCTCTCCCACGGATGTACATTCTCACTGATTGGGACCAGTGAAGAAAGTTCTCTCCATTCAGTCATTTAGTAGTGATCTGAATGGAATGAGAATCTGAGGAAGTATTGTGTGGAGGAGGTGTCTGAACTGGGTTAGAGGATTCACCAATGTCAGACATGGTTGACATAGATTGGCAGGATTAGAAACAATAGGTGGAGCGGCTAGGGTTTTAGGACAGTGTAGGGAGTAGGATTAGAAACAGTAGGTAGCAGCTAATGTTCAGGTATGTCTCTGATACCATGCAGAAATTCTCTACTGTTTGTATTTCACTACATATTCATTAGTACATAGATACTAGTATATATAGAAATTGAGATGGCTATTCTAGGAAACTAATATCTTTACATAATATCCTAATATCTGTACATAATACCAGACCTGATTTCCTAACTATTTAGGAGTCAATAATATCGAGGAAACATCCAATTGGATATTTCCCAACAAATTCTAGTGAGGACATCAATAAAAATTATGAACCCTCTTTTTTCAGCTATTGTTTATATTCTCGAAGGTCCCCAAATATTACTATGGATTTTTGTGGCCTTGTAAGGCTATCCTGGAAAAGATGTTTGATGATTTTTAGCAATTTGACAAATTTTACACTAAAATGAAGATAGATCTCTATTTGTAAAAACTTTAAAAACAAACGTCTCATATAATAAGAACTTGGATGTCCAATCTAAAATGCCATAACATAATTAGGGATGGCAATGGGCTGCCTATGGGTCTAAATTCTCGGGCAAGCCAAGGCTTGGGCCTGGGCAATCCATGCTTGGATTCAATTGAAAATAGACATTATTTACACTTTTAATTTTAAAAAATTAGCAAGACTTATCCATGAGCCGACCCATTGCCATCTCTAAACATAATTTAATTCTCATGAAGTAATGAAATAGAATTATGACAAGTTCTTTGGAATTAATTCTTTAAGTCATATCCGATTTCGAAGAAATAGAGACCCCCAACTTGTTTAGCATTGCCAATCATCTTCCCAAAATTTGACGTCTGACTTCATCCAATTTTTAATTCAATCCTACAAGAAAAACATAAACTCTATCTTTTTTTCCCTTTTGTTATGTCGAAAACTGTCACTCAGACAGTTCCAAACATCTTCATAACATAGGACCAATTTCAGCCACAAGGTTAAAAGTTCGTTATAAAACAATGTAACGTCATAGTCTCCTTGCTTGGCCTTCCATAGCTTCATTTTTAGCTCGAAAATTTAGAAAGAATTCTCAATATCAAAATACATCTCTCGAACCACATCCCATATATCTTTAGCTGTTGGCAAAAACATGGGAGCTTTTTCGATTGTAGGTTCCAAGGAATTAATCAACCAAGTTGTGATCAAAGAATTTTCGAACCTTCATATTGTCATAGTTGGATCATCCAAAGCAAGCCTTAGTGTCCCTCTAGTCAAATACCCAAGTTTTCCCCTACCATCAATGGCCAACTTTATTGTTTGCGACCATTTCAGGTAATTCTGGTCATTCAATCTGTGACTCATCAATTGAAAAGGCAAGTTTAAGCCACGAAAATCACAATTATGTTGTACATTTCCCATCACAACACCATAATTAGTCGCACTCAAACTGCTGAAATCATTGTTGGAGGATGAGGAGTTTCTCTGTTGGCCATTCAATGCTAATTGATAGTCCATTTAGGACTAATTTGAACGAAGAAAGAAAAAATATTGTCGAAGATTCGTGACTTTGATACCATGAAGAAAGATGACAAAGCAATTCTTCTTTGATTGTTCTGCAAATAGTATAAGGAATATATAGGACAATGTAGCCCTAATCACCTTCTTAAATAAAAAAGAATCTATTTATCCTCTAAGTAATAAAATCCCATTAATTAAGCTTCTAATTAATGGAATATTAACTAATTATCAATAGATAATCAACTAATTATTTGTAGATATAATTAGCTGATTATTTCTATAATAAAAACAAATTAAAATTAGTGGGGCATGGGAAATGTTATTTTAATTGTATAAATTGAATTCCATCTTCAACTCTTAAGCAGTAAATGAGAAAATAGAAGACTAAACTTGATTTATTAATACTAGGACTTTGAACTAATAAGAAAAGATTTAGAGAAACAAAAAAAAACCTTTGATTGTTCTTGAACAGCATATTCAGAAATGCAGCAAGCATGAGACCGAGATTATCAAAGCACACAGATTGTATCTGAAACCCAAGTAAGGATCAAGATTCCAAGATATAGAATAACTAAAATTAATAACAGAAGTTGTGACACAAGAATCGTACCTGTGCTTTTGCTGAAACTTCACCAAGATTATCAGCCACTGCAAAGCTACGATGAATAGCAGACTGCATATGTGAAGCAGAAAGATTATACTCCAAGACAAAAAAGAAATGTGAGATGGAATAGCTGCTAGTAACACAACAGTTCTTACACTAGTTGCTAGGTAGCATGCTAGGCTGATTTGCTTGGCAACATTAGCCATAGTGGCCAGAAGCAAGAAATACTTGGGAAATGCAGGGGTCAGCAGCTCAATTCCAATGCTCAAACTGAATAGAACAGACGTCGAGAACCTGACTCTCTACCAACGAGACAACAAAATAATCAATTAATAATGTCCCTCCCAACAGCAACAAGTATACTAATATGTCCAGTTTGAAGATAGAGCCAGAAACTGGAACAATCTCTTTTAAGTTTTGACAAAGTAAAACTAACAGGAGGCCAATCCTAATGATAATATAACTCCTACCTTCAAATTGGTGTCGAAGGCAGACGACAGACTAGCAGTATAAATGCACCTACTTAGACGTCCAAGCCCATCCTTCAAGACCCAGTTAAGAGCAGCCGCTGATGGAAGTGAACGTGAATACCCAATCCCTATAGCTCGAAACATTGCCTGACCCCAACAAATTATTCCAACAACATAAGAAACAATCTAAACAATCCTTTCCTTTACGTAAAAATTCAATCTTTCATCGTCCATAAAAAATGCCAGAAACGTTCTCCAAAAATCCTAGAAACGAGCCAACAAAAAACAATCTTTTACGTATAACCACAAACCTGAGTCGCAAGAACTTGCAGCGCAGAGCTAAAAACCCGATGCAAGAACTTCCATTTCACATACCCCATGTAATTCTCAGGCACTTGTTTGGGTATAAACAAGTTCCTGATAGCTAAACTCGAAGCCCTAAACAATTTCGTGAAGCCATCTTCGAAATCCAAGCAAAAATCCACCGCACCTCCATCCACGCTCACCAACTCCAAACAATTTCCATCCCACATATACCTCGAAACCCTTCCCGCCTTCCTAACCACCACTGGAAGCCTTGCCGGACATGTGGGCCTCACTCCTATTTCCTGCCAGTTGTGGACAACTTCTACCGGGTCGCAGTGGAAGGAAGTTGTCAACGGATTGGAGGGATTCAGGGACACGGGACAGCATTTGAGGTTCTGGGAAATGAGTCTTCGAGAAGGAAAGTGAAAGTGTTGGGGTTTCCATAAGTAATGGAAGTCTGAATTGGTGAGCGTGGGTAGAGTGGATTGCATGAACAGAGCTGCTTTGCTTTTTTTTTAAAAAATATTTCTTACTCTCCTTTGTTCATATGACAAAAACTGCAACTTGGAAACAGAAGTTGAAGGTTATGAGGTAAGGTGTGGTGGTGCGTAGTGAATTGAAGAGAAAGCGGCACAGAGAAAAGGGGAAACTACGGGAGAAAATAGGCTAAAGGTATCCCCTTTTTTAAGTTCTCCGTGTGGCGGTTTGTTCCCTCCCTTCCGTTATGCCTAGAGTTGGCTAGCGTCGACGTGGCTAGTTTCATGTTGTTATGTACACAGTTTGAATTCGGAATGAGTCTAGTCGCCTGCATCAAAATTATGAATTTGAATAATATTAATATTTATTTATTTTTACTATTCATATATTTTCAGTGTCATGTAATTTAATCGAACAGACGGTCTTGGTCTTGGTCTTGGTTAGAGAAAACAAATTCAGTTTAGTTCAGGAAGCAGGAAGCAATTTCCATTCAACTTCGTCATGGCAGCATTTCTTTTAGAACTGGAAAAGTTCTGACCTCTTGGAACTCTATGTTCTCTGGAACCTTTCAGGCTAGAATTGATGAGGGACATGCAGGTTTTGTGGGGTTGAATCTTCTACGCGGCCCCATATGTTTGGGGCCGTAATTGTGTTCCATTTTCCTACCTCCATAGGGGAAGATGTTGACAGAGTACTTCCAATGCAGAACGCGGGACAGGAACCGGTGGGTAAAGGCGTAGAGTTTTCTTGACAGTTGCTTGGAGATGGCTCAAATTCCTGATAATCTAAACGTAATTCAAAACTGATTGCATTGGAATTTCCAGCACTGTTACGAACATAAAGATGCAGATTTATGTACAAAGTCTCCAAGAGAGTCATAAATAAACTGACTCGTGTTTATTCAATTAACTCACACACAGTACATCAAGTCAGATATTTTACATATATACAGAAT
>JAOTIZ010000003.1:16518128-16534247 GCA_027123425.1 Erythroxylum panamense
ATTTTAAGAATACAACCTATAGTTCTTTTTTCAAGTCTTATCATTTTCATGGTTTTCGATGAATAAGACCTCTATTTCAAATTTATGTAATGATAAAATTCTTACAAAATAAATTTTGCGATATAATTAAGTATTAAATATAAATAATAATGGAAATGTAAACTCAAACTAAGTAAAATAGAATTCAATAAAGAAAATTTCAAAAGGAAAGATGGAACTACTCTTATAGAGAGGAGTTCTCTATAATAGATCCTCTAATTAATATCCTCGAATAGGGGGCCTTGAAATGGAATTCTAATTTAATTGGTTTCTTCCTAAATAAAAGACATGCTTTCCAGGAGATCAACTTATGGGATCCGCTATCAACCGCACCACCACGCGCCGCCATAACGTCTCTGCTGCCGCCGCACGTGAGCACCACGCGCCAACCTCTGGTGAGTTTTTCATCGTCGTTCTTTCTCCATTAGGGTCGCCAGCCCCTTGCCCAGGAGTTCTTTTGAGATATCTTCGTATCCTATATACAACGTTCAGATGTTCTTGGCCTAGTGAGTGCATAAATTGACTCACTAAACTCACGACAAAGGCTATATTAGATATGGTATGTGACAGGTAGATTAATCTCCCAACTAGTTGTTGGTATCTCTCTTTATTAATATTTTTCATGTTAAACTGGTCTGAAATTTACACTAGCCCCAACAGGAGTATCAACTACCTTGCATCCTAGTAATCCAGTTTCATTCAATAGGTCCAGAATATATTTCCGTTGGTTCACAAATATTCCATACTTGGATCTAGCAAATTCCATTCTGAGGATGCATTTTAGAGTTCCAAGATCTTTAATCTCAAATTCTTTGGCTAATCTCTTCTTCAACTCTACTATTTTGGATACATCATCTCCTATTATGATATTGTCATCTACATAAACAATAAGAATCGATTGCATACCTACCTTGGACCGCTTGTAGAACATTGTATGGTCAACTTGCCTTTGACAATAGCCGTAGCTCTTCACAACCCTTCCAAACCTTTCAAACCATGCTCTAGGGGACTATTTCAGTCCATATAATGACTTCCTTAGCTTGCACACCTTATTTCTCCTATAGGTATCCTCAAAACCTAGAGGGTAAGCTCATAAAGACTTCTTCTTCTAGGTCTCTATTAAGAAAGGCATTTTTTGCATCTAGTTGATGTAAAATCCACTCAAAATTTATAGCAAAGGATAGCAATATTCGAATTGTATTTATCATTGCAACAGGAGCAAATGTCTCTTGGTAGTCAATACCATAGGTTTGAGTAAATCCTTAGCAACTAATCTTGCCTTCAACCTTTCCACACTACCATCGGCCTTAGTCTTAACAGTGAAAAGCCATTTGCAACCTACCAACCTTTTATCCCCAGGAGAGTTCACAAGCTCCTAAGTTTTATTCTTCTGAAGAGCATTTACTTCTTCCATAATAGCTGATTTCCAATTTGGATCTTGAACTGCTTCCTAAATGTTTCTTGGCACAAACAGATTAGTGATTTTAGAGATAAACGATTTATGTGTCTGTGATGGTTTCCCATAAGATAGATACTTTGATATGATCATGGTGTAGGCCTGTTTCCCTTTTCTAAATGCTATGGGTAGGTAATTATCAGCAGAGAGATCAGTAGGAATATCATTTGTAATTTGTGGGTTAGTAGGTATATGTTGGTCATCACTAGAAACAATAAAGAGTAAAGTCGCATAAGGGTACCTGAATTGTTCCTAGGTTCCTTCTTGGAGAGATTTGAGAGGCTGTGCATTGTAGGTTTTTCTCTACTTCTCAATTGAGTCTCCCTCTTAGTATAAACACGAAGCTCGGTATTCCATTCCTTAGGAGCTGATAGTAGTATTTCTCCCTCTATGGATGAATTAGGATTTCCTGGCATGGACAGATTTGAAGAGGTATCATTGGCTTCATTATTAGAAATTATATTGTGATCAATAATGACTGTGGGTAGGGGATTAGGAGTAACCTAAAAATTTTCTGCTTCATTAGTGTTCTCCCCCTGAAATTTTTTTTTTACGTTCTAGGAATGTGACATCTATGGAGACAACAATTTTTTGAGTTAACGAATTGCAACAATTATAACCTCTTTGACTAGGAGCACACCCAATGAAGACATTTTTCAGCTCTTGGATCTAGTTTGGAGTTTCCCCTATTTCAGTTGTGAACATATGCAGTACACCCAAATACCCGAAGAGGAAGTGTAGAATAATAAAGTCTATTCTCAGGGAAGCATTGTGTAAACATATCTAAGGGTGTTGCATAATGCAAAACACGACTAGGCATTTGGTTAATTAAGTAGGATGCAGTCAAAACAACCTCACCCCAAAGGTATCTTGGCACATTCATTGCAAACATAATAGATAGAGCAACTTCTAGTAGATGTTTATTTTTCTCTCGGAGATACCACTTTGTTGAGGAGTGTTAAAACACGTAGATTGATGAATAATGCCTTTAGACTTGACAAATTTCCCAAGGACTTCATTAAAATACTTGGTACCATTCCGAGTGAAGTATCCTAATGCATGTTTGAAATTGAGTTTCAACCATGGTATAGAAGTTTTGAAAGATTTGAGCAACTTCAGATTTTTCACATATCAAATAGACCCAACATAACCGAGTATGATCATCAATAAAAGTTACAAATCATTTTTTCCTGGTAGAGTTTTAACGCGGGATTGACCCCAAACATCACTATGAATCAAGTAAAACGGTTTGGATGATTGATATGGTTTTGTAAGGTAAGAAATCTTATGACTTTTGGATAAAATGCACTGCTCACAATGAAGTTTTGAACAATCCACAAACTTAAACAAATGAGCCAAAAGTCTTTTTAGGTACAAGAAATTAGGATGTCCTAATCTATTATGCCAAAGTAAAATCCGTTCTTTAGCAGGGGTAGAACGAATCCTACTTAAACCAAGAGCTTCTTTATTATTCAAGTTATCATCAACTAAGTAGTAGAGACCATCTATCAACTTAGCACTGCCAATCATCTTCCTCGAAGTTAGTTCCTGAAAAACACAATATGAGTCCAAAAAAGTAATGGTACAATTAGTGTCATGGGTTAGTTTACTTACGGACAACAGATTACATGCTAGTTTTGGAACATGTAAGACAGATTTAAGGCAGATATTTGAGGATAGAGTTACTGAACCTTTACCAGCTACAACAGAAAATGATCCATTAGCTATACGAATTTTTTCATGACCAGAACAAGGGTCATAAGTATGAAATAAATTAGAAGAACTGGTCATATGATTAGATGCTCCTAAATCAATGATCCAAGGAGTGGAATTATATGGAAAGGGACATGATAAAGCAGTAAAATCCCTAACTGTTTATGCCACAAAGGCATTAGGAGCACTTGAGGATTCAGTTTTGGGTTTCAGAAGTTTTAGAATGTAGTTAATATGCTCTTGTGAGAACTATCCATCATCCACCTCATGTGCTGATGGGATTTTCCGTGATTCATGGTGAGTTGAATCACTAGAGGAAGTTTTATTAAACCTCCCTTCATGCGATCCCTTCCAATTTGCTAGCTTTCCATGCAGTTTGTAGCATGTTTCACGGGTTTGCCGTGCTTTATTGCAATAGTCACACCAATCTCGTGACTTTTCCTCAATCTTCCTAGTATGACCAGTAGTATTTCCAGCAACTAGTGTTGTGTTTTCAATAGTCGACGTAGGATTTCGTTTACCAAGCATCACAAACCGTCTGCTCTCTTCACGTCGAACTTCTGCAAAGACTTCTCCGTTGTTAGGGAATGATTGTCTTCCAATAATCCTGCCTCTAACCTCGTCAAACTCAACATTAAGTCCAATTAAGAACTTAAAAATTCGGTTATCCTCTACTGTTTTATGAAAATACTTACAATCATGAGGGGATTTCCATTCATAATCATTAAACAAGTCTAAGTCTTGCGACAAATGTTTCAGAGAATTAAAGTACTTAGTAACACTATCCTCACCTTGGTGTATCTCACCCAATTTGAGAGTTAGTTCTTACACTTGGGATTGGTTTCCCAAATCAGAATATATTTGATTCACGTTGTCCCATAGCTCCTTAGCTGTGTGATAACACATATAATTGGAGCTAATATCTTCCTCCATAGAATTTACCAGCCATGTCATCACCGTAGAATTTTCAGCATCCCATATTTCGTGTGTAGGATCATCTGCCGTGGGTTCCCTTTTGTCACCAGCCAAATATCCAAATTTTCCTCTCCCACGGATGTACATTCTCACTGATTGGGACTAGCGAAGAAAGTCCTCTCCATTCAGTCGTATAGTAGTGATCTGAATGGAATGAGAATCTAAGGAAGTATTATGTGGAGGAGGTGTCTGATCTGGGTTAGAGGATTCACCAATGTTAGACATGGTTGACATAGATTGGCAAGATTAGAAACAATAGGTGGGCAGCTAGGGTTTTAGGATAGTGCAGGGAATAGGATTAGAGATAGTAGGTGGCGGCCACTGTTTTTTAATATTCAGGTATGTCTATGATACCATGCAGAAATTCTTTACTGTTTGTATTTTACGGACTTATACATCAGTACATAGATACAAGTATATATATAGGAATAAAGATAGCTATTCTAGGAAACTAATATCTTTACATAATATCCTAATATCTGTACATAATACCAGATTTGATGTCCTAACTATTTAGGAGTCAATAATATCAAGGAATTATCCAACTGGATATTTCCCAACAATCTTACTGCCTTCCTCAGTGCTTTAGGCCAACCCAACTCCTCAGAATTTGTAGCAGGTTTTGATTCATGACCTTGCTCGGAAAGTATGATGGATTTCTCCTATCCAGTTTCACTTGTTGCTTGCTGCTCATTTCCTTATTTTGTTCCCTTCCTTCTTGTGTCAAATCTGGTTTGTCCACCCTAGTTTTGGTATCCTTCTCCTTATCACATTCAGCAGATTCAGTGGAATTCTTATCTGGTTGGGGGTTAGGATCATCTATTACAGTGAGCTCAAAGGTTTGAGTGACCTCTGAAGTGAAAGTATCAGGTTTAATTTGATCAAAGTTAGGTGCAGACTGGGATAGCGTGTCTAGTGTGCCATCATTTACTGAAAACAACTATTCACTCTCACATTTCTCCCCCTGAATGGGTGGTTTTGGATAATAGGGTTGATTTTCAAAAAAAGTTACATACATTGTTACAAAGAACCGGTTGAGAGTAGGAGAAAAACACTTGTAACGTTTTTGAGTAGAAGAATAGCCCAAAAAGATACACTTATGAGCTCGGGGTTCAAGTTTTCCACCATGGTAATTATGAACAAAAGCAACTCAACCAAACACTCTGTGAGGTAGTTGATTAAGAAAGGGGACCGAGGGATAGGTTTCGAGTAATTTCTATAAAGATGTAAGGAAACCCAATGTTTTTGAAGGCATTCGATTTATTAGATAAGTAGAAGTAAGAATATCCTCCCCCCAAAAATAGTTTGGAACTTTTTTAGTAAGTATAATAGACCTTGCATCCTCAAGGAAATGCCTATTTTTTCTCTCAGAAACACCATTTTGTTGTGGTGTATTGACACATGAAGTTTGGTGTATAATACCATTGGGGAAAAAAAACTGCTCTAAAGCTTGACTTAGGTATTCTTTCCTATTGTCACTTCTAAAAATCTGAATTTTTGCATGAAGTTGATTCAGTATAAAGGAGTAACAGTCCTTAAAAATCTAAAAAACTTTTACATTATCTCTTATGAGATATACCCAAGTCAATCTCGTATGATCATCTATGAAAGTTACAAACCATTTGGCATTTTTCTTGTTGAATCCTTGATGGGCCCCGAACATTACTATGTATGATAGAAAAAGGTTTAGTGGTTCATAAGCATGGGGTAAGTAGGAATATCGTGTGTGTTTAGAGAGTTGGCAAATTTCACACTGAAAAAATGAATCCTTATTATTGAAAAACATTGGATATAATTGTTTCATGTCAGATAAACTAGGGTGGCCTAACCTATAGTGCCAAAGTGCAATTTCAGTGTTGGATGACAAAGTAGCATTTGCTTTACTCCCATTCGAGTTGCCAATATAATATAATCCATCAAACTCCCTAGCACTGCCAATCCTCTTCCCCGACTGCAAATCCTAGAAAACACACCCATTAGAGTAAAAGTTAGCTGTGCAATTATGCTCTTTAGTAAGTCTCTTTACAAACAGCAGGTTGCAGTCCAGACTAGGTACATAAAGAACATTGGTTGAGACAAGTTTATCTGCTATTGTAATAGTCCCTATCCCTTCAATCTTAAGAACCTGTCCATCTGCTACCTTGACAGTTCTATGACCTTGACAAGACAAAATATCAACAAATAAAGATTTATCACAAGTCATATGGTCATTTGCCCCTGAATCAACAATCCAAATATCACAATTTGGGGTTTTAACACCCAAGGTAGTGCGTGTGTTACCTGTATTCACCATATGACTCGTAGATACAACCCTTTCAGCTTTTAGATCATACTTGCTTAGAATTTTCCGAAGTAGCTCGACCTCTTTATTGCTCACCAGTACATTTTCACCTTTTGCCTTGTCATTTCCAGCAACTGCATAGCTTTTGCTTTCTGTTCTGGTTTTGTTTTTCAGCTTAGGCAGCTTGCCATGGATCTTCCAGCAAGTATCTCTAGGATGCCCATTTTTCTGACAGTGTTCACACCAAAGCTTACTTTTTTTTTTTTTTTTTGGGATTTTGGTCCAGTAGTTCCCTTGGCAGCCATAATTGAGGGTTCAGAAACCCCATTGTTGTTTAGAGTCCCATGAATCAGTTGTCTCTTGCTTTCTTCACATTTGGCAAGATTAACTGCTCCCATGACTGTTGGAAGAGGACTGGTAGCCATAATTCTTCCACGAACATCATCATAAATTGAGTTTAGGCCCCAGCAGAAACTCATACACTTGTTCCCGTTCCACTATTCTCCTGTAGCAAGTCAAATCTTCATTGCACATCCATTGGTGAGATCCAATTGTTGCCATAGCTTCACCAATGTTGTATAATATTGAGTTACTATCTTCAGGTCTCTCTCAAAAGACTCTTAATTTGGAACAAGGCAGCAGTATTTTCGATAGTTGAATAAGTTTGCTTGGGGTTTTCCCAAATTTCTTTCGCAGATGTGGCTAAGACGAATTGCTCGCTGACTTCCAGGATCATTAAGTTGATCAACCAACTCATAACAAGGTTGTTTTCAACCATCCAAGTCTGGTATTTTGGGTCTGATAGGTCGGACGAAGCAGGTGGCATTGTGCTCAAGTATTTTTCTTTCCCTTTCCCTTTTATGAAGATGAGCACCGAGTGGGACCATGGTAGATAATTATTCCCATTCAGTCTATGACTGTCTATGCTGGAGTTATCAACATTGTTCTAGAGAGAGGATGGGCTCAATGCTGGTGGAGCCACACCAGACAAGCCAACGGTAGAGATCTCCTCTGAGTCGACCTCCATGGCTCTGATTGACCTAAACGAAATCATTCCTGAGTCTTCTGCTCAGGCTTTGATACCTTGAACGAAAGTGGGTAATAATGTTTTGTATTCTTGAATAGAAAGTATACAGCCATATATAGGCTATAGGCTATAGGCTATTACAAGTAGAAGTTTAAATCTAGAAGGTTATCCAGATCTAATCTTATATAATCTAATCTAATATAATCCCTTAAATTAAGTGATTTTGAACTTATTCTATATTAACTATATATAGCCTATCTATATCTCAATATAATTTAGATACAGCTGTATAGTATCTTGAGTAGAATATTAGTCATAATATCCTACCGACATCCATATCTTTTCTGTTTAGCTTGATGACTTCAACTTGTAATGTCCTACATTTTCCATTGTAAGAATTGCAAACAAAATTGCAATTCAAGCTCTATCATACAGATAAAAAAGCATTTAGAAAATAAAAATTTTAAAGACTTTCAACAATAGTTTTTTATATTAAGCTCCATAAATGGTTATTTTACAATCGACATCGTCCAGTATTTTTCCACCATATCTATTTCACTTACCAGATATCCAAAAAATTGCTGATTTGTAAAATAATTGCTTAAATAAAATATCTAGTGCTAATCTAAGAAAAATTTCTTTGCAAGCAAAATAACATGGATTGACCTTTCTCCTTTTTAAGGCCACATTCATTTCATAGTTTAGCAATTTCATTGTGGATTTCTTTTTCTTTCGATATTATTTAGTGACATTGAAATCCTCTCGCAATATTTATTCTCTGTATTATTTGTGTCTTTGGACTGTAACTATACTGTCCATCTGTTTGCAGTTTTTATAAGTTAGTTCATTAGCTGGATGTGTCCTCTTCCAAAACTGCTGATGCAAACAAAAAGATTTTTGTGGCAAATTTTAGATTATTAAAATTTGACATTATTTCCCAGCTTTGTTTAGGTGATGATTAAGTTTGTATTCAAGTTCATTACTTTTATACAGGCGGAAACAACTGTGATTAACCAATGTAATCAGCTTCTATCACCATCTGCTGATCCTCATTATGTTACTACGTACATCAATCATAGTTTTCCTCAACATCGCCAATATTTGTGTGCTGGAGCATGGATACTTATGCAGGGGCACCCTGAAAACATTAATAGTGGAAATCTGGTATGGCTTTACAGTCTTGTGATTACTCGGTCTCGAATGTATTGTAGTACATGCTGTTATTCCCATGATAACATAATTTGTTTATGCACTTGTCCTTGTTAGTTTTTTGCTTACTGCTATTTTTAATGCTTTTCGATTTGATGGAATTCAGGCACGTGTTCTTAGGGAATTTTCTCCCGAGGAAGTTACAGCAAATATATACACTTTGGTGGATGTCCTTCTCCATAACATTCATATGGAACTTCAACATGGTCATTTAATACAGGTTGATAACCTTTGCTAAGCAATTTTTAATAATTTTTTCTTACTAACTCGTACATAGAAACTTAACCTCTTCTTCGCTGGACTTTTAGGATCTTCTGTTAAAAGCTTGCTCAAACCTTGCTTTTTTCCTTTGGACTCACGAGTTACTACCTTTGGAAATTTTGCTCCTAGCACTTAATGACCGAGATGATGATCCCCATGCTTTACGTATTGTGGTATGTTGTTCTATGTCTATTCTTTCATAAAAGATATCTCTATTTCTCATCCCTTCCCCCAGCGCCCCCACACAAAGATTCAAAAAAGAGAAATGAAAGAAAATGATACTTATAGGTTTCGATAACTCTTTTTAATTCAATGTAGTTTAAACAATCAAAAGATTGCACATTTTTCGTGAATGACTTTGTTAGATTTTAAGGTAGATCTGCCAATACTATAAAATTTTGCTGATGGTGCTCTAGTTTTGAAACTTTTATTCAGTTTGCATACAAATTACAACATCATATTCCATGTTGCAGGTCAGTTTACTTGATAGACAGGAGCTTCAACAGAGGGTGAAATTTTTTTGTATGAATCGTGGGCCTCCAGAGCATTGGCTTTATCCTGGAACGTTTAAACGGCTTGAATTGCAAAAGGCACTTGGAAATCATCTATCATGGAAAGATAGGTAAAGCTCTCATGGTTATATATTGCCACACTAGATTTCTATAAACTAATTTTGACGAGCCGGGTGAATTTTATGGTCGATGCCCACCTAGTCTGGAACCCTGATTCACTAGGGTTTATCCTTTCAGATATCTCATTGGAAAACATATGTTTCAAGGCTTTTTTTTGGCATCATTCCTCCCTAAAACCCCTATTTTTTTTTTTGTCCAGCTTTGTACTTGCCTATTTTTCTTGTCTTTAGGGAGTGTTGTCCAAGTGTTCCCACTGTCACTTTCATTGTTACATGTCAGATGCTATTGTGTGCTGTCTTGACATATCATTCTTGTTCCTTGACATGCTTAGAGACTCTTTTTGTTATTTGTCGTTTTGTTCATTGGCAACGTAATTTAACTTCTTTTTGTCTTGCAACGAAAAGAAATAAAGCTTCAGTCTTGTTTAAATTCCCTTATTTGAGATAGACCAGTGATTGAATTGTATTATTTTTTAAATTTTGAAAGGAATCATAACCATAACTACTTAGAATAACTGTCCTTGACATGAGTTTGGCTACAGAATAAACTTTCATTTCGTGGTTTTCTCTTTCAAATTATCATCATATATTTTAATTAATTATTTGGTCTTGTTCGACCATTAAGAATGAAACCTTTTGAACCTTGAAACTCTCCATATTCTGGTTTGATTTCAGGCCTGGATTTTTAAGTCCTTTGTGCTAGTATCAAATTATAAGCCTAGTCTTAACCTTATGTTGCTTTGAAACTGTTTTGGTAATCCGTACTGAGGAGGAAAGGTTGGTTAAAAATGATTAAACTTCGGTATTTCTTCAAGAACTCACAGAGGCATCGTCAAATGTTATGACATTCATTTAGTTATTGATGTTTATTAAAAAGAAAGTACTTTTGTCTAGGAGTTGAAGGTTTGTTGATTATGTTGACTATAAGCTCTGCAGGTACCCCACATTCTTTGATGAAATTGCAGCTCGATTACTTCCAGTCATCCCCTTAATAGTTTATAGACTTATTGAGAATGATGTCATAGATCTAGCTGAGAGAGTTTTGGCAATGTATTCACATTTTCTGACTTACCATCCCTTAAGATTCACATTCGTCCGTGATATTCTTGCCTATTTTTATGGTCATCTTCCTGCAAAGCTCATTGTGCGCATTCTCAATGTGCTTGACCTCAAGAAGGTACTTATGCATCCTCTTCCCTTGGCTATTTTATGACTTTATCTTTAAAGGTTGACTTTGTTTGATATTTACTTTGTGTTCTACATATTGATTTTAGAATTTGAAACAGATACCATTTTCTGAGTCATTCCCACAGCACCTAAGTTCGTCAAACCCTGCTATGTGCCCCCCTCCCGAGTATTTTGCAACTCTTCTATTGGGACTTGTGAACAATGTTATACCTCCATTAAATACCAACCCAAAGTATGGATCTATTGGAGATCATGGAAGTAATTCAATGCGCACAACAAACATTAAAACTCCAGCAGCACTACAATCTGGGCCAGCCAATGCTTCTGAAAGCCAAAAGGCTTTTTATCAAATTCAAGATCCTGGAACACATACTCAACTGGTTCTTGAGACTGCAGTTATAGAGCTTCTTTCTCTTCCTGTATCTGCATCGCAGATAGTATCCTCTTTGGTTCAAATTGTTATAAATATTCAACAAACTCTAATCCAATCAGGTAATGGTCTTCATGGAGCTGCAAATGGTGTTGCACAAGGATCAATCCTACCAACATCTCCTTCTGGAGGAAGTACAGACTCCTTAGGTGCAAGTAGATCAACTACTTCGGTTTCTGGAATTAATACATCTAACTTTGTCTCACGGAGTGGTTATACATGCCAGCAGTTATCTTGCTTATTGATCCAAGCTTGCGGTCTCCTATTGGCTCAACTACCTAATGACTTTCACCTTCAACTTTATATGGAGGCATCTCGTTTTGTTAAAGAGTGTTGGTGGCTAACCGATGGAAAACGATCATTAGGAGAACTTGAGTCTGCTGTTGGATATGCTTTGTTGGATCCAACATGGGCTGCTCAAGACAATACCTCAACAGCCATTGGTATGTTCGACATTAAGCTATATTATCTGCTACACTTGGGTTATTATTTTTGTTAATGTTGTTGCCTAAGTTTCTAGGATGATCTTATTTCTGTTGATTTCTAGAAAGTTGGCAACTAATGAATATCTTATGCGTGCAAGAAGATTGGTGATGCATTGTTGAAGCTCTAGGGTTTAATGTTGTTGCTTGGATAATGATGTAAAACAAAACATGTAGTAGTTTGTCCATTGTTCAAGTGAACAGTGACAATAAGTGTAAATTCATCATATTTACTTTATACTAAGTTTTCCTCGCTTATTTAGGACTAAAACTTATTTAAGAATAAGGGGTCCATACTTGAGTTATCAACTATAAGGTATGATGCTTTCTTTTAATAGTGATTCTTAGAACTTCTTAGTTTTTCCTAATTTCATAAAAGTGTTTCCTGCCTTCCTAATCGTAGGACTATCCATTGTTTTGTTCTTTACTTAAATTCTAGCAATCTCAATCAAAATTTGAGCATAGTGAAATAATTTCTCGAGTTCATTAATTAGTTGACATTTTATTTGTCTATCAATGTGACATCATCTCGGGCCCAACAACATCGTTTTGATTAAACAATGTTGTTTTTGATTTTTAATCTTAAAAAATAAAAAAATCGGGCCTGGTTAGGCTTTGAACTGGGTGCCTCAATTGATCGAGCTTCGGGCCAAGCTGGGGCCTGCATAGAAATTTTCATTGCCAAGCCTAGATGTTAGACCTTTGATTCAATAATGATAACACATAATAGAAGGGCATATAAACAAGTATTCAACAACCAAGAGCGAGATGAGTTGATCTTTGAAAATTTTGAAAGAATTGGATATTGATGATCCTAGTTCACAAGATGCTCAAGACTTATTCCACAATACCGGACTAGACAACAAAGTACCCTCGATGGAGAGAGTAGTGTGTGGAAAAATCATATATATTGATTGATTGCTTATATTTGATTAAGTTTTCTATTATAATAAAATATCATATAAATCATGGGATTCAATAATATCCCATAAATTATGGGATTAGATATTGTATTAGAATTATTAGTTTCCATTTATAGGTACTAGAATGTTGTATATAAGTTATACCTGCTGCAAACATTAGAGAGATGCCAAAAGAAAATATGGTTCATATTCAAATTTTGACATTGTATCAAAGCCAGGTTAGGCTCTTTGGATCAAGTTGTTTCCAGGCTTTATTGCTGCAAACATACCTCTGTTTTTTCTCTTTTCGTTCAGTCTTCATTGTTGCACCCTATTTCCTTCCTTCCATTTTAGCCTTCATTGCTGTCTCCTCTCTATTTTAGCTCTTTCATCTTAGCCTTCATTGCTGATTATTGTACTCTAAAACAGAGCATTTCTTCCAACCTTTATTATTGGAAGTGTCTAAGGATTAGCTTCCTTGTAAAGAGAGGAAAATGTCAAAAGTTGAAGATGCAAGCAATATCACTACTACGCAGTTAGAAGAAACTACTTGATTCCAATAGCTAGCGGAATTAGCTTCATAAAACCAAAGTAGTCTTAACCAAGAAGAGATTGAGAGAGTGACATCTCTTATAAACAGCCATGAAAAGCCTTTAGGTATTTGTTATTTGGCGTATTCAGGTAAGTTTCCATTTTCCTTTGGATTAAATGCCTTAAATAGAAACTTTACCAACTCTTGGTTCATGGATTTAGGAGCTACAAACCATATGACCCATTTATCCAAATGTTTCTCAACCTACACTCCATATCCAAGAAGTAGAAAAATGGCCACAGCCGATAGATTTTTAACAACTATAGCAGGTGTAGGGAATGCCAAAATAAGTCCATCAGCAACTCTAAGAAATGTTCATGTCCCTAGACTATCAACCAACCTTGTTTCCATACAAAAACTCACCCAAGATTTATGTTGCAATGTGATTTTTTACAGTAGTCATTGTGTATTTTGAGACAAGGATTCGGGGAGGATGATTGGACTTACTAGAGAACGGGTTGGCCTCTACTATCTTGAAGCACCAAGTCAGTTGAACATAATTAAGTGTTGGGAAATATCCGGGTGGATATTTCCTATATATTAATGACTCCTAAAGGTTAGCTAAATTAGATCAATTAGAATATTACGTACAGCTATTAGTTTCCTAAAATAGCTTCTTGTATTCCTATATATACCCGTACCCATGTATTGACTGTCAAAGGGAATAATAATAATAATATACATCTGTTCAGCTTATATTTCTGCCCATTCTTTCATATCAGATGTTGTTGTATCCAAGAAAGAAAAAAAATTTCTTCACTATTATCAATTAGGACATCCATCATTTCAAATTATTAACATGTCTGAGATTCTCATTTTATTTTGCTGTAGGTAGGTAAATTTTCATGTATGCCCCAACATAACTAAAATTTGTCTCCTAGGGTTTTTGGAAACTTGAATCCATGACAGATATTTGTAAATGAACGATTTAAAAAGAAACATGAAGTGTGTTCTCTTTGTTTCTGTTCTTCCTTCTCTTTTGTGGTGATATCCTATTTCTTGTTTTGATGAAATCACATGGTGAATGAGAACTTATGGTCAAAGATATGTATATCTCATAATATTATGATCTGATCATAATCAGATCATTTAGATTAGATAGCAGTATCTTATAGTGATATAGTATCCTAAGATTATATTTCCATATCTGTACATATTTTCTACCTTATTCTGTAAACCCTATTCGTGTAGATATATACTGAAGTCTCTAATAAAGAGATATAGAGCAAATAAGCTTTGATTCACATGGTATCATAGCCACGTGATAAAGAGAGTGAAATCGGGGAGACAACCCCAGAAAGTCAAGAAATGACTTCCAATCTTGAGGGATCCTCCACAGTAATCCCAATCTCAAACCAGACTGGAGGTAAGTCATCAATGACCTCTGTTATTGAGGGAGTTTCGGTTATCATTGTTTCTGATAAACTGAATGGAACAAACTATCGAGAGTAGGCTCAAGCTATGAAACTCGCCATTGGAGGAAGAGGGAAGCTGATCTTTATCATCAGAGATGGGAATGTTCCAAACTCAACAAACGTACAAGCTACACAACAATGGGAGATAGATAATTCCATGGTCTTGTCATGGCTTATCAAGGCCATAATACTACCAATCAAACGGACCTTTATGTTTCTGCCAACAGCTCGAGAAATCTAGGATGGAGTGCGACAATCCTACTCTGATGAAGAGGATGCATCATAGATTTATGAGATAAAAACAAGGTTGTGGCAAATGAAGCAAGGTGACAGAGAAGTTACAGAATATTGCGTTGAAATGATAGCATTGTGGCAGGAACTTGACCTGCTGTTAGATGAAGAGTGGAGGTGCAAGGAAGATGCAGTGATGTACAACCAGAAAATTGAAAAGGAGAGTTTTTGAATTTTTGGCTGGTCTCAATAAAAACTTGGATGATGTTCGTGGAAGAATCTTAAGCAAAATGCCTTTGCATACAGCTAAGGAAGTATTTTTTGAAGTTAGGAGGGAAGCAGCAAGGAGGAAAACCATGCTGAAAGAGAAACCGAAAGAGGAACTAAATGTAACTCCAGTATCTATGAATGAAGCTTTTGCCCTATTATCACGTGGTGAATCCAATAAGAAGAATCATAAGAAGTGGTGTGAGCATTGTAAACAAAGTGGCCATACCAAAGATACATGCTGGGACATTCATGGAAAGAAGTGGTGTGAGCATTGTAAACAAATTGGCCACACCAAAGATACTTGCTAGGACATTCATGGAAAGCCTTTAGATTGGAAACCAAAAAAGGAAAAAAAAAACGAGGCTATCAAGCATCTAGTGAGGGAGGAATAGAAAAATTTGAAGGTAGTCAGAAACAAGGAGGTGAGCTCAATATTTCACTAGGGAAACTATTGGAAGTACTACAGAACCTTCAAAGTGACAACAACCAATAGAAGGCAAGCGTAGTTGCTAATGCTACTATGAGAGGTAATATCATAAAAGCTTTTTTATCCTTATGCGGTAGGAAGAAGTGGATAGTTGATTCTGCAGCTTCGGATCATATGACAGATGATTTTAATATGTTTTATTCATATGTTCCGTTTGTTGGACATGAAAAAGTTAAGGTAGCAAATGGTGATTCCTCCTTAGTTGGAGGAAAAGGAGATATCAAAGTAACAGATTCTATGAAACTAAATTCTATTCTACAAGTCCCTAATTTGGAATGCAATCTTCTGTCAGTCAGTAAATTGACAAAAGAAGCTAATTGTAGTGCTCATTTTTTCCTTACTCATTGTATTATATAGGACCTGTCATCGGGGAAGATGATTGGCAGTGCTAAAGAGGTAGATGGAGTGTACTACTTTGAAGATGAAGAAAGACAGTCTACTCCTTATAGCTTGGGTAATAGTGTGATTGTTCCTAAGACTAATGAACTATTGTTATGGCATAAGAGGTTAGGGCATCCAAACTTTCAATA
>JAOTIZ010000003.1:16553018-16566413 GCA_027123425.1 Erythroxylum panamense
AATACTTTGTATTATTCTTAATTTTATAATTGTATGATGATGATTGTCTTTGTTTATATTAATTGTGGTTATTATTTTTAAGTAAAATATTTAAAAATTATTGTTATTTCATATTAATTGTCGTGATTATTTATTATTAAGATTTTTGAAAGCATAGTTGATGTAAATAGTAAACTAGTAAAGCATACAGTACAACTGTATAATATACCAATATGGACTATTTTGTAAATTTTAAAAATTTTAGGGACTATTTTATAAATTTAAAAATTACCCGAAAAGGTACCCAGTACTAGTACAGTTTTGTTCCAAAATTCAATCCGATACCGAGCCCGATACGGTATTCATAACTTTGCCGCACGGGCCTGTTGGCGACATATTATGAAGAAGAAAAAGAATTGTATTTACGGTTCTTTACGATTCAGAGTTAACTGATTGGTTTATTGATCAACTATTCGGCTTTCATTCATAACAGTTAATAATAAAAGTCAAACTGAAAATTAGGTTGATTTGAGGTTAATTCGATTGAACCAGTCGATCTGGTCCGATTTTAAAATCATTGATTAAATGAGGAGGGAAGTGAGATAAATGGCCTAAGAATTTTCTGTAGTTCTAGAATTTTGAAAAGAAAGAAAAAATCTTTTTAAAATTTTGTTAATTATTTTTTAAGTTTAAAACAAAATTCAATATTTTAGGGTACTTTTAAAAACAACAATAGCAATAATCTATTAGAAGTTTCATTGAAATACTAAGTTTAGAAAGGTAAGTTTGCAAAATTATTTTTAATTGGTAAAGAGGTGGTCTTTGGTAGAACTATACATAAAATATATAATATAATATAATTCTAATAAAAGACACATTAAAAAAATAAAGTAATAATAATTAAAAATAAAAATATGATTAGAAATATAAGAAAAATAATAATAAATAAACAATTACATGTAGATAAAAATATCATCATCATCATCATCATCATCATCATCATCACACCTAATCTGAAGTCCTGCATTAAAACAGGGTCTGGAGAGGTCTGATAGTACGCAGCCTTACCCCTATAATGTAGAGAGACTGTTTTCTTTAGACTCACATGCAGAAAGTACAAAAGGGGAGTGGATGCTGAATAAAGGATTAAAAGAGTCCGTGGGGCACTCGACTACAGTTAGTAAATAAATTTCAAAAGCAGAATGTACAAAGGGGGTTGATGCTGAAGAAAGGAGTAAATGAATATACGCTTGGCACTCAACCACAATCAGTAAATAAATTTATAAACAATAAGTAAAGAAAATACCTGAAGGGGACTAGATCAACTAGTACCTGACATGCTATTGAAGATCGGCCCCTTTTACTGCTTGTTACGCTAGGGTCTGCACTGCGAGATCCGGCAGGTAAGACCACCCTATAGTGTTAAAGAGAAACATCCTACATCTATGTGTCATAAATTTATGGCTAAAGTTGTCAACCGATAGCCTGTATTTTGGAGGTTAGGCCCGGGACTTTAAAGATTGTCGTGTACCCTGATCCAGTCACGCTAGACCATCCTATTCCTAGCCACGGCCTCAATAAGGGCCAATTCAGACATATCATTTCTAATCACTTCTCTCCAGTTCTTGTATGTTCTCCCTCTCCTCCTCTTGTAGCCGGTGAGATTTATTTTCTCACCCCGGCGTACCGAAGCATTAGATGGCATCCTGCGGACATGCCCAAACTACCTAAGCCTAGTCTCTCTTAACTTGTCAGTAATACTAACCACCTGTAGCCTTTCTCTCACCACACGATTACGAACCCGATCACTTCTAGTAATAGTACACATCCACCTAAGCATATGCATTTCCGCTACCGCCAACTGTCGTGTATGTCGACGTCTAGTGGGTCAACACTTTGCCCCATATAACATTGTTGATCGAATCACCATTTTGTAGATCTTCCCTTTGAGTTTATAAGGGATCTTTTTGTTACACAAAACACCTGATGCACTGCGCCATTTAACCCACCCAGATCTAATGTGATATAACACATCTTCATCGATATTACCATCACCCTGAATGTTAGATTCGAGGTATTTAAGACTCGATTTCTGAGGTATGATGTCCGTCCCAATTGCGATCGCCGTCTCTGGTCCCATCTAGCTACCTGAAAAGTTACATTCTAAATATTCCATCTTAGATCTGCTCATTCTAAAACCTTTCGAATCTGACGCCTCTCTTCAACATTCTAACTTGGCATTGACCCCCTCCTTGGTCTCATCCACTAGGACAATATCATCCGCAAATAACATGCACCAAGGTACCTCTCCTTGGATATGTTTGGTAAGTACATCAAACATTAATGTAAACAGAAAAGGGCTCAAAGCCGAGCCTTGGTGTAGTCCTACACCAATGTAGAATGCTTCTGTGTCACCCCCTATCATCCTTACGCTAGTCAATGCCCCTTCATACATATCCCTAATAACTCTGATATAAGTCATCGGAATGCTCTTTGCCTCCAAACACCACCATATAAGTTCTCTAGGCACCCTGTCATACGCCTTCTCCAAATCTACAAAAACTAGATGCAAATCCTATTTTTGTTTCCTGTAGCATTCCATTAGTCTCCGGAGAAGATGTAATGCTTCTGTCGTGGACCGACTAGGTCTAAAACCGAATTGGTTGTCTGATATAGAAGCAGCTCTCTGGATTTTCTTTTCAATTACCTTTTCCCACAGCTTCATGTTATGACTTAGTAATTTGATGACTCGATAGTTATGACATTGTTGGATGTCTCCTTTGGCCTTGTGTAATGGGATTAACCTACTAAATCTCCATTCATCCGTCATCTTGGCTGACTCTAGGATCACATTAAAGAGCTGAGCTAGCCACTCAATACCGGCAACACCTATGCTCTTCTATACCTCTATAGGGGTCTCGTTTGGCCCTATTGCCCTTCCGTTCCCCATCCCTCTTAAAACCTTCGCGATTTTGCCCCTTGTGATCCTTCCCCATGAGAACCCATTTATCTACATCTACATGTAGATAAAAAAATAAAAAATAAAAAATAAAAAATAAGATATAGAATAAAAAGGATAATAATAAGTAAATAAATTGACAAACAGAAAAGAAAAGAAGTAAATAAATGAAACAAAGGCGTTATTAGAAGAAAATGATTAGACTAAATATAAGACATAATATTTGAATGAAAATGATTAAATGACACGAGAAAGAGAAGGACCACTCCACGTGAGATCCTTTACCCATCTCCTAGATTTCTAAAGTTTTTTTTATCGATGGTCACATCATTGCCAAGTTACAACAAAGTCATATCATTCTTGATCACTTTTCTTTTTGTTTTTCTTAGGCTTTCCTTTTTTTTCTCTTACAGTCCTTAAGTACAATCCTCTCGTATCTTCTTATTGGTGTTTGAACTACCTTAATCTTGTCTCTCTTAACTTTTCATTAATGTTAGCCACCTTTAATTTATCTCTTATCATTAAATTCCTGATTGTTTCTAACGAAGCATCCTCATCTCCGCCACCATTAACTTATAACTATGCATTTGTTTGATAGGTCAATATTCCATCACATAGAGCATGGTTGACCTAATTGTTACATGATAGGATTTACCTTTAAGCTTGAGTGATATCTTCTTATAACATAAAACTCCTGATGTACTTCTCCATTTAAGTCACCTGATATGATACAGTGAATAATTTTTCTATCAATCTCTCTATTGCCTTGGATGATAGATCTTAGACACTTAAAATACAATTTCTGTGGTATAACTTATGAACCAATCTTTACTTCCATATTGGAAGTTACCTTATGACTTGAAAAGTTACACTTTGAGTACTCAATCTTAGTCTTGCTCAATTTAAAATCCTTTGACTCTAATGTATCCCTCTAAAATTCTCGCTTGATATTGACACTCTCTTTTATCTCATCCACTAAAACAATGTCATCAACAAGTAGCATGCACTGAAAGTGCATCCCCTTGGATATTCTTGGTGAGTACATCCATGATTACTACAAACAAAAAGGGACTCAATGAGGAGCCTTGATGTAGCTTAATATCGATAGAAAAATGCTTTGTATCTCCTCCTATCATCCTTACTCTAGTCTTTACATCTTCATACATATCCCTCATAACCCGAATATAGGTTATCAAAACTCCCTTAACTTCTAAAAAACTAAACATGATTTTCTAAGGTATCTTATCGTAAGCCTTCTCTAGGTCAATAATCCCTCATAACCCGAATATAGGTTATCAAAACTCCCTTAACTTCTAAACAACTCCACATAATTTTCTAAGGTATCTTGTGTAAGCCTTCTTTAGGTCAATAAAAACTATGTGTAAGTTATGTTGTCATTCCCTGTAATATTCTATTAATCTTTTTAAGAGATATAAATCTTCTCTTGTAGACCTTCTTGGCATGAAACCAAATTGATTTTTTGAAATAGGTGCATCCTTTCTTATTGTCTTCTCATTCACCTTCTCTCATAACTTCATAGTGTGATTAATTAGTTTGATGCCTCTATAGTTGTTGTCATTTTAGATGTCCCCTTTGTTATTGTATGGAGGAATTAACCTACTAAGTCTCCACCTATCTAATATGTTGGTGGACTTAAGCGTCACATTAAAAAGCTTGGCTAGCCAACTAAGACCACTTTTACCTAAGCTCTTCCACACCTCTATGAGTATCTCATTAAGGCTTATTGCCCTTCCACACTTCATCTCATCTGTTTGAATATTTTGACAATTCTAGCCTAAAAAAATTATTATTTTTTGTAATTCAATTCATTTTAACATGACAATGCAAAAAAGAAATATGTTTTAAGAAAAGCATCTTTATTCTCTCTTCTATCTCTCATCTCAAAGTTTCACATTTTCTTAAAGTAATTCATGATATAATAAAATTTTCTATTAATTTTAGTATAATATCGGTATTACATGTTTTGAATATATATATATCTCTAAGTTTTATTTTTTATGTTATCTTTCCATCTACATTTTCTTTGTTTATATATTTATCTTTGAGAATTTTCAATCAATAGTTCTGTTAATATTATCATTGTTAATATGTAAAACCAAGATAGAGTAAAGCTTATTTCCAAGTATTAAGTATTAACTCTTTTTCTTATAGATTTTAATAAATAAAGGTTAAAATGATAATGTTATGGAAATTATTGTAAAATAATGGTATATTTAGTTTATAGTTCCATGTATTAACTATTTTTACATTTTAATAAATAAAGGTTAAATGAAAAAATTATGGAAAAAATTATAAGATAACGGTATATTTAGTTTATCTACTGTGTTTCAAAATTGAGTAATTTTATTTAAGTCATTTTATCATTATATTTTTTAAAATTGTTAATCGAGTATTTAATATTTATTTTGAAATTTAAATGTGTCATGTGACAACATAATGTTGACTTTGATAGTCATATAAAGGTGATCTTATAGCCATGTGAAGGGTATGTACATATCGACATATTTAAGCCTAGTAATGTTTGTGGATTTTTCACAATTAAGCATGGTAATATGAATTCAAGTTGGTTTTGTTAGGCTCTATTTGAAGTCATATATTAAGTTTGAATTGATTGAATTTCATGTCAAACCCTAATTTTGAAAAGTCAATCTAAGGTCCGCCTTAAAATGACTTGACCTTTATTCTAAATTGACATTGTTTTCATTTGTAAATTTAAGAAATTTATGATTAATATAATGTCATTTTAATAAGTTTCTTTAAAATGACATTGAATTGGATGGGTTAAAATCGAGTTTATGTCATCGACCTGACCTAGCCTAACCTTTTATCATACCTTATATCATCTTAATGCTCATGTGTTATCCCTGTAAACGAAATATCTATATTAGAAATTAATAAAATAATAGTAACATGACATTCTAAAATTATCAATCTTATGTTATCCATGTAAACAATATATCAACATTCATATCAATAAAGCATGCATTTATTAACATGGTGTTCCTTAGTTTATGGAAGTTCTCTTATCCTTGCACTTTAGGCACTTCATTCTTGATCTCTTATGCTCCCTTTGTTTTTACAAAAATGTTTTCCTTCCTTTTAGATTTTTTCCTCCAACATTGTTAACTGACGTCCTCTAGTCACTCTTTGTTCCAGACTCCCTCGTTTATTAACTCATGCCTCTTACCTTTGTCCTTGTTCTACGTTATTTCTTGCAATTCCTTTTTAGATATGTATGAACTTTTTCCATTTATATTAATTCTTGAGCCTAACACTAATGACTCTAGAAAGTTTCCTAGCTCTAACCAATAACCCTTCTTCCATCTCCTCTCTTACTGTCTTTAGCCCCTAAGTCTCTCCTATTAGTACCTTAATTCCCTTAGCCTCTTGAAGATTCAAAAGAGGATTCTTAATTAGTGTAACAAGAATCTGTCAATGGCTATTAGAGCTCGACTCATGAATCCAATTTTAAATAGGATTCATGTATGCTATTCATGATATTTAATGCTTCTAGACAACATAATCAAAACTATATACATATTTTTAGGAGATTTCTATGCGTAGATATTGCCTCTAAACAATCCCTAGCCAAATTAAAGTTGACTGAGATTAGTATACCTAAGGAACAAGGAGGTATAAGAGTTATAGCATTGAAAATAACTAATAAGGTGCTAATGGTGAAGAGAACCTAGAAGATTCGCAATGACAAATATGCTCTTTGGGTTAATTGATTTCATGCCTATTACTTAAAGAATGAGAGCTTTAGGAACATTTAACCCAAGTTCAATTCCTTTTGGAAAATATTGCACATCTTTAAGCTGAGATGGGATTCTATGTAGAGTTGGCAATGGATTGTGCTCCTCTTAACGTGATAATTGGAGCTAGTTTGGTCCTTTTAACAAAATTAGGGAACTTGATTCTCTAAAAGCCATAATTCTTTTCATTGTATCTATTAAATATGTAATGAGCAATAGAGTGAGCCTCATTGATCCTCTTATAAGTACACCTCTGGTTAATCATTTGATGAGTTTAAGACTTGACTTTAACAGTGAAGATATATATATTTTTCGAATAGAACTTCTTCAGGCTTATTCTCCAAGTCATCTTTTCTTTTTTCTTTTTTTAAAATAATGAAAAATTTAATTACCAATAAGTTTTCCTTCTCCACATGTATCATCCAGAGCCTCTTTACCATTAGGACCTTGAACATTTTATAAGTTGATACTAGTCCAAGTCCTCTATGTTGTTTCAAGAGGCATAATGTATTCCATTTGACACTTAAGGGCTTTTCTACCATTATTACTTGAGCCACTTGATACAAACACCCTAATCAACCTGCCAGTTTCCTTTAACACACTCTTTGGTAATAATTCTCTAACTCATGTTATAGAGCTCTCTTAAAGAATTTTCTTAAAGCCAGTTGGCATGAATTGGTTTGATTTAAGCAAGCAAATCCTTATGCTTCTTTCATTTTATGGCTAGCTATCAAAGATAAATTGAGTACCCTTGATGTTAGGTATGCATGCATTATACAATAAAAAACGGAAGACCTTGAATCATTTATTCTTCATATACGAATACTCCTGTTGTATTTGGACATGTATACTGCAACTCTACAATTTAAATTCTTCTCTTAATGATTGGATAAATATAATTGAATGGAGCAGCCAAAGGCATTTGTTGAGCAAGGCAGATATCCTAGTATTCAAATTTTCTTTAAACAATATGGTATATAATCTATGGATTAAAAGAAACCAAAGACTATTTTAAAATTATATAGTACACATAAGTGTTATGTTTTAAAAAATCATTACAAAAATAAGGATGCAACTCATATTGAATTTGCTTTACCTAAATTGCAGCTTGCATGCATCCATCCATTAGAATGTCCCCTTGACTAAATGATTATGAGCATCTCTCAATCAATAGCTTTTTATGAATGTCTTATGTTAGTTCTTGTTCATCTTGTATAGCTACCATGATTTGGCTTTGTATGCTCCTATTTATAAGGAGGTATAAAGCACATTTTATATTCATTTAAAATTTAAAAATAGTAAAATGACATTGTAAAATTATTAATGTTATGTTGAGCAGAACTTACATATTTCTCTTAATATGTTTGAGAAATAATTGATAATAGAATTTATTAGAAATTATTAATTTCAATTTAGTTATTTATTCTTGATGTTTTGTATGAATTTATATGCCAAAAATGTGTCAATAATATTGACAATCTAATAGAAACGTCAACATTTTTTTATCAATTGGATTACTAAACAATAAAATGTTCTATATTAGTAAATTATTACAATTTTGTCGCAAGTATAATAACATTATTATTCCTTTTCCAAAAGAAAAAGATATTCATGTACCATATAAGCAAAAAAACTTAGAAAGTCTATACAAATTTGGACTCTCAGATATTGACAAAGCCAATTTCACGCATGAATTTAGTGTCTATTTGGTTGAGCTTTTGGAGAGTGAATAAGCACTTTTTTCCATCGTAAAAACTTTTTTTAAAAAATGAGTATTTGGCTGTAAAATAAAAGAGTACTTTTTTAGTAGATATATCTTTTTTGGCAACTAAAATACAACTTTTTAAGAAGCTCAAATTTGGAGCTTCTAAAAAAAGTACCTTTTCAGGTAGATTTTTTAGATCAATTAATTAGCCTATTTTTTAGTCCCTTTTGCCCTTATGTTTTACATATAATTTCCACAATACCCATAAATACATCTTCACGTTTATTTTGAGATTTATATAATATTATTTAACTTTTTCTATATGATTTAATATTTATTTTTGATATTAGTTTTACTTATGTTATAATCCACGTAAAAGATTTGGTTAGATATAATTTTATTTATATTTCATATGGTTTAAAATTATATAATAATTAATATATTGTGCTTTGCATATTGTTTAATATATTTTAAATAATATTTATATGCAGAAATAATTTTTATTATAAAATAAAATATAGTTAAAATTAAAAGCAGGTTTATGTTGTCAAATAGTCTATTGTATGAAGTTTTTACAAAAAAGCTCTTTTTTAAATGACAATCAAATAGTCAACTGGCTTCTTAGAAAAACTCTTCTAAAAAAAGCTATACTGATATAAGCTTATCCAAACAGGCACTTAGATGCTGTAGCTATCACCTTGATAGCAGGCACTTATAAGTAAGCACTTCAAATGTTATAAGATACCAAGTTGTGTAGCTTATTCTTTTTAAGTAATTCTTATTTTTGTTGCACTACTTGATGATCAAATTAAATGACTATATATATGTTATGTTGAATGCAAGTTCGTGAAGCGACTTTCAAATGAGAAGATACTCTGACAATCCAAATCCCTATCATCAGTAAATCAAATTGATGCTTTTAGCCTTCCAGTGTATATTCGGAAGAATCAAAATTTGAAAATTGTGCTATGTTTCATTAGTCCCTATTGGAACTGACATTATGGTGCATATGACAAATGTGGATGAGTCTTTTCCTAGACCATTATCTAGATTTTTTGTTTCTAAAATCAGAGAAAAAGTTGTATAGATTGAAAATTAGTAAATAATGGCCTAAAACATTAAAGATCTCACTTAAATAAGAGGCCTTTAATAATATAAATTCCCCACTAAATCAACCGTAGTGCATAAAGTTATCACCACTCTATACAAGAAAGAGTCCTATTTAAAAACAACCAATAAGAGAAAGGTAGCACTTAATAGTAAGGCCATTCACATATTGAGTTTTTGCTTCATGAAGAAATATATTTAACGTATTTTAATAAGTGAGATGCATCTGACATTTTACACACCTTTAGAAGTAACAAACAAAGTTATGAATAAAGTCAAAGAACTTATTCATTAATATAAATTTCTTCATATAAAGTATGATGAAAGTGTTCTAACCTGTATACTAAATTTATCGATATTATTAAAATAATGAAAAACCTTTGTAAGACTTATTCCAATGTCAAAATGGTAAGTAGGATACTTTTTAAAAGACATGAACTAAACGTGATAACTGAAGTGAATCACTTGTTAATATAGAAATCACTTATAATATGTAAAATACCCAAGAAGGGGGTTGAATTGTGTAAAATTATCAAAGATATTAATCTTTAGGAATTTCTTGAATTTCTTTACAAATTCAGATGATCAATAAAACAATTCACTAAAGTCGATGAGTAATGCAACCACAAAAATTATTATCTACTCTTCTAGCAACAAGAAAATTAAAAAATAAGGGTTAGAGAATAGACGTCGCGATTTTATGCTAGTTCACCCTTAACCTTGGGCTACGTCCAGTCCTCAGAGTTTGACTGAGGTTTCACTATACTTTTCAACTTTAGAAGTATTCTTTCTACACTTGCAGAGCCTCTTTAGGTCTCTCTCACAAAGTATTCTTTATCAACTTTCTTAGCCTCTCCAGGTTCTAGCCTTTCTTTCTCTTGGAAAGATATTGTTTGAGCTTCACATTATAGATGTATTCGCTCTCTTTCTTTCGCACTTGAATACAGAATTTCTCTAAGTATTGTACAATCAAATTTTCTCTCTTGTAGAAACATTATTTTTTTAATGAATATACCTAGTATTTATAGCCTAAGTCTTCAACTGTCTTCTTGAGAAATTGCTTCTTGAATCTTCTAGAAATCGTTATTAATTGAGTCCTGTAACTAACTCCAACTAACTAACTGACTGACGTTCTAGAATAGTTTCCATTTGCATCGTCTGGGACTATACTTCTTCTGGTGTTATGTTTCTTCTGGTGTCACTTTTCTTCTGGTGTCGCACTTCTTCTAGTGCCACGCTTCTTCTAGTGCCACGCTTCTTCTGGTGTCGCACTTCTTCTAATGTTATGCTTCTTCTGGTATCGCGCTTCTTCTGGTGATGACCTTCTATATCTTCTGATGTTGACCTTCTATATCTTCTAGTGTTGACTTTGTATATCTTCTGGTGTTGACGTGTATCTTCTTATATTGACGTGTATCTTCTTATATTATCCGTGTTGAGTTTTAAATATGTTTTGGGTTTGACTACGCATCTTCTGGGTTTGACTACGCATCACTTACATTTTTCTGCGCACTTTACAAACTTATCAAAACAGTTCACACATTTCTAAGATTATTATTATTTGATTGTCAAAAAAATTAATAAAAGTGAAGCCTTCTTGACTTAACATTCTCCCCCTTTTTGACGATAACAAATAATCATAATATTAGAAGATAAAATAATATTCAGATGAATAATAGTCAAATATTGTTCAGACAAATAATAATCAAAGCAAAAACACAAGAAATGCATAAGATATACAATGCTTTCTAATATTTTCACTTTTCACTTTTCTCCTCTTCTTCTCCCCCTATTTGTTATTAATTAAAATGATAGCTCATCTTAGACGCTTCAGAATTTTAGAATACATATGTTGAATATCAGTGCGGATCTTCTTGAGGTCTTATTCAATAGAAACACGTAAAAGTGCTATTTCATCAAGAAGATCACCTACTGAATTACGCAGTTCATCAACCTTAGTATGAATTTCCTCAATATTTTTCACTAAGGTTTCCTAAACTTCCTTCTATTTGTGACTAGCTTCAGTCCAATTGATGAAATGCTTTAAGAACTCCGAATTAACTGTGGGATCTTGTTTTATTTCACTAAGAGGATGAAGGTCTTCAACAACAGATGGTTCTCTAGGTAAAACGTCTAACTCTATGATTTTGATTTAGGGTATTTTGAAGGTTTGTTTTCTTTCTGGGAGATCAAGATCATCAGGTCTAGGTAGTTTAAAAATTGGTTGCCCAGGAAGGTGTAACACAATTTTGATTGAAGTTATGAAACCTAAGGGTCTGAAATCATGATTAAATGCACAAAGGTCTCTAAGTTGAAATTGATACCTTCAACTGTGATACTTCTATACCTTCCTTCTGTCACAGTGCCAACTACCTTGAAACTTTCATCTTTGATAAAAGCTCCAAATAGACACCTACAGGTTGAGCTGCATTACATGCATCGTCTATGTTCTTTACAGCCACTTGAATCTATTATTCTATAAGATTATCTTCATGCCCTTCAAGAAACATCTTCTTCTTCCCTTTTTCTTCGTTTGTTACGGGGGTTGAACATCTTGGTTGTACATTTGGAACAATCTTTATTATTATTCTGCTTGTAATCGGATAGATTGTATAACGATCCTTTGAAATCTTCATTTGATATGGTTTTGACTTTTCATCTCGCAGAATACTATATAGTCTTCATTCTTCATGACTGAGAAGATGTATTGTCTGATCATTTAATGGCATAAGCTCAACTTATATATACCTTGATTGTCTTTTTAAAAGGTTCTCTGATAATAACTGAACTTCTATTTCAATCAAGTACTAATTCTTCTATAATCTTCATTTTCAAATCCTTTTTGTTGATTGGTTGAGAAGGATTGTAAGGTACTAACTGGTGTTCAACTATCTGTGCCTTCTGTTGAGCATCAGATGAAGAAACCTTTTTCTAGCTAAGTTTCATCTTCTTTTGTTCTTCTACTGGTTTGGAAGAGAGTTGTTGTTGAGGCTTCTTCCTCTCAAATACTAACTTCCTTTTTACCTTTGTCTCTCCATATGATTTTTCTGATTGACTTTGCAGGATAGAGACAACTGATTTAGTAGGCTGCTGTCGTTTCTCTTGCTTCTCAAAATCTCCACCAAGAATCAAAACTTTCTATTTCTTCTGTTCTTATTATTGTAAGATCAATAATCTTGGTGACTTTCTTGACTGTTTGGGCTTTTATGATTGGAGCGTCTCAGCCTTCCTTTTCAAAGACGCTTCTTGTATTGATTGTTAAACCCTACTTTCCTGGCTCTGTAGAATCGTCTTAGCTTGTATTGACACATCAGACGATTGTTCAGCCTTTTCTTCTACGGATGTTCTTCCTGTCGATCGAGGTTTTGTTTGTCTTTTAGATGGAACACGCTTACTTCTGCTTCGTCTTACTATAAGCTCCCCCTCAGACTTTGCTTTCGGTGTAAAACCTATATCCGCTTCAGCTTCAAACTTTATTCCCATTCTGAGAATAGTAGAGGAATTAATAACACTCTTCATATCCATTTTTACCTTGTTAGCTCTATCAAGTAGGATTCCAGATTCTCTAAAAAATCTGATCAACAATATACTGTAAGGTAAAGAGCTATAATAATCTCCCTTAGACTTTATCATGTACTCCAAAATCAAAAAGGGAAGATTAGTGGGCTGGTGATTAAGTAGATGAAACAAACAATGTTCATCATTCATTGTCACCATGTCCTTTGAGCCTACTCTTAGTAGAACACAATGGATAAGAAATGAATATAGAACCCTAGCCTTTGGAATAAGAATTGAAGCCTTCTTGACTCCTAGATCACTACTTCCATATAATTGTCGATTGATGTGAGTTTTATCTACATGACCTTGAG
>JAOTIZ010000003.1:16566513-16576633 GCA_027123425.1 Erythroxylum panamense
TGTATAATCTTCATCATACATTATATCCAAACATATGACATTAGACTGAGTGAACATACATAGAGAAATGTTTATCAATACATTTCAACATCTACGTAGTCCTAGTGACTTTATATGCCCAATGTATACATCTCTAGAAATTAGCTTTGTCATTGGGTCTGCTATCATATCTCACGTAGATATATATCTTATGTTCACTTCTTCTCGTGCAACTATATCTTTCACATAATTATACTTGATATCTATGTGCTTTGTTTTACAATGCAATTTAGCGTCTTTTATATAAGTGATTGCAGTTTGACTATCACAATTGATGGTCACTGGATTAATTTCGCTTTTAATGACTCCCAAATGAACTAAGAATCGATGATGCCACACAGCCTCTTGTACTATAGTTGAGAATGCTATAAATTCAACTTTCATTGTGGATAATGCAACGTAAGATTGTTTCTTACTTTTCCATGATATCGCTCCATGGTTTAGTAAGAATACATATCATGAGGTAGATTTTCTTTCATCTAAATCTCCTCCTAAGTTTGCATCTACATGCCCTTGTATACATAGATCATTGCCTTGATAACATAATGTATAATCCACAGTGCCGTTTAGATACCTCAATATTCTCTTTTCTAATGTGCTTGGCCTAGATTTGTTTGATATCTGCTTACCATCTCAATAACATAATAAATATCTGGTCTTGTACACATCATTGCATACATAAGACTTCCAACTGCACTAGAGTAAGGAACATTCTTCATTTGTTCCCTTTCTTGTGGCGTTGACGAGCAATTTCTCTTACTGAGGCCTTCATTTTTAGCAATATGATTATCAATTGATTTGCAATCTTGCATACGGAATCGTTCAAGAATTCTTTGAATGTACATCACTTGTGAAAGAGATAACAATATCTTCGAACGATCTCTTGAAATCTTGACTTTAACAATATATGCCGCTTCACCCATGTCTTTCATTTCAAATTAAGATGATAACCAATCTTTGATTTGCTTAAGAAACACACAATCATTACAAGCAATCAATATATCATCCACATATAAAGATAAAATCATGAATTTATCTTTGGATCTCTTAACATACACATAACGATTTTCGTCAATCATTTGAAAATCATACAGAATGATTAAGTTATGAAAACGAATGTACCATTATCTTGAAGACTGCTTCAAGCCATAAATTGATTTTAATAACCGACATACTTTATTTGTAACATCCCGTCCCCATATTACAGGCTAGGACCAAAAAATTTCAATGCATGTATGCTCAAAGAGAGATTAAGGAAATGCACTTTTCTTGCTCATGCACAGTGTTAGCATATATGTACATAAATGTTGAATCTTTGTATAAAAATAAGTGTACATGCATTCATTGACAATTTATGGGTAGGATTGTTTTTAAATATGATGTTATTGAAAATGAGAAATAGAGAAAGTGGAAAGAGTGATCTAGGTATGAGTTGTGATAAGGAAAGATTTAGAAACAAGATTGGTAGTGATATGAAAAATGTTCACTGAAAATGCTTCAATCTTTTAGCCACAACATTTTTTATAGTAATCCAAATGAGATTATTCTTAATTTGGATTAAACTAGAGATATATGGTTACATTTTGTATGAAGACATCAAATTTCAATTCTGTGTCTAAGAGTCTCAAAAATTGTTATGAAGTGAAGAATTGGGTGCAATGTTGGTGTATGAATGAAAAATTTGTCTTTGGATATTAGGGGCAAATTTAGGAATGATATAGATGGATTTCGGCAACATTTCCTTATGGAAAGTTGTAGATATTTCTTTTATCTTTCGAACGGTATATTATATGAAAAATTTAGACATCAGAGTCAAAAGTTATGATTCTTATAAGCGGATACGTTCTGGACTCAAAAAGCAGACGATAGAAAGTGAAAGGAAGAAAAGTGAACGATAGAAAGTGAAAGGAAGAAAAGCAGATGATAGAAAGTGAAAGGAAGAAAAATGAACGATAGAAAGTGAAAGGAAGAAAAATGAACGATAGAAAGTGAAAGGAAGAAAAGCAGACGATAGAAAGTAGACGGAAGAAAAGTGAGCGATGCAAAAGTTATGGCATTCGTACTGAGACATGTACATTTCAAGTGAAGGCCATAACTTCTTCTCTAGGCCTCCAAATGACCTGATTCTTGAACCATGGGATTTGTAAGACTTTTCTCTACATCTCCACCAATAATTGAAGTTATCTAAAATTTATGGAGAGAGAATGAGGGAAAAGAGTGAGGCGGGTACAGTGAGTGTGTTCTTCAATCATATGACCTGGTGTTATCTCACTGAACATACTTCAGTATTTTGGTGATATCTTGATCTGTAGAGATCCGATTGGGTTGATTTTTTTGTTTTAAATTAAACTAGAGACATGGAGCTACAACTTATCTGAAGGAAGTAAATTTCAATTTGGGCCTTAAGATTTTCAATTTTTGGACCGAATTCGGGCGTAGTATTTAGTCTTGGTTAAATGTGAGCCCTCTATGTGGCTATGTTTTTGAATGTTGGACTTCAGAAGCGGGGTCCAACAATTGTAGCTTGTTTTTCTAGCTTCCTAATGCTATAAAGTATGAAATGTTTGGATATCGGAGTCAAAAGTTATAGTCCTTATAAGTGGAGATGCTCAGGAGAATAGGACGTATCATCTGGTGAGGATGCTTTGTCTGATGAGGACGTATCATCTGGTGAGGACATTTCATCTAGTGAGGACGTATCATCTGGTGATGACGTATCGTCTGGTGACGTCATATCGTTTGGTGATGACGTATCGTCTGGTGACGTCATATCGTCTGGTGACGTCATATCGTCTGGTGCATTATTCATCTAATTCTATTGTCTGGTCTCATTTTTGACCCTGTAAATGATCGAATTTGTCTTTGAGGTCTTCATAAAAGTTGTAGATCTTGAAGTTTTCTTTTGAACCATATAAAGAAATACTTAATCCGATATCTCTAAAGAAAGCTATACAAATTGCAAGATATCTTCTGTGTATTGTTCATAACCTTCTTCTAGTCACTATTTATAATGTATCGTCTGGTCCAATTCTGAACCTTTAGACGACAAAATCTCACTTCAATGTCTTCATAAAAGTTATAGATATTGAAGTCCTCTTTGAAACCATCTACAAATAATCTTGATCTGATATCCCTAGAGTAAGTTATGCCATTTTTCCCGAAATAGGTTCAATATGATGGAGGACGAAACCTTGTTTGATTCCTTCAGCCCAATCTTTGTTATCTGACCTCTAAACAAAGTGATCCTTGAGACAATAGATTTATCACACATTGTGCTACCTCCCCAAAAAAATTGGCAGCATTCCAAATTGATTGGAAAAAGGTTTTGATTGAAGGAAAGTGAAGGAATATGTTGGAATAGTATGAACTAGTTTTATTTTACTGAACATGCTTCGATATTTTGAATATATTTAGATCTGAAGGGTTCCGAATGATATGATTTTCAATGTAGAGTAAACTAGAGGCGTAGGTCTACAAATTATATGAAGAGGTCGAATTCTGATTCAGCCTCTAAGATGTTCAATATCTGGATGGAAATTAAGCTTAGAATATTTGCTTCAGTATAAGAATGATTAGGAAAATAGGGCCCGACACTTACGGTATCAGAGAATGAAGATGAACCGAGGATGACTAATGAGGGTTAATTGGAATAACCATGCATGGTATCAAGCACAAGCACACTTATTATGACTCAGAAAGTTAGGCTCCGGAAGCAGGGTCCAACAGCATATGATCAATATCCGAGATATCCTTGAGCACCTCAAGTTAAAGGATATTTGCACCATTGCTATGATGAGGTTATCATTGACATTGGAATAGAATATCTATATGATTGTCTCATAGTAGGTCAATCCAATGTACTTACTACCCTTAGTAAGCATCCATATGTTAACTTTAAATAACTCATGTCTACAACTTATGAGATTTACTACTTGATCTAATTAAGGATTATAACATGTGTTAGTCTATTAGGATTAATGATATCCCATCTCATTAATCCTATGACTAGGGAAAGTTTAGATACTAAAATGATTACACATGATAGGAATATCATTATCATAATCTCATTATGATTTCCTCCCTGCTATGTTTTGTATCAAGGACTTCATTAAATCAATGTAAGATCAACATCAAATCCATAAACGTATAAGCATCAAAATAATGAAAATTCCTTTATTAATCATAAAATGAGTTGGTACAATAAGTGCTAAAGGTGATTGCCTTTAGAGCACTTCTCTAATAAACTCTCACTTGCACTAAAGCCAATCGCCTTGATATATAATACCACAGGCTTGTACGTGTGACATAAAACTCTTTTGGGAAGTAAGTTTAGTCAATGGATAAACTATATTTTGATTAGTGGGAACTCTCTCTATCTTGACATCATTTCTACCAATGATCTCTCTAATCAAATGGTAGCGCCTGAGTACATGTTTGGACTTCTGATGAGACCTCAATTCCTTTGCTTGTGCTATAGCCCCATGTTTGTCACAATACAACTGCATTGGGTTAGCGATGCTCGGAACCACGCCAAGTTCCACTATGAACTAAATGATTCAAACCACTTCCTTTGCTGCTTCTGAAGCTGCAATATACTCTGCCTTTGTCATTGAATCGACAGTTATCTCTTGTTTAGAACTTTTGCAATTGATTGCATCATCATTCAGTATGAATACATATATGGACTGGGATCTGAAGTCATCCCTATCAGATTGGAAGTTGGCATCAGTATACCCACTTACCATAAGATCACCTTCTCTATATACCAAGAATACATCTTTAGTTCTTCTCAAGTACTTAAGGATATTCTTGACAGCAACCCAATGACCCTCACCAGGGTCCAACTGGTATCTATTCGTAACACTTAGAGCATATAATACAGCAGGTCTAGTATATAATATAGCGTACATGATTGATCCTATAGCTGAAGCATAAGGAATCAATCTCATGTGAGTCCTCTCAACTTATGTCTTTGGACACATAGATTTAGAGAGTGTACTCCCATATACCATGGGAAGATAATCTCTCTTGAACTGCTCCTTGCTAAACCTCTTTAGCATCTTGTCTATGTATGTAGGCTGAGAAAGATCAAGCAACCTCTTTGATCTATTTCTATAGATCTTTATCCCCAAAATATAAGTTGTTTCTTTAAGGTCTTTCATAGACAAGTTCTTATCTAACCAAATTTTGGCTGATTGTAAAGTTGAGACATTGTTTCCTATTAGTAATATGCCATCTACATACAGTAAAAGGAACACAATTGCCCTCCTACTAACTTTCTTATACACATACGACTCATCCGGATTTTGTGAGAAACCAAACTCTTTGATTGTCTCATCAAATTAGATATTCCAACTCCTGGATGTTTGTTTCAATCCATAAATGGATTTCTGAAGCTTGCATACCTTTTCTCCATTCATAGATATGAAAACATCAGGTTGTGTCATATACACATCCTTGGTTTCCACTAAGAAAATCCATCTTCATATCTATTTGTCGTATCTCATAATCATAATGAGCGGCAATGGCTAGGAGTATAGCTACTGGGCTAAACATTTCATTATAGTCAACACCTTGCCTTTGACGATAACCTTTAGCTACAAGCCTAGCTTTATGGCTAACTACATTACCCTCTATGTCAGTTTTCTTCTTGAAAACCCATTTGCACCTTATGGGTTTTATCCCTTCAGGTGGGTTAACCAAAGTTCATACTTGGTTTTCATGCATGGAATCCATTTTGGATTTCATAGCTTAAAGCCATTTATTAGATTCTGAACTCTTCAGAACCTCTTCGTAGGTAGTAGGCTCATCATCTTCTATGAGCAATATGTCATTAAGTTCACTTATGAGAAATCTATTTCTCTCAGGAACATGACATATCCTATTTGACCTACGAACTTCTTGTGAGTTAGAAGGTTGAAATATTGCTTCATCTCTATTAACAATAGTCTCAGGACTAGGCAATTGATATGCGTCTGTTTGAGAATTTTGAACTTTCACAAGTTCAATTTTGCTCCTACTATCTTCTCGTAGTAGAAAATCTTTCTCTGAAAAGACAACATGTTTTGAAACAAACACCTTTTGTTCCGAAACATGGTAGTTGATATCCTATAGTTTCCTTAGGATATCTTACAAACAGACACTTGTTAGATTTAGCTTCAAGTTTATCTGACTAAATCTGCTTCACATAAACAGGACAAACCCAAACTTTCATATAAGAAAGATAGGGTTTCTTGTTAGTCCATATCTCATATGGAATAACATCAACTGACTTGGATAAGACTCTGTTTAATACATAAACAGAAGTTTCGAGTGCATACTCCTAAAAGGATTTTGGTAAATTTGCTAAACCCATCATAGACCCCACCATGTATAACGAGGTTCAGTTTCTCCTCTCAGCCACACCATTGTGTTGTGGCATGTAAGATGGAGTCTACCGGGACAATATTTTATTATCCCTGAGATAATCCAAAAACTCTTGGCTTAAGTATTCACCACCTCGATCCGATCAAAGTGATTTAATACTTCTCCCAAGTTGTTTCTCTACTTCTTTTCTAAATTTTTGAACCTTTCAAAGGCTTCAGACTTGTATCTCTTAAGACACATATACCCATATCGAGAATGATCATCGATAAAGGTAATGAAGTATACGAAACCACCTTTGGCATGTATAGATATCGGACCATATACATCAGTATGTATTAGGTCTAAAAGTCATCAGATGCCTTCTTCTGCTTCAAGGACTCCATATAGGCCTTACTGTTGGGCATCGATTCCAGAACCCAACTCTTGCTCTGATACCAAACAATGTTGGACCCCACTTCCGGAGCTCAACATTCGGAGTCACAAGATATGTGCTGGACTGAATCATAGAACGTGATCAAACACATTTCTTTAACTTCAGAATAGATTTTGGGAAACCTCAAACTGGAATCACAATTTAACTTCTTCAGAACCTTTGTCCCCCATTGTCTTAAATTTCTAATGACACAAAAATCATTCGATGTGGTTTAGAATTCTAAGAGTTAGGGCTTGTTCCAATTAGCCCTCATTAGTCATTCTCGGTTCATCATCATTCTCTGATACTGTAAGTGTCGGGCCCTATTTTTCGAATCATTCTTATACTGAAGCAAATATTCTATGCTCAACTTCCATCCAGATATTATAATTCTTAGGGACTGGGTTAAAATTCTATTCCTTTAGATCATTTGCAGCTCTATGTCTCTATTTCTTCTAGACACAAGATACATCTCGTTTGGAGGTCGGATAACAAAGTTATGGCTGAAGGAAATCAAACAAGGTTCCGTCCTCAATCATATTGAACCTATTTCGGGACAAAAGTCATAACTTGCTCTAGGGATATTAGGTCAAGGTTATTCTTGAAGGGTTCGAAGAGGACTTCGATATATACAACTTTCATAAAGACTTTAAAGACAAATTTAATCATATAAGGGGTCACAATTGGGACTAGACGATAGGATCAGATGAAGCTAGATGAAGGGTCAGACGAATTGGAAAAATTGCCATAACTTTCACAAGAAAGGTCGGATTAAGGTGTTCTTTGGATGGTTTGAAAGAGAACTTCAAGATCTACAATTTTATGAAGACTTGAAGATAGAGTCTATCATCTTGAGGGTGAAATTTGGATAAGACGATAGGGTCAGATGAACAGTGCACCAGACGAAATGACGTCATCACCAGATGATATGACGTCACCACCAGACGAAGCGTACTCATCAGACGAAACGTCCTCACTAGATGATACGTCCTCACCAGACGAAGCATCCTCACTTATAACACCCCACTCCTGTAGGACACATATCTAACATCCTGCGTCATATCCGAGTCCGTGCCCCGCGAGGGTGGCATGCTAGAGCTCTCAATCATTCAAAAATTCGTATAATTTTTTTTTTGAAACAACAACAACAAACATATTTTGTGGAAATCGAAAACCAAATCGGGCCCACTTTATTTGTAAACATTTTCATTCATAACAATACAATCAATATAATTTTAATAGCCATTTGGGTCTATTTCGAATACAAAAAAATACTTATAGTCATAAATTGATTACATTTCAAGTCATTTACAAACCTTTCCACTTGGAAAGTTATTACAACAAAAAATACTCAATTACACAAATTACCACAACTGTAGAAGACTCAATTCGATACAAAAATAAGAAGATACAATTGTAGACATGAATTAATCCCAACTGCTAACCCTTACTTATATGCTGAAGGTATACTCCCGTTTGCCTAACAGGGTATTCTTCTGATCCTGAAAAATATTTACAAATTTTGGGTGAGTTTTACAAACTCAATGAATGACCATCATCGATGGCTCACCCAGTCACATAATACATAAATCACATTCACATCACTTCACATTTCAAATTCAATACAATTTAATCATTCATAATATGCATATGCAGTGTGCATGAGACCCACTTTCCATTTATTACTTTGTTGTGACTGAGTGCCTAAACTGTCCCATATAGGGTTCATTGATAACTGTCTCATATAGGGCTCATTGATAACTATCCCATATAGGGCTCATTAAACGTTAAGCCTGAGGCTCTGAATCACTTTTGAGTTCAAGGCTCTTTTTCACTCATTGAGTTTTAAGCTCTAATCGATGGCTACTCTGGTCACAACTGTCATTTTGTTTCATGCATTCATGAAATGAAATGCATCAATCACATTTGCAAGATCCCATTCAATCACATTCCCATATCATCGGACCTTAGTTCGGCATTCAACATTAAGTTGAGAATCACATTTTCACTTAGATGCAAATGCTTATTCAAAACACATTTATCATCAAATTATGTACACTTAGTTCATTTCATTCACATACAAGCAACACTTCAATATCTCAACCAAGCATCACAATTATCGTACCAAATCAGGCCCACTTTATTTGTAAACTTTTTCATTCATAACAATACAATCAACATAATTTCAATAACCATTTGGGCCCATTTCGAACACAAAAAAATACTTGTAGTCATAAATTGATTACATTTCAAGTCATTTACAAACCTTTCCACTTGAAACGTTATTACAACTAGAAATACTCAATTACCAAATTACCATAATTGTAGACTCAATTCGACACAAAAATAAGAAGATACAATTGCAGACGCGAACTGATCCCGACCGCTAACCCGAAGGTATACTCCCGTTTGCCTAATAGGGTATTGTTTTGATCCTGAAAAATATTTGCAAATTTTGGGTGAGTTTTGTGAACTCAATGAGTGACCATCATCGATGGCTCACCTAGTCACATAACACATAATCACATTCACAATGTTTCACACTTCACATTCAATAATTATAATCACTCATATTATACATATACAGTGCATATGAGACTCACATTCGTTCTTATTGTTATGACCGAGTGCCTATCACAAACTTATACAAATGCTGGACCATAGGGCTCAATCAGAGAAGAATCACAGAGCATAGCTCTATATGCAGAATCAGAAATCACGCAGCAAGGCTCTACGTGGAAGCACTTCATACTGGCAACTTAAGTCACAACGCATTTATGTTTCATGTATTCATGAAATGGAATGCATCAATCACATTGCATAATCCCATTCAATCATATTCATATATCATCAGACCGTAGTCTGGCATTCAACATTAAGTTGAGAATCACACTTTACTTACATGCAATTGCTCATTAAAAACACATTTATCATCAAGTTATGTACACTTAGTTCATCTCATTCACATATAAGTAGCACTTCAATATCCAAATCAATAATCACAATCATCGGACTTTCTGTCCGAAAATCAATACAATCAATCACATCCACGTAATCGTTCAGTAGTCAATTAACATAAAATTCAAATAACAAACAATAAAGTGAGACCATCTCGGTTTACTCATAGTACGCTCCAAATTAGCATTTGCTTCCAAATTCTGGGAACGCCTAAATGTGAACGTTCTATCTTGTATCACCATTATGGAAAACACATATTGCGCTCACATCAATAATTGCACACGTATAAGCATTTATTTATGCACGAATGTATAAATGGATTATGTACAATGCATGCTCAATGAC
>JAOTIZ010000003.1:16579632-16603030 GCA_027123425.1 Erythroxylum panamense
TATAAAAGTAGTGATCCTGAAGTTAAAAAGGCAGTAACTCTTGTTCCGAAGGCCAGGGTTCTTCATTCACTGCTTCTTCACTATATTCTACCAACAGTAGGCTCAAAGGGCCTTGTGACAATGAACGATAAACATTGTCTATATCATCTGCTGAATCACTAACTCATTAATCTTCTGTACTTGATTTTAAAGTACATGATGAAGTCAAACGGTGATTTTAGTTCTTTACCGTATGGAATGTTGTTGACAAGGATGTTTAGAGAATCTGGAATCTTTTTTTATAGAGGTAACAGGGTAAAGATGGATGTGAAGAGTATTATTAATGCCACAACTATTCACAAAAGGGGATAAAGGTTAATGATGAGTCAGATAGAAGTTTTACTGATGATGAGTTGGATAAAAGTTTTACTCCCAAAGCAAGGTCTGAGGGGGAGCTCATAGTTAGATAGGGTAGAAGTGAACATGGTATGTCTGCAAGAACAACAAAACCTCGTTCAACAGGAAGAACATCTGTAGAAGAAAAGACTGAGAAATCACCTATTGCATCAATAAAACCAACGATTCTATAGAAAGAGGAAACCGGGTTCAACAATCACCAGAACAAGTGTCATTGAAGAGAAAGCCGAAGACACTTTAATCAGAAAAATCCAAACAGTCAAGAAGGTCACCAAGACTATTGACCTTACGACAACAAGAACAAAAGAAGAGGACATCTTTGATTCGTGATGAAGGTTCTGAAAAGAAAGAGAAAAAACAGCAGCCACTAGATCAATTGTTTCTATTTTTCAAAGCCAATCAACAAAATCATCTAGAGAGATTGAAATTAAAAGGAAGTTAGCATTTGAGAGGAAGAAGCCTCAACAACAACTTTCTTCTAAACTGGCAGAAAAACAAAAGAAAGTGAAGCCCAGTCAGAAGAAGGTTTCTTCATCTGAGGTTCAACAGAAGGCAAAAATAGTGGAACATCAGTTGGAACCTTATAATCCTGCTCAATCAATCAATAAAAAGGATTTAAGAATGAAGATTATAGAAGAACCAATACCTGTTTGAAGCAGAGGCTTAATTATTATCATAAAACCTTCAAAAAAGTCAGTTAAGGTACTAGTTGAACCAATACCAATTAATGATCAAACGATACATCTTCTAAGTCATGAAGAACGAAGATTATATGATATTCTACGAGATGAGAAGGTAGAACCATATCCATTGAAGATTTCAATGGATTGGTATACAATCTATCCAATTACGAGCAGAACTTTGATAAAAATTGTGCCAGATATACAACCAATATGCTCAATCCTTGTGAGAAACGAAGAAAAAGGGAAAAACAAGATGTTTCCTGAGGGAAATAAAGATGATCTTACAGAAGAGCATATTTAAGTAGCTATGAAAAACATAGATGATGCATGCAATGCAGCTTAACCTGGAGGTATCTATGTTCCACACCACATTTCAAAAGCATCAGGAAGTAAATTTGGAGTTTCAATCACAAATAAAAACTTCATGGTAGTTGGGAAAGTACAAGAAGGATAGTACAAAAGTATCATGGTTGAAGGTATCAATTTAAATTTAGAAACCTTTGTGCATTTGGTCATCCATTTCAGACTTTTAGGCTTCATACCCTCAGTCAAGGATGTGTTACACCTTCTTGGGCAACCAATTCTGAAACTACCTAGACCTGATGATCTTGATCTCCTAGAAGGAAAACAACCTTTCTGTCTACCCTCTATCAAAATTATAGAGTTAGACGTTTTACCTTCATAACCATCTACTATTGAAAACCTTCATCAACTTAGTGAAATACACCAAGATCCTACTGTTAATCTGGAGTTCTTGAAGCATTCATAAATTGGACGGAAGCAACTCACAGTCAAAAGGAAGTTCAGGAAGCATTAGCAAAAGAAATTGAGGAAGTTCATACTAAGGTAGACAAACTCGCTGACTCAATGGGTGATATTTATGAGGAAGTAGCACTACTACGGGTTACTATTGAACAAGACCTCAAGATGATCCTCACTTGCATGCACCGTATGTTTTCTGAAGTTTTGAAGCGTCTACAATGAGCAATTTTTTGATTAATGAAAAATAGGGGAGAAGGAGATATAGAGGAGAACAAGAAGAATGGAGAAGGAGATATAGAGGAGAACAAGAAGAATATATAGAAAACATTATATATGTCTTGTATGCAATTCTTTTCTTATATACTATTCGTCTATAAATTTCATTTTACCTTTTAAAATTATGATTATTTGTTATCATCAAAAAGGGAGAGATGGTTAAGTTAAGTGGACTTCACTTCTATTAATTTTGATTACAATCAAATAATAATAATCTTATAAATGTATGAACTATTTTGATGGGTTTTCTAAGTTTGTAGATAAATGTAACACTTAGGCAACAACAGTTAAAGCATAAGAGGAAGCGAAACATAAGATGAAGCGCAATATAAGACAAAGCGAAGCATAAGACGAAGTGAAGCATAAGACAAAGTGCAACATAAGATGAAGACGAAGCATAAGACAAAGCGCAACATAAGATGACGCATAAGACGAAGCGCAATATAAGACGAAACACAGCAATATAAGACGAAACTGAATAACAGACGAAATGTAGTAATAGAAGACACGTTATTCCAGACGATACAATAGGAAAATATTCTAGAATGTCAGTCAGTTAATTAGTTGGAGTTAATTACAGGACTCAACTAATAACTGTTTCTAAAAGATTCAAGAAGCAGTTATCAAGAAGACAGTTGGAGACTTAGGTTATAAATATTAGTTCTAGTCGAAAACTAAAGATATAGAAAATTGAGAATGTTTTGATATTAGCAAAAATTATGTATTCAAAGTGCAAAAGAAGTGAGCAAATGCATCTGTAATGTGAAAGCTCAAAAATACTTTTCTTACAGAGAGAAAGGAAGGCTAGAGCCTTGAGAGGCTAATATAGCTGATAAAGAATACTTTGTGAGAGAGACTTAAAGAGGCTCTACGTGTTGAAAGAATACTTGTAAAGTTGAAAAGTATAGTGAAATCTAAAAAAAAAACTCCGAGGACTGGACGTAGCCCAAGGCTTGGGGTGAACCAGTATAAAATCGCAACATCTATTCTCTAACCCTTATCTTTTAATTTTCTTGTGTTAGACGAGTAGATAATATTACTTGCGATTGTATTGCTTATCAAATTTAACAAAGTGTTTTAAGTAATCAATTGAATTTTGTAAAGAAATTCAAGAAGGCTTAAAAGATTAATATTTTTGAAAAGATTACACAATTCAACCATCCTTCTTGTGTATTTTACATATTATATCGGATTTCTATATTAACAAATGATTTACTTCAATTTTTACTATTTAGGATAGAATAAGATGTAATGTGAAACTCCCTCCTTCCATCCTATTCTATTCCATTCCATTATAAACCCTCATCTCAAATGATGAAATAATATTACATTATATTCTATTCCATTACTAACCACCCTACCAAACATATCTTTGGATTAATCATTTGACCCATTATCATTAGTGTGGACAAAGGACTAAGAGAGAATATTTGTTTCACTTTTGTTTAAGATATCCTTCGAGATACCAGTCTCCTTTACAGTCACCACATCACACATTTCAATCTTTCTTACCTTGGGGAGATCATCTGGATGGAAGTCTTGGAATGAACCTATATTTTTTGATGGGGCATTGTCAATTCCCTAGGATGTACCAATATTTTCAACTATACTATTAGGGCCAGATTCAACCTCCATCACTTTCCTTTCCTCATTAAGTCCCATTAATTCAAAATAATCTCCTCCCCTGAAGGTTTTCCCTATACGGTTCCAGACCTTACCCTCTAGCTTTAAAGAGGGCTTCTAATGATAGTCAATAGATACACAATCCTCATAGAGTTTCCCATTAGGCCATAGCCTTATTAAAGGTATTTGATCAGTTAGCTCCTTTGAAATGTCTATATTAGCACAAAGATGAGCATATCTAATCCTCTTTCTCCTAGTAGTATTCTCATACGTACATTTAGGTTTTCCAAGAAAATTAGCAATCAGGATTAACTCTTGTGTTGTCCAATATTCCAAGAGAATGTTTTATAAATTGACCCATAATGGAATTACTTAAAAGCTGAATTTCTTTGAAATTCAAGTTCCCAGAGTTTAAAATAAAGAGAAAAGTTCATCACATGCCAAGAGCCTTCTTCCATTACTTTGAGAGCCTAAGGTTTAGAGGCAAAGGTGTAGAGAAGAGAGTTATTATCTACTAAGAGCACATTGAGAAGGCCTTTTTTCTTCCACATGGTGAATGCCCACTTTTAGAGGACAAGGAAGGGGGGTCTTTTCTCAAGGAAGAAGCCTATTAAAGAAGCTTGCAGGTGAATGCCCACTTCACTTCAGCTTGTAGGATGTCCATCTTAAGAGCTACAATGAGTCTACCTCCATCCTCTCCAAAGGGAGTGGGGAAGGGAGAGGTTTTTATCCTTGCCAACAACATGCTTATAGTTTTTTTTTTGTTTCCAGGGAAGAAGAAGAAGGTTTTCCTACTAGAGAGGATTAAATAACAAAGAAGAGGATTAAATAATAAAGGGTGGAGATGTCTGTAGGTGAGAAATAGGGGGTGGAGATGTTTTAGAGGGCAAGGGAGGGAATTCTTACAGGGTGTTAAGCAGAGGCCATCTTATTGTATGGTGGACAAGTCCAGTAGAAATTCAAGAGCAGTAAGGAAGGTTTGGTGGAACAAAGGAGAGAAAAGAAAGGGGATGAAGGAGGCAATGCAAAAGAAAACTAGTAGGGGATTAGGGTTTAAGTAGGAACAATAGAAGATTTTTGTAGAAGAGTAGCTGGAAACTGAGGATAGAGAGAAGGGAAAGCTTCTTCTCTCTCATTGTGATTATGTAAAGAGCAAAGGATCTTACAAAGATGTGGAACTTGCTTAACTTTTATATGATTTGGCCGTCAACCTATAAAATCATAAGCAACAGTAATTTGTTGAATAATCCTTTTATCATTGGTGAAAATGAAATTTCAAAAACTTTTAAAAAGTAAAAATTATAAAAAATCCAAAATTTTATTATACCTAAACATATAATTTATTATTTTTTATAAAAGGAAATTATCTGAAATAGATTACATAACGAGTCTAGGGAAACAAGTTTCCGTCATAACCTTTATAAGGATAAAATGACACCCAATAGGTGTAGTATCAAAATAAGTGACCTCAATATCAAAATGTTCTACATAGTTGGCAAGCCAGTCGGTGCATCTGTTGCTCTCTCGATAAATATGTCGATGAACAATAGTCCAGTTCTGGTAAAACAGTTCGTTGATGCCCATGACTGTGAGATTAAGGGCCTTTGATTAGTTGGCTACAGAGGAAAGGATATTGATCACTGCTGCCGAATCCACTTCAAGTTCGACCTGGCGGTATCCCAGATTCAATGCCAGTGTAAACCTAGTAAAAACTCCCCAGAGTTCCGCATACACTGATGAGCACCGTTCTAAGTTTTGCGCGAAGCTTCCAATCCAGTTGCCTGCTGTATCTCATATAAGGCCACCTGTTGTGGTTGAGGACGAGGAACGTTTGCTTCTCCATCTATATTGAGTTTTACCCACACAGTAGGTGGTTTGCTCCAACCGATAAATTACTCTTAGCAAAGGTGAAGACCAATGCCAGCTCGACTTTGCCACTCGGTTACCTTATGGATCAAACTTGCATAAGACAAAATGAGATAATTTGGTGAGGAAGGCCAAGTAAAATGTTCATCAAAGAGGGTATTTTTCCATGTCCACAAGAACCAACAAGTAGTGCCAAAAAGGATCAACCAATCATGCCCTAGTACTTGCCAGTGGTGTTGGAGATTTTTAATGAGCCACTCCCGATTTGGCATAGTGAAGAAGTCGTGAGGAATTATGTGTGGAGGAAAGATGTTCCACACTTGGCGGGCTTTGTCACAATCTTGCACTGCATGAATTGAGGTTTCGTCGAGTCGACAATGGTAGCAAGCTTCGTCCATAGTGAAATGCTTACGGACGCGTTGTTAGTTAGTGAGTAACCGATTATGTTTAAAGAGCCATAAGAAGGAGCGAATGCATTGAGGGCCCTTCTATTGTCATATTTCCTTCCAAACCCTATGGGGCAGGGCATCTTTCTCTTCCCTGAGCATGCCATAAGTGGAAGCTGCGGTGAATTTTTCAGTGTTGAAATTTACCCATATTAAATTATCTTGTCCTAGGTAGGGCTTCGGGAGAAACGTACTGGCTATTGCCCTGCAAATCGACATCAGAAGATACGATTGAAACGTATCCCATTGCTAGTTACCGTCAATGTCCACAAATTGATAGACACTAAAGTTAGAATGGAAGTAGGGACTAGGGATGTAACATGGGTAAGTAGGAGTCCTACTCTTGCAAGCCATGAGTCTATCCAGAAGTGAGTGCTAGTATCCTCGCCGATTATCCATTTCATACCCTATAGAATAAGGTGCCAAGTTGCCTTTAAGATCTTCTGTATCATTGACCCCTCTTTTGCCTCTAAAGAGGTGGGGATATTGGTAGCATCAAAAGTATATTTGGTAGAGAGAATTCTGAACCATAAAGCATGAGGCTTGGTAATTTAATTTTATCTATTTACACATTTTCTCACGTACTTGTCTGTTCAATAACAGGTTAGCTCACTGCTATCTTTCTCTCCTCGTTGCAACTGAAATTGACCGTCGTTTAACGAATAAAACGTTGGAGCCACCTTCCTGTTTCCCCAGCACCATATCCACAACCACAACCACAGCTGCAATATGGCCGCTGCCACTCTTTATCACTGCCGCATTCCATCATTCACTGGAAAATCACCACGTTTGAGGAGATTAAAAACTTCATGTTTTGCTACCAAATGTTCAGCAAGGGTAAATCTTCTTTTTCTCTCTACTAGCTCTTAAGAATGGGACGAAACAAAGCAAGGGTAAATCTTCTTTTTCTCTCTACTATCTCTTAAGAATGGGACGAAACAATTCTGACGAGTTCATATTGAGGAGTGATACAGTGGAGGAGGGAATACACAAGCGTGATGATTGTGCCCACTGGAGTTGGAGCCGCCATTGGTGGATACGCCGGCGATGCTTTGCCCGTCGCTCGCGCTCTATCTTCGGTCGTCGATTGTCTCATTACACACCCTAATGTATGACATGCAAAGTTTCTTTCTTACACACACACACACGCAAGCACAAACATACCTTTTTTTTTTCACACACACCTTTTCTTTTTTAATGCAATTTCTTTATAATTTATATAGGTGCTCAATGCTGCAATGCTATTCTGGCCAATTCCTAATGTGTTATATGTTGAAGGGTATGCTCTTGACCGATTCGCAGAAGATTCATGGGCATTGCAACCTGTTCACCAGAATAAGGTGTTACTTTTTTCATATGTGGTAATATTGATTTGTTATCTTAGAATAAATCCCTTAAGTTAAAATATACGTCTTGGGTTTAAACTGTATTTTCTCTTTCATGATTGCTCATATAATTGAGCCTTGATTAAGATGGATGTACTGCAGTTCACTCACCATATTGAAATTGTGATGTGAAGTAGGTAGGACTGGTCCTGGACTGTGGGATGGAGGAGGAGCTTAGAATTCGGCACTTGCAAGTAGCAGATGCGGCGAGGGCTTCCCTTGGATTGCCTATTGTGGACTACATTTTAACTGATGCTCCTCTTATGGTAGAGCCTTTTTAACATAACAGAAATTCCTTTTGTTTTTAGAGTTAGTTTATTTTGAAATGATTATGTCATTTTGGAGTCAAAATTAAGATTTTGTTTCAGTAACTTCTAACTAGCTTTATCATACCTATTAAATTTCATGATTTTCAAGATTAAAGTTAAAACTGAATTTCATGATTGGTTAGCTGAATTTGTTTTTATTTTCTGGTTTAAAGGTGAACCTTATTGATGTGTGCAGTCACTGCACCTAACAATGATTGTTTTTATTTTTGAATTCATGCTGTTAATAATTTATAACAAAATTTCCTGACCAGCATGATATCTACGAGAAGGTGGTTTTGCCAGGAATCTAAGTCTTTATATGTCTTAGATGATGTTTGGTGGTATGTCATGTAATTTAATTAAGATTTTGACATAATAAGCATTATGGTGTATAATACAAATCTGTTGTTGAAAAGCGTAATAATACTATTATATATTTACTTGAATAGTTTACAAGAATATATACAAGCGATATCCCTAAAATATATTCTAGAATTTATGGATATGCACAATCATATAACTACTTATATCCATACATAAATGTACAGCTAACTAATATTCTTATCCCATAAATTCCTCTAACTAATTGTTTCCTATGCATAATACTGCTAGTTGTACTAGGAATTCTTTTTAAGAAATGTAGTAGGAATTCTTTAGACAACCAAATAAAGGGGTCAATTGTCAAGGCTAATGAATTGCATAATACAGCATACTATCTTTAGGGTAATGCATTTTTTGATCTTCTTTTAAATCGTGAAGAAAAAGTGATGTAGGTCAAATAAAAATATTAACTAGAAGCTAAAAATCACAAAATTAGGACATATGGCTGATATTAGGCGGCTGGAGTATTAAAGTTCAGGGCTGGATTTCGGCTAGGAATGCTGAAATTTTAGTTTGGTTTAGTTGGGTTTTTTGGGTTTATTCCTGAAAATTTAGACTTAGAATTTCAGGGTTTAATATGCCTAGAATTTAGGTTTTCAGATGGTTGGAATTTAGGTTAGGTTTGCTGGAATTTAGTGAGGAACAAAAGCAATAAAGAGTAGGAAACCGGGAATCACTTCTAGGCTTTAAGAATCACTCTTAGAAGAAAGCATCACACTTTCTAGTTAAAAGCTCAAGTTTGTAGAATTTCAGATTGCTTGTCATTGAAGGGCTAAATATACACATATTTATAGAGAAATTTTTAAAACCCTTATTCTTGTAGGAAAGGGTTCCTAACAAATTTAAATCCTGTTCTAATAAAAATTCTACAAGTCCTAAATATCTAGGATGAAATATGTAACATAAAATAATATATTTAACTTAATACTATTTCTTATTTAACAAGGAATCCTAACACTTTCTAAATTTCAACCCTTATCTTTAATGTGAACTCAATTCCCAATCCTCATCTCACCAAATTTAAAATTGTGGTTAACTAATCTTTCCTATTTTATTTCATTTATAGACTTTTAAGTTCTTTTACATAAAAAGGCAACAAAAATATGCAAAATTTTACCCATGCAATAAAATTTGTTGATACTCTCTCTTTAATAGGTGGAAAAGTGGCTTGATCCAAAGAGTGGGAAATCAACTGGAAGGATTAAACATCCTGGTTCACTTCTTAGAGCCGTGGAAAAATTGGTCAACCAATCTCAGGTGAATGCCGTTGCTATTGTGGGACGATTTCCAGATGATGATGTTGATGATGTTGATGATTACCGATTAGGGATGGTAAGACAGTGAGCTGTTACTATTTTGGCAGTCCCATATTATATTGGAACTACTTGCTTTTGAAATTAGAATGCATCTGGAAGGATTCTCTTGATTCTTTGGCAAAATTTTTCCTTCTAAGACCACACTTTGTTTATGTTTTATAGCTATAGTAAGGAATCTTACAATTATATTCTAGTTATTCATGAATTTTATGTTAGCTTAGTGCTATTTCAATGTCATGGAGAACTTAAGGTACTGGTACTTCTCATGCTTTGCACTTTCTACTGCATGATTATTGTTTTGACATAAATGAGCAGTACACTTTGGAACCAAAGTGAGATTAAAGAGTTCTTGATTTAGTTTTTGGTACACTATAGCAAAATTCATATTGGTAAACTTAAGCTATGACTTACAGTGCCTCCACTAGGTACACTTTAGTAGGATGTGTTTATGGGGCTTTAAGTGATTGCATGTAATGCAAGTTTGTTTCTTTTATTGTTCTATAACAAAAAATTTGTTTCCAAATACTTGTTTTATTTGTCCCATTGCCCCATCATTCTCTCTCTTTTTTTTTTGCCTCCTTCTCAAGTCACTTTATGGTGTTCATTTGTAGGGAGTAGATGTATTGGCTGGAGTGGAAGCAATTATAAGCCATCTCGTGGTAAAGAAATTCAAGATTCCTTGTGCGCATGCTCCTGCAATGACACCGTTGCCCTTAACCCAATCTCTTTGCCCAAAATCATCTGCGGAGGAGGTATGTGAAGTTGAAGAGTGAATGACTAGAGGGTGCCTAAATTTAGGAATGAAATTTTGTGTATTCTGTAAATAGATTCACTTACACCCAAGGCAATCTAACCACTGAGATGAAATTATTTGGTTGGGGTAAGCCTGACAAGAGAGTTTCAAGGTCAAGATAGAGTGATCATACTCTTCATTAAATTGCTCTTTCATTAACACACATATACTTTTGTGTGTTTTCATGATAAAGTTGTACAATAACACCGTTTTTTATGCATGATGTTAAACTTGCTGTCAAGTTGGCTTACAAAAGAAAAGTTAAGAAAGGCTTGAAACTGTCTATGGATAGGCTAAAATCAACTCAAGAGAACCAGGCTTGAATAATTTACACAAGAGCATTGGGCTGGTTCTCTAGTTGTTCATGTATTAGTCTATTTTTTTACATTTCTGTGTGTGGTGTCAATGTGTTGTTTCTGTTATTTGTCTTTTGTGTGAGTTGGTAGACTCTAGAAGGTTGTGACAAGGGAATTGGGGGGCAGGAGTTTGTTGTAATAGAATGAGAATAGGAGTTTATAGAGGGAGTGAGATGGTATAAAGCGCAAGCTATTCTGACAAATGCCATTCAATGGGGAACACTTATGGACCTTTACACAAATGTTGAAGCTGAGAAACGTAGTGCACCTTTGGATCAAGAACAAGCTTGGAAATGGAGAAGATATATGGGTGTGGTTTGGTAACTGGTCTGAGGATAGCCTCCTCTTCTTAAGGAGTGAAATCTCCCATCTAATTAATAGAGTTCCTCTTAATGCTAAAGTATCCTCACTAATGCTTGATGGGCAATGGAGTGGAAACTTTAGAGGATTTAACTCATTGATGGTATACCTCCCTCGGATCACTAGAAGGTTGATGAAGGACAATGTAATTTGGAAGCTGGATCCCACTAGAATATTCTCAAACAAGTCATGCTATAAGGTGTTATAGGCTGAGGGAGAAATTCTATCTTGGTTCAACCTCCTATGGAAGAACTCCTTGAACCCAAAAGCATTAGTATTCACCTAGCTAGTTGTCAAGAACAGGATCAGAACTTAAAATAGATGGTTTGGCTCTTTTGACCCTATATATTTATTATGCAAAGAAGTTGAAGAAGACAAAGAACACTTGTTCTTCCAATGCAAGTACTCTAAGGTTGTCTAGACTAGAATCTTCCAATGCAAGTACTCCAAGGTTGTCTAGAGCAGAATCTTACATTTGCTAGCAGCCTTTTGTATTTCTTATGATTGGCTTATAACTCTAAATTGGATTACATGTATTGCCAAGCAATAGATGCATGATGGATTAAGTTATACAACAAATTTTACAACAATAATTTATGCTCTATGGAAAGAAAGAAATAGGAGGATCTATAAGGGTGAGGAATTAAGCAAACATCAGCTTGTTGAGGAAATTATCAACTGGATTCGAGCCATAAAAGTCACAAAATCTGCTTAGTTGACCCTATCTACTGGAATTAGAAATAGATGGAATTTGTAACTTTGGAATTAGAAATAGCTGCAAAATTTGGGTTTTTTAATTATTTATTCCTATTGTTTTAGTTCCTTGTACAATTTTTGGTAAACTCATTGTAATGTTGGGATAGCTTGGTTATAGTTAATAGAAACTTTATTTAATTTCCAAAAACAAAAAGATTTCAATTGACATCTTTGTTAGGGAGAGAATGTAGCCTCTCTAATTACTGATGGGTCCTTATTTTGTAATATTTTCTAGCTAATATCAATACTACTATCCCCTTCTGACCTTCATTTCTTCACTTCCTATTTCCTTCCTTCTTTATCTTCCCTAAATATTCTATGAGTACAGCTTGGGTGTATCAATTTGGTATTAGAGCACCGATCCTTACTATTGATTCCCATCACCAGAATGGAGTCCCAACTAAAGTAGGTGGAGGTGTTGAAGTAGCTACTCGCACTCAAGAATGAAGTATCAAAATTAACAACCACGATCACTACCTTAGCCCAAAGGATATATGAAACTTTACGAGTCATCCTTAAAGGGCAAGTTTTGGCTGCCAGTGTCCAAGCAGAAGCATGTTTTGTCCATCGGCGTCTATGTCAACATCGAGAAGTAGCACAAACGTGTTGTCATTGGTAGAGAAGATTGTGGAGAAGGACTGCAAGCCTAGAAACTAAACCTTCCCATCTTTGAAGGTGAGGATCCAGATATTTGGGTTTTACATGCAAAGAGGTATTTTTCGATAAACAATCTGTCAAAATCAAAGAAATTGGAAGTGGTAGGGATGTGTTTTAAGGGGGAGGCTCAATCGTGGTTGAGGTTTGAAGAAAGGGAGAGATCATTCACATCTTGGGAGGAGTTGAAATCGTAGATACTTCAAAGGTTTTTTTTGGACCAGATGAGGGGTCGATTATTTAACTATTTTTTGCCATTCGCTATACTGGATTGTGGTAGAATACTGATGTAGTTTGAGATGATAGTGACAACAGTTGAGAGGATGGAAGAGAGTTACATGACTGCTATATTTGTTAAGGGACTTGAAGAGAGATTATGGGCCGAGCTCAATATACTTAATCCAATATACTTCTAGAGTTGGAATGGGCTCTTTTCAGACCTTGAAGATTCGGGGAATGTTGGGGCAAACCGAAGTGGTGGTGTTGATAGGTTACGGAGCCACCCATAATTATATTGCTAGAAATGTAGCGAATCAATTAGAGTTGCCGATTGTGTTTCCTTGTATACATTTAGGAATTGATGGCTGAAGAAATTGAGAGATTTCCATAGTTTCCTAAACTGTCCTAGGCCTTTTGTATATAAACCATAGGATTTCTCTGTACAAATAATCTCAATTCACTAATAGAAACACTTTTAGTTTCTATATGATATATTTTCTTCATGGTATCGTAGGCTTATTTGATTTAAGGGCCTATTCTTTCCTCTCCAATTTTTTTTCTAGTTGTTCTCTGTTCGGAACAGTACTTTAGTTGAGTTTGTACTCGCCCAAAAATCAAGGATTTTTAATCTCATTGCCCACTTACCTTGCTTCAGAACCAAACGGCGACCCTCTCTGTGATAAACCCGACATCACTAGCACTGCCACCCACCGCCATATCCCATTAACCTCCACTGTGTGTGAGCCCCATGCACCAACCTCCTCCCATTTTTTGCCTTAGTTTTTGGTCCACCAATGTTGCCGGCCGTCGTACATCTTCCTTTTGGTGTCAAAACTTTGGTAGCCTGTCGGGAAATACGCCTGAAGCCTATGTTTATCTCTGAATTCTGTCTTGTACTACTGTTGGCAATTTCTTTGTATGTCTTGAGTGATTCTAAAGAAGATAGATGAAAAATTGTAATTCTTTCGAGTTCTGATAATCCTTCACTCCAAATCAGCCTCGTGAAACTTGATGGAACTAATTATCTTGCTTGGTCAAGATCTTGTTTGTTGTTAGTCAAAGCTAGAGGATTACAAAGTTACATTAATGGTGACAATAAGAGACCCGATGTCAATAATTTTGAAATTAGTGAGAGTCCCAGAATTCTCTCATGATGTCTTAGCTCATCAATTCAATGAAACTAGGGATTGCTCAGACATGTTTGTTACTTGACATAGCAACAAAGATATGGAAAGTTGCTTCTTTGACTTACTCAAATAGGTAATAAAGTCCAAATTTTTTTTCTTTGTAATAAATTGCACAACTCGAAGCAGAGAGATATGACTATATCACAGTACTTTGTAGAGCTATGTAGATTGTGGTAGGAATTGAATTATTATCAGGACTTTCAAGCATAATGATCAAAAGATGATGCTAAATTCCAAAAAATGAAAGAGGAGGATCGAGTGTTTGACTTTTTAGTGGGTCTCAACCTAGAAAATGATCATATTCGAGGTAATATACTTGGAAAAGATCCTTTCCCTTTAGTATAGCTCGCACATTCTCTCATTCAACAAGAAGAGAGTAGAAGAAATGTTATGCTACATAAAGCTATTTGTGAGAAAGCAGGGTTAGTGGCTAGTTCAATTGAGAAGCCAAAACCTGCAAATAACTTGTCTAATAAGGATCACTTACATTGTGATTATTGTGGAAAATCAAGGCACACCAAAGAAACCTACCAAAAACTACATGGGAGGCCAAATTAGAGTTGTGCAAAATGAGGTGGTTCAGTGGTAAAAGGTTAGGCCCACGTGGTTGAAGGGAACAAAACATCTGAATCATCGCTAGCTGGAGCTTTATCCAATGAGGACCTTCAGAACTTAAGACATCTTCTCTCAAAACAGGACTCTCCTTCCACAGTTGGTACATCAAATATTGCAAAATGAAGTCCTGTGTACTAAAATTCTAAAAATAATCCTTGTATTATAGACTCTGGAGCTAACGGACATATAACAGGCTCTCAAAAGGAATTTTTAATGTATACCCATGGGAAAAAAGGGGATAACGTTAGAATACTAGATGGTTCTTTTACCTCCGTATCTGGTACAGGTCCTGTTAACTCTCAATATCACCATATCCCTAGTTCTTTACATACCCTGTTTTCCTATTAACCATCTCTCTGTTAGTTCTATCATCAAAGATCTTAATTGCAAAGTTGAAATTTTTTTTCTTCTAATTATTGTGTTCTTCAGGGTCTCCACATAGGGCAGAGGATTGAAACTAGTAGATTGGAGGATAACTTATATGTCTTTGAAGAAAATCACATTACAATTGCATATCAAACATCTCTTAGGATTGATGTGATTAATACGGAAATTCTATAGTTGCATAGGTGATTGGGACATCGCTCTTTTTTTTTCTAGAAAAATTATATCCAAGCTTGTTTAAAAGAACTTTTAATTCTTTGTTTTGTGATGCATGTGAACTTTCTAAACACACTAGAAGTTCTTATCATTTATCTAATAATAAGAGTTTTTTTCTTTTATGATAGTTCACTTCGACATTTGGGGTCCTACTCAAAATCCCTCTCTTTTGGCCATAGATAGTTTGTGACCTTTATTGATTGCTGCACAAGATTGACGTGGGTTTATTTGATGAAAGCCAAGTATGAAGTTTTTTTTTCATTTTTTCAATCTTTTCATAAAATGATTTGTACTCAACATGATGCTAAAGTTAAAATCCTAAGATTTGATAATGGAATGGAGTATATGGATGGAAAATTTTGTTCTTGTCTAGATTTCTATGGAATAATACATCAAATCAGTTGTGCTAATACTAGTGAATAGAACGAAGTTGCAGAAAGGAAGAGTAGATATATTTTGGAGGTAGTTCAATCACTCATGTTCACCATGAACTTTTCAAAGGGACATTAGGGTGATACAATCCTTTCAGCTGCTTATTTTATCAACAGAATACCACTTCGGATTCTAGATTTTAAAAGCCCTGTAGAAATATTGCAAGTTGTAGCCTAGAGCTAAGAAATACATTCTAAGTATGGACATCACTTTTTTGGATTGTGAGCCCTATTTCACAACACATCAAACTCCTCTTCATGGTGAGAATGAGAGGGAAGAGGTTTTGCTTGACTCTATATTTATAGATTTAGGGGAGAAAACAAGTTTGGTTCAGTAGGATCAAAGTAGATGCTTAGATAGATTAGATTTAAAGACATACTCAAGAAGAGATAAGACAGAAAAAGCCATCATGTAGTCTATGCCACCTTGTTCCCCCGAAAACAGTGGTTAGCTAGAATATGATTTACCATATGCTTTAGATATAAGAACTTGCACCAAGTAGCTAATTTCTAACTCTATTTCCTATGTCTCACTATCTCCCTCCTTTAGAGCCTTTGTCTTGTCTGTCTCCTTTGTGTCTATTCCATAGGGTTAGAGAGAAGCAATGGAAAATGTCCAATGGAAAAAAAGCTATGGCTGAGGAAATGAAGACCTTGGCAATATATGAGACCTAGGAATTTGTCACTGTTCTAGAAGGAAAAAATATAGTTGGCTGCAAATTGGTATTCATAGTGAAACATAAGCCAGATTGATCAATTGAGAGATACAAGGCGAGATTGGTGGCTAGAGGCTTTCCTCAAACGTATGGAGTGGACTACCTAGAAATCTTTGCTCCTGTTGCTACGATGAATGTAATCAGAATTCTACTCTCTTGTATAGTTATCTTGGATTGGGACTTACAATAGTTTGATGTTAAAAATGCTTTCCTTCATGGGGATTTGGAGGAGGAGGTGTATATAGAGATTCCTCTCTTGAAGATGAGAAGACACAAGGGAAAGTTTGTAGGCTAAAAAAGGCCTTGTATAGGTTGAAACAATCACCTAGAGTATGGTTTGAAAAGTTTAGCTGGGCCATGATTTCTTTGGTTATCAATAGAGTACTATGTATCATACTTATTTATCAAGCATGCCTAAGATAAGATCGCGTTTCTCATTGTCTATGTTGGTGACATTGTGGTAACTGGAAGTGATACAGGAGAGATGGTTAGGCTGAAGAAACTCCTTGCTCAAGAATTTGAAATTAAGGATTTAGGGAAGTTGCAATACTTCTTGAGAGTTGAGGTCGCTAGATCGAGAAGAGAAATCTTTATCTCTCAAAGAAAATGTCCTAAACTTGTTAGAAGAAACTGGTTTGATGGGTTGTAAACCAGTTGAATCTCCTATCGAGAGCAACCATAAACTACAAGTAAGAATTGGTACATTAGTAGACATTGGGAGATATCAAAAAGTTAGTTGGGAGACTCATTTATCTCTCTCACACCAAACCACACATAGCATATGCAATTAGTTTGGTGAGTTAGTATATGCATGATCCACGAGAACCACACTTACAGGCTGTATTCCGCATTTTGCACTATCTGAAGTTTGCACCAGGAAAAGTCCTTCTGTTCATTAACAATGACCACCTTAAGATAGAAGCATTTACAGATGTTGATTGGGCTGGATCTCCAAATGATAGGGGTCAACCACTGATTATTGTACGCTCATAGGAGGAAATCTAGTCACTTGGAGAAGCATAATCAGAATGTAGTTGCTAGATCCAGTGTGGAAGCTGAATATAGAGCTATGACTCAAGGTGTGTGCGAACTTTTGTGCGTAAGAAAGCTAATGAATGAATTACGAAGGAAGTTTATCCCTCTACTGTGATAACAAAGCTGCTATTAGCATAGCTCATGATCCTGTTTAGCATGATAGAACAAAATACATAGAAATTGACTGACACTTCGTAAAGGAGAAACTTGTGAATGACTCTTTACACTTATCCCATGTGGGGTCTAATGAACAACTGATAGAAGTCTTCACCAAAGGACTCTACAATAAATAGTTTCATAACCTTTTTTGTAAGTTAGGCATGTATGATATCTATACCCCAACTTGAGGGGAGTGTTGTCTAGAGTTATTACCATAGTTATTAGAATTGATTGTGTTTTCTTGTATACATTTAGGAATTGATAGCTATAGTAATTGAGAGATTTCCATAGTCTCCTAAATAGTCCTAGTTGTGTATATCAACCATAGGATTTCTCTATACAAATCATCTCAATTCACTAATAGAAACACTTTTGGTTTCTCTTTGATTTATTTTCTTCAGTTAAAGATATTCTCTCCCTTTCCTTTCCTCTTGTTTACCTGCTTTTATTTTCTATGGAGCTTTTTTTTTCACTCGGATACATGCATTCATATTTGTTGCTTTTGTTTTATTTTTCTTCCAACAGATAGGTTATACATTCTTGCCCTGTGTTCTTGCTGGGCTAAGTAAATCACCACAGTATATTGTAAAAGGTTCCCAGCCTTTGCAGCAGAATTGGTTATTTGCAAGTGATGTTGATAGCGTTATACTCCCTATAGATGCTTGTGGAGGTGATGGTGCTCTTGCTTTTGCCAGAAGAAAAGGAAACAAGGTAGGAACACACCAGCATTGCACTCATGTCTTGCTTTCTCCCCTGTTTAAGATTTCCAGTTAGTTCTTTGACATTGTGATGATGGTATTTATCCTAATCCAACAGGTGACTTTGCCAGCTTAATAATTGAATATGAATAGTGTGCATTTCGCTTTTGGTCCTCATAGTGTAAAACCCAATTTCTTCTTTCAGCCACTTATAATTACTGTTGAGGAGAATGAAACAGTGCTTGATGATACACCCGATAAATATGGAATCGATGTGGTAAGAACTCAATTACAGCTGTCCTAATTCTCCTTTTTCTTTTAGTGATTTTTGCATTCTTGGAGGGAATCAAATCATTGTGATGGCATCCGAAACTTTTTTAAAATGTATCTTCTTCCTGGTGGCTTTGGCATGATTATTGAAGTTGACAACAATCACACCATGTCATTAAGTTTTTCAAACCTTTTTATTTAGAGTCCTTATCATTTTGTCAAGTTTATGAAAATGAGTTAGCAGGGCCACCATTGGCTCTGTTCTAGCTTGCACAATTGTTCACAAGCAAGTTCAAAAGGTTTATTAATACTGTTCAAGTAGGAACCTTTTTCTCTATTTCTTCTGGTCAACATTTAAAAAGGGTGCCACAGAGCTTATAAAACAAAAGTAAGCTATATTTGTTAAGTACGTTTGTGTAATTGGGCACAACCTTCAATTTCATTGAGAAAAGACTCGTGACATTATTTTGGGTTAGAGTTGGTTTGCTGTGATACAGAATCTTGGGACTAAAACTTGCAATATTGGCAGTTAGAAATTGGAAAAGCCAGTGGGTAGAATATCAGATGTAAATGAAGAAGCTGCGAATAAGAAACAACAGTGAATATTGGTCTGGAGACGTCACGTCGAAATGATGAGTCTCAGTGCCTTCTGATAGGCTAACTACAAATGGAACTTTTTCATGCAGATGACCGTCGCCAATTACTGGGAGGCTATAGGTGTTATTGGAGCCCATAAGGCAGGTATAGATCCACAGTCGCTCCGAAGGGACAGAATTAGAAATCTTCAACATAAAGGCATTAATCAGGGCAATTTGCAGGTTTGGTTGCAACATCTTTAACATAATTGTAGTCATCTTAAGATTGAAATTCACATTCATGTCTGATAAGCAAATTAGGAATTTTCAAAATGCAGGTTTTAATTAAATTGCAATTTTCAATTCCAAAGTGATTATAAGGACGGTAAATTGATGCTGCACATGCCATACTCAGATTCTTAATTGCTCCATAATTTCTGGACATTTTGCCGATTTTACTTTTACATTTTTTAGAACAATTGCAAGTGGAAATGTAAGCTTCAGGTATTCGTCTAGACCAGAAGTTCAAATTTTTCGAGATTTCAGTTTGGTTATTCATTTTCAAAAGGTGATTAATCTCAATATTTTGTTTTATCAACATAAAAACAAGAACACACCTATTTTGTTATAAGCGTTTATTAAAGAACCTATTATGTTAAATTATAGCTGTGGTTGTTCTTCGCAGAAGTCTTCAGAGTCGACAAGAGACTTAGTCAAGAGAATGAACTGAGCGAAAGCAGGCAAGAACAGTGTTTCCTTGTGAGACAAATCTATTAGCCAACCGTCCGAGGTTGCCATACCCGACAACGGCAATCTTTAGTTGATCTGCTTGCATGTTGCTAGATTAACACAAGTACATCAAGACACTGCCCTCATTGCTTCTGGTGTTGTCGATTTTGATAGTTGCAGTGATTGTCAAAATGACGATGAATCGTGTAGAGGTAATGAAACGATAACAAGTTCAAAATTTTAAGTAACTGAAAATTATAGACCTTATGTCATGTCAGATTAATTCTCTACGTGGTAATTGAGTCTTAAAAGACAAAAATTTCATGTAAGAAAGATTTAATCGATAAGTTAATTTTCTATTAACTTAAGAATCTTTTTAAACATTTCTCAAGCGTTTGGATTTTATTTGAATGTTTAAGTTCAACCTAAATTTAATCCGAAGCCTTTGGTTCAAAAGTAAAGTGTTGAAACTTTGAAAGAACCAAAGGGAAGGGATAAGACTCACACTCAAACCATTTTGTTATGAACTCTTTCATAGTGTTTAGTGGACTAACGTTTTTATACAAATGATGACAACGAAAAACAAAAGAATAGAGACATCAAACGAAATAAACCTAAATAATAAAGGCTGCATAAATCTAATTTCATACACCTACCTAGATGATTGACACAAACCAAGAAATCAAGAAGATAAGAAATGGTTTTTAGGTTGGAGAAACACAAACTTGAAATGCCAAACATTAGGCAAGGGCAATGTTGCTTGATTAGGGGAAAGAAATGTTTCCAGAGAGAAGTGCTGTTGATAAGCGTCGATAGCATCTCTCTTTCTGACAGTGGTGTCTCACCTTCTTAGACAATGTCTCCCTTTTCATCTTCCCCTCCTGAGTGTTGATGAGCATTGGTGAGTTGTGACGTCGCTAAACCATTTGTGTTTCCAACAAGAATTGGATTGACTATTGGATATTGTACGCATATATGGGTCAATTATTTTTTGAATTTGGGCCGCAAATTTGGTCTTAGAGGATTAACTTTTTTTTTTTTTTTGAGGGAAGAGGATTAACTAATTAGTAACAGCACAAACATACATTTATACATTATATACTAGTCAATGTGATTAGTTAAATGATAAAATTTACTTGGAAACAAGTTTCTAAATTTACATGCATTATGAATTTGAATGAATTTAATAATGTATAGAAATAAGTTTCCAAACGAATTATAAATTACAATCAATTAAGATGATTAGTTCAATCATAATTAAAAATGAGTTTTTAGTTCAATTTAAATTATTAAGTTCAGGAGTTCAATAACAATTAGAAATTAGAAACAGAATTAAAAATATTACTTTGATTAGTTTAAGAATAAGTTGAAATAAGTTTTAATTAGTTATTGAAATTAGAAACCAGATTAAAACTATTACTTTGATTAGTTTAAGAACAAGATTAAATGAGTTTTTAATTAAATCAAAATTAAATAAAAATTTTAATTTAATTTGATTGATTCAATTTTAATCTACCCGACAACCTAGTTCCTACTACCTAATAACCAACCCTTAACTTCCAACGTCCACCATGACAATCTTCTAGATAAAGAAACTAAATTGCTACAACAATGAATTTGGATACACTTGAGAGAGACAAACTAACAAGCTCAATGTAACACCCCACTCCCATAGGACCCAAACCTGACATCGTAGGTGATATCCGAGTCCATGTCTCATGAAGGTGGCATGCTAGAACAGTCAACCACTTAACATTCGGCACAATTTTTTTAAAAACAACAACAAACATATTATGAGGAAATTGATAATCAAATCGGGCCTACTTTATTTCATAAACATTTGCATTAACATCATTTCAACCATTACATAAATCATCAAAATTTCACTTTACACTCGAGCCCATTTATGAGACAAAACACTTATAATCATAATATTAGTACACTTCATAATCAATTACAAACCATTTTACTTTGGAAAGTTATTACAAATAGAAATCTTCAATATACATGTTACAATAATTGCAGAAGACTCAAATCGATACAAAATAAGAAAGTACAAGTGCAGATGCAAACTGATCCCGACCTCTATCCTTTACTTGCATGCTGTAGGGATACTCCCGTTTGTCTAATGGGGTATTCTTCTGATCCTGAAAAATATTTACAAATTTTGGGTGAATTTTGCGAACTCAATGAGTGCCCATCATCGATGGCTTACCCAGTCATATAACACATAATTCACATTCACATCATTTCATATCACCCACACTCAATACACTTTAATCATTCATCTTATCATATGCAGTGCACATAAGACTCATTTTCCAATTATTATTATTGTTGTGACCGAGTGCCTGAACTGTCCTATATAGGGCTCATTGATAACTGTCCCTTATCCGTTTGGGGGATACAGGGCTCATTACACGTTGAGCCTGAAGCTCTGAATCACTTTTGAGTTTGAGGCTTATTTTCACTCGTTGAGCTTTAAGCTCTGATCGTTGACTACTCTAGTCACAATTGCCGTTATATTTCATGCATTCATGCAATGGAATGCATCAATCGCATTTGTATGTTCCCATGTCATCGGACCTTAGTCCGGCATTCAACATTAAGTTGAGAATCACATTTTCACTTATATGCCAATGAATATTCAAAACACATTTAACAATACAATTAGTTCATCTCATTTACATAAAAGCAACACTTCAATGTCTCATCAATCATCACAATCATCGGACCTTCTGTTCGGAATCTAACACAATCAATCTCATTCATACAATCATTCAGTAGTTAATCAATATCAAAATTCACAAAAAACAAAGAATGAAATGAAACCATCTAGGTCTACTCACAGTATGCTCCAGGTTTGCATTTGCTTCCATAATCTGGAAACATCTGGATGCGGACATTCTATCCTATATCACCATTATGCAAAATACATATTTCACACACATTATTAATTGCACAATCACATAAACATTCAGTTTTACACACATGTATGTGTATAATGTATAATGCATGCTCTATGACAATCTCAGGTATATTTTCTAAATTCATATCTCATGCTCATTCCTATTTCATAACTCATATAAGTCTAACTGAACTTAGATTTACAATTCATTTGCACAAGATCATTCTAAATTCTCCATTCAATCTTTACCCTTTTTATGTGTCTAGCTTATTCATAAACTTACACCTCAAGAACACTTGGTCATTCTATATCATAACTCAATTTCTCGTCATCTCTTTTCTAACCTCATATGATCTCATAATATCCAATTCTCATTCACCATTAATCACTTAATACATATTACTTAACTTCCTTGAACATAACTACAATTCTATAAACATCTTCATTCCCATTATCCTTATGCATTTGATACTTTGATTTCATCCATTCATTCACTAAGTTTTAACCTTCATTTTCACTTCAAACCTATCATACATTAGTCCCATAAACCAAGTATCATTCTATGTTCACTTTAAGACCCATTTAAGCCTTAATTAGGTGGACATCCATGTCAGTTAAACGGACCTTTACCCACTTACAAAAACTTGAAATTTGACCCTATAGACATCAAAATCGCTTCTCAAGGTGTTCATAGAAGTTGTATATCTCGAAGTCCTCTTTAAAAGCATACCTAAATGACCTTAATCCCAGTTATACAGAAAAAGTTATGCCTCTTGCACTAAAGTATGTCCAATTGCATTCTATGTTTTCGAGATTTTTAACTCTTTACTTACAACATTCAATTCCTCATGCTTAGTCAATCATTTCTAGTTCAATACTCATCATTTATCCATTA
>JAOTIZ010000003.1:16603130-16619286 GCA_027123425.1 Erythroxylum panamense
CCCTTAAATTGCCCTACCTCTTTAATTTTTCTCCGTGTAGTAGACTGTGTTAGTCAATGACAACCCTTAAATTGCCCTACCTCTTCTATTTTTCTCATTCATTCTTTTTTCTTTAACTCTCCCATCGTCGTCACTCTCACTCTCTAACCCAAATTTTTGGGTTTTTCTTGTAAATTTGTGGAACCAAGTAAGTATTCTTATTTGTTTCACTTGTTTATACTTGAATAATTGGGTATTTTTGTAATTTTTAGGGATTTTCCCCAAAAAAATTCCAGGGTTAGGGTTATGATATTTTGTGAAACTTGGCATGATTTTTGTAGCTAAAAAACACATATTCTATAATTTGAGTTGAAAATCATTTGGCTACAAATATATTTTTGTATCCAAATGTATTTAGCTATGAAATGATTTTTGTAGCTAAAAGATACAGATTCTATAATTGAAACTAAAAATATTTGGCTAAAAAAAATATATTTGTAACCAACTCACAAATTCTATAATTTTCGTTAAAACATTTGGCTATGAAAATATATTCATAACCAAATGTTTTCATTCTTCTTATTTTGGCTATGAATATGTTTTCGTAGCTAAACATATTTAGCTACGAAATGATTTTCGTAGCTAAAAGACACAAACTCTATAATTTGAGTTAAAAATATTAGGTTATGAAAATATATTAATAGTCAAATGTTTTCATTTTCTTTGTTATTGTTTTGATCTAAATATATTTTCATAGCCAAATGTCTTTAGCTATAAAATAATTTTTGTAGCTCAAAATGGCTACCACTATACTTCTGTTCTACTTCTTTTGGCTACAAAAATATTTTTGTAACCAAAAGTTATTAGCTAAGAAATAATTTTCATAGCTAAGGGACATAATCCATAGTTTTAGCTACAAAAATGAAGTCGTTTTGTGTTTTCTGCATATTGAAAACCTATCTATAAAGCAACGTTTGATTAACTTATCTTTGTCATCCTCCTCACATTCCAGCAGCTGTAGCGGTCTGTTGTTGTCTTTGTCCACACGTCTATTTCCATCCTTCTTCTTCTCTAGTATTTTTCTGTGTTCGTCTTCATCCACTTAAGAGTACTTCTTCTCTAGGTAATTCAGTCTTGTAATAGTTTGTTTTTAAATAAATTTTTTTGTAAGTGTTTAGAGACGTATGTAGTTAATGGAAGTAGTGATTAGGAAGATAATAAGCAGTCTTGATTATTTTAGTTAGTCTTACAACCGTTTATCATGTAAAAAGGGTTACATTTTGAACTTCATCTTGAGTTAGGACGGAGTATTGCTATGTTTTGTATTTTATTTGGTTTTGAACTTTAACACCTTTCCATTGACATCTATTCTGTAGCAAGGCATTTTAGAGTCTTGGACTTTTATCCTATAACCTTCTTGAGTAAATCAGGGCAGGAAGATGTTATTGTTCCAATGGTATATATCCTCACGTTGGATAATTTTGAATTAAACTCATAATCAAAACTAATGCATTCATTATTGTCTCATATATACCTTTCTCTTTATTTTTCATATTGATTTTGACATATCTAGCTATTGAGCATAACCAATTATTTATAGCTCACAAGATGATTGGTCTTCAAACTTGAAAACAATCCTTAAATGGTCTCCTTTTACATGAAGGACGAACTCTTGCAGTAGGTATGTTCCATAACTTGTAGTCACTTCTAGTGTATGATGTAGTTACCATTTAAAGATGTTACTATAAGGTGTAGTCATATAATGCAAACCTTTATTCAATGCCTTAAAATCTAATCTACATGTATGCATAATTAATTTGATTAATAGTTTAAATAAATTCATATATCAAGTTTAATTTACCTTTCCTAGAATGCATCATTTATAACTTGATAGAAAAGTTAATATGTACAAAATGATTGATGCTCCTTTGGCTCTCACTGGCCTAAATAAGACTTTAGAAGTCAAATGTTACTAACACCTTTAATTTACATTCCTAATGTCTTTTTGTAGTTTCCTGGGAATGCAATTTCTTAATCGTAATTTCTACGTATAAATAATTTAACCTTGGTTTCTTCATTTGTTCTTGTTCTTTGTCTCTCTACAACTTTTAGGTGGTGTCTTCAAACTCTACATGGTTTCTCAAACACATCTAGATAAAGCTAACCAAAAAGTTAGTATCTTTCTTTCTCTAATCTAAATGTGCCTCATCTTTACATCCTCCATGCTCCATATCCCTGTGTTTCTCTTTTATATATTATTGCCCTTTAGCTTCTATTTTGGGCAAAAGAGATAAAAAGATCATAAAAGTGGGAGCAATTTTCCAATGTTGGTGGAGATATGTTTTCTCTACTTTTTAAATTGGAACTTTCTTGATTATATACCTAAAAATAATTCCACATATTACTTTTTGTACTAATTTAGTAAACAATTGTGTATATAATTTGCACCCATCAGTCGTATACAATTTCTTCATATTTTCGTAAGTGGCCCCCATAATCCAAAATGGTGCATGCATATATATAATTTGGTACTATTTTTGCCTTTTGTTTTCCTTTGTTTTTTCTATTTCTTATGGAGAAGAAAAGTTTGGATACTATAACTTCCATGTGATAACTAATAAAACTTTCAAAGTCCTCATCAACTGCATCAATATGCCTTTTCCTGTACCTTATACTTGTATATTAAATAAGTTAGTCTATTCTTAACTTGCAATTTAATAATATATTAAATCAAATTACAGGCTTTATTTTTAACTATAATAGGAACTCACTTAGTGTTACTAACTAGTTAATAATGAGAAATTGCTTTCTTCAAAATACGACATCTAGGATACTATTTTTGTCATAAGAGTTATGTTCGTATGTCAATTATGTTTCTTCTCAACTATCCATGTTTTGCCTTCAATTTTTTCCCTGCTATCCTGCTCAAATAAACAATAACCTAAAAGGAAGAAAATTGTTCTCCCTCTAAAAGCTAGCATGTATGTATGGTAAACAGAACATTTCCAATACTTATTTATTAGATATAAGTTTGTACTTTTGTTAGGAACCATGTTAATTTTTCATTTTTCTTCCTTAAGTAACCTAACCATTTCCTTTTTCAATGGGGGTATGTTTTTACTAATTTCTTATTCTTTCTGCATATGAGATCTGTGATCTGCATTTTATGCTTGAACATGTATTTTTGATATTTTAGTTTTTGTTGGTGAGTTGCATCCTGATAAGAAAAGTGATAATGGCAAGCATTTGTTGTACACTCATAAGAGTATAACTGTTAGGTATAACAAGGACTAGGTTTGTGGTTCCTTAAGTGCCAATTTTAATTTCTTTATTGGTCTTTACCTGTATTAGCAATCTCAAGTATCTCTTTTCTTGCAGATTATTCATGTCAATCTCACTTAAGAGAGCCTAAGGCCTTTAGAAGCTACTAGAGTAGTGGACATACTTATTTGATTTAGTGGATTCCCACGAATCACTTTTGCACGTCGATTTGATGTATATTTAAATTATCCCTTTTTTGAGAGCCATGTAAAAATTATTTCTAGTTGATTCTTCTTATATTTTCAAAAGAAATTATAGTTTATCTATTTTTGGTGGCAATCATTATTTTAGGAAAGAGATGTTAGTGAAGAATCTAGTTGGAAACTTGCTCAAGGTGATGTTTTCTACCTCCCCACAATTTTGTTATTTTGTCATATGGTTTGCCACTAAAGATATTAACTCTCTATAAGAGTTTATTGGATGGCTAAGGAGACTAAAAGAAAATGTGAGATTTATTGGTAATCGTGTCACACCAATTCAAGCTAGTTTTGGTAGCTGGCAATTGAAACAACATTAGGTAGTTGTTCGGGTTGTACTCTAATATTTTTGTAATTTGAGCATGACATATTATAACTTGTAAATTGATCTTTTTGTTTATTGTTTTAATTGTAAGAATAGTTCAAGTTGACATCTATATCTTATATAGGAATAATATTCTTTTTGATAGTATAATTTAATGATATCTATGTAATTTTTCTTTTTATATATACAATGCTCGATATTTTGAATTAATGATATTTTTATATGATGTATTTGTATAATAAATTCATAATAGAAAATACATCGATATATTATATACAAAATATCTTGTTCAATAATATGGATTAAAAATGTAAATAACATATTGTAACATTAAAAACATTTGGCTAAGTTTCAAAAAACTTAGCTAAATAAATATGGCTACGGTTATGAAAACATAACGAAAAAACCATTTGGTTGTGATTATGATTTTGGCTACAATTATGAATTTCATAATCCAAACGGTTTTATGCTGTGTAACTATGAAAGAAAAAAAACGTAGCCAAAAACTATTGGCTATGATTTTTGAAAATATCGCCTAAAATTTTTAGCTATGGAAATTTGTTTCATTTTAGACGATGAAATAGAAACATAGCTAAAAGTTGTAGGTAACAGTTTTTTACACAGGTAGCTATGTTTTTTACCCAAACATCAACTTTATTTTAGTGCCTTTGATATGAACCACAACTTGTCATTCCTTACCTCCTTGATCTAATTTGTCTCCAAAAGGCCTTATTATAGTTGCACAACTAGAAGAGGAATTGGAGATCATATTATTTCATATGTAATATATCTGACGACTCTATAACTAACTCTAACTGATCGCAACTGTAGCTCGTCACTCCTGAACAGATATGTTGGCAGCAAAATGAGGCATTGAATTACAATTCTTTTGGCTAGGCAAACAAAATTAGAAGCTACTTTATAAGCTTCATTTTTTATCCCAAGTTTCCTACTCTGCTTCTGCTCTAATTGTAACTTCCCATAAATACCATTTATTAATTCAATTATCCTATTCTGAAAAAATAATTCTCTTGAGATGTCGCTCTTCAAATATTCAAGTGAAAACAAGCAACATAAAGAACCGAGGCTTCGTGAAGTTTCTAATCAAGCCGGAGATTGTAGTCGTGAATAGCATAGCAAAGGCAGTTAATGACATTGAGAAATTGCTCAGTTGACGTAGACATTGACCTGGTCAACCTTAATCAGTCCGGGGCGAAGTCATCATCATCTTTAATTAACACCACATGAATTTCAAGTATGTGTTGATGCTGCCGATCTTCTCCAAACGTCGCAAGTCGTTGCCCTTAACCAGCGTCGACCGTCTTTCAATGTCCCCACTCAACTTGTGATTCGTAGCAGAGTCCATGTATGCAATTAATTTCTAGAAGCTCTCCGACCAAGACAGTTACCATATTGTTTAGGCCTCGCATTTCTCTTTTGTAATAAAAAAAACTAGATATATATTTTAAAGTATTTTTAGATTTAAGTTCGAGCACAACACTAAAACTTGATTAGATTATTGTGCTATCTTTAATTAACAATAACAATAATATGTCAAAGTTAAAAAAAAGTTCAAGAATATGCAGTTAGAGATACTGATAACAAAGAGGTTATTTCACTAATTTTAACAATTCTTTTAATTATTAGTTTAATTTGTCAAATAGACCCAAAACTTACAAAATTGTCTTTATTAGTAAATATATAAAATTAATTAAATTGATATCATACAACAGCTTAAACTTTTGTGATGAAACGATCAGTTAACAATCACATTCAAGATAATAGGGTTATTACAATCTAAGACTGAATAATCAAAGTTTTAAAATAATTTTTATTTATGATTTTTTTGACAAGTCGTTAAGCTAGTAAATCACTCGTGATAATTTTCATATATACATTTTGTGATTGATTTATAAGCTGCTGATTAAGCAAACAATAGTGAGGCCTCACACATACGATAGCAAAAAAATGTGGTTGCTCTTTGGTTGTTTTTTATTACAACCGCTTTCCTCAAATTCCTAACTTCAGACGAGACCGTGACTGTCGGAATTGGATGAAATCTTATGCAGCAACTTAAAATAGGAAATAAACATCCCGAGTCAAAAGGACAATTTTTCGTGTCGGCTAGCTTTGCTGGTTTATACTAGACTTTTTCCAAGATGCCTGCCCTAGTCACTTCCTATTTGAGAGTCCACCAGATTTTTTTGTCTAATTTTATAGTATCTTATTGTGTTCAGTGAATCTCAGCTATTTATTTATATGAGTCCCGTATAGGTCTCGCATGAATAAATACGGATCTCGTATAAATAAATGACTGAGATTCACTGAATACAATAAAACACCATAAAAATTAGACAGAAAATCTTGTGTCCTTATTTGAACCCTCATACTTCCGTCAATCCTACAATTTATGTTAAGAAATTCCTCCCTCTTTTCTTGACCAAGTATGTCCACTTTTATTCATCAGAGACTTATTAATTTATGTTGGACTCTCCTCAAAATATTTTTCACAGCTTAAACTAGTGTATGATGAAGTTTTTTTTTCCTCATTATTACTTCTGACCACCAAGCTTGTTACTCTGCCATCCTTTCCAACACAAAAATCGAGAAGTTGCAAGGATTGTTATGCCTTACGTTAAAACTACATAGAATTTACAAGCTAACATAAGCTGAAATTTTAAAGATACATGTTACCTATTTAGCATGCAAAGCTAGCTGCTTGATTTTGAATAAAGACACAGCAATAGTTAATATTTGACTAGTCACATGAACATGGAAGAGTTCTCTCTAGTTTCTACACCACTCATGAAAACACTTACAAGCTTCAGCGAACCACTGCTTCTTCGTTAATGGTCTCGAGAGATGGTTTTCTAGATCTACACCTAGATAATCTGTAATGAAACTCCGACGCAGAGAGCCCCTCAACACCCTCTAAGCTAAACCTCGGTCCACCGTCCTCGCTTTTCTGATGGCTTTCTTGTACGTTGTTATCTCCCGAGGACTCCAGCGAGACCCTGACATCGTTATTCCCTCCGGATATTCTCTTAGCTGCAGAATTTGCAGCCATGAAGAACACCGCCATATCAGCTGCAGTCACCACAGAGCTCAATCTCTTCATTGGGAACATTATGTAAACGTTGCCAAGTTCCAAGTCCTCGTCAGCGCTAAGAGCAGAGAATCTTCTACCTATATGAAGAGACGCAGAGTTTGCGAGAAAAAAGTTGGGGCATTCAAGCATGAGCTCCGCAGCTTTCAAGGGTTCCCGGAATTGTTTGATTTCTCTACCGGGAAAAATAACCCTAGAAGCCTTTGCTGCTCTGACCAAAGGGGTGGCAAGAGTACAAGAAATATAGTTGCCCATTATAAGAGCTGGCTAGCTAGCCAATATTAACGGACTTAAAACAAAACAGTAGAGATCTTAAACGCTTTTGGTTATGGAGAGAAATGAGAAATGGGCTTTTTGAGAAAATATTGCGAGGACGCTATTTGTTAGGTGTATATATTGAGGACTAAAAAGGGTCAACGGTAGACAAAGTAATCAAGGCAGGATGTAGGAGTCTAAGAAAGGAAAAGAAGACGCGTTAGGTTAAAGACATAGGAAAATGTAGAGAAGGTTCAGAACTCAGTTTTCTTCTCTCATTTATGTACTTTGCGGGTGGGACCTGTGCTGTATGTCTATTGCGAAATTTGCTCGGCCTTACAGTTTTGGTTGGAAGATTGCGAAGGTTGACCTGACTTGGTTTACAGAACTTTCTTTGTAGAATTGGCTTGAGGATGGATACAATTTACATACATTTGCGACCCACTTTCACTCGATCATAATCTGTGTCACCCAGTTTACCTGTGAAAAGTGTAACCTCTTTGTATTTTCGTATAGGTAGTGTTTCATCGATAATTTGCAAACACAAATTGCTGCCAACGGGAATTTATGTTATATAATTTTTGTTGCAAGTTTAGGATTATATATAACGTCGAGATCTTCTCAAGAGATTCCTTGGCACCTCACGTTTCAGTTCCTAAGATGTATCGGATGTTTATCAGGATATGTGGGTTGCATGTTGAAGTTAACCATATTTTATTTCTAAAAGATAAACGAGATTTGGTGTAAACATTCTTAGCAAATCTATATTATATGCTTCCTCTTTTTCATAGACTTGAATATTTTAATTGGAATTATAGTATTATTTTTAAAAAATAAAAATAAAAATAAAAATATAATAATAGTAGTAGTAGTAATAATATTAATAATAATGATATTGATAATGATAATGATAATGATGATTATAATAATAAAAAGACACAAAAAGGACAATAAAGTGACTATTCGGAGCTAAGTTTTAAGGTCCATAAACTCAACGAAAGCGAAATTTATTATTCCTCCATTTCTATGGAATTTGCAGCTCCAGTAAATTGGGGGAGCTAGTTTCTATCCCTCAACTCGAACAAGAGAAGATGAGATTGATTGCACCCTTTGCAAAATGTCGTTAGGGAGTCTCTTCTTAATTTTCAACACATAGTAGTTGGTCAGTAATCAATTGATTTGATGTATATTCTATCTATTTATCATTTCCTTGATCAGTTGTAAATTAGAAGCTCTTGACAGAATAATTTTCCTAGTCCAGCTTTGAAGACTCTGCATTACAGAGTGATCACTTTGCTTATCATGCTTGAATGTCCTCGTATTTCTTTCCTGTCAAATATCATGTACTAAGCATCCAAATGTTGTGAACGCAGTATAAGGTCTAGAGTTCCCAGGCTGTTCTACCGTGTCATTCCATTCGTTATACTTGCAAGTTAACAAATTCTCTCGAGGTTATTAACCTGCTTTCTGATCCCTCCTTTGGATTGACTGAGTTTTCTATTTTAGTAACAAGAATCCAGCAGATGTTCCAACGGGAGTGGGCGGTTCGCATTTAGCATGTCTTCCAGGAAGGAAACCAGTGTACCGACAATCTCGCTCGCCTCGCTAGCGGGTTAAGTCCGGACTTACTTATCCTTCAGGCGCCTCCTTTAGGCGTCCAGGAATTTCTTCATCGAGATGCGCTAGGCGCAGTGTACCCCCGAGCACTCATGTAGTCTATTTTTCCCTCTTGTATACAAAAAGAAAAAACACTACAACATAGTCAATTTGTCAAAAAAAAACAGATAATTATTTATGATGTTTCCATTTTGTAGCATAGAACGTTGTTAATTCTCAGTAGTAAAAGCTATAAGCAACGTTTGGCTTAATCATAGACAAATATTATTAGCAATTAATTTTTTTTTGTACCTAAAACACTATAAATAAGCAGTCAAATATCAAGTATAAGTCAATATTAGTAAGAAAAAATTTTGTTGCTACATAATAGGCAAAAAAAACGTGGCTAATATTTTTCACTACATTTTATGCATTGGTAGTGATATATAGTTTATTACGTTTTTCTAAGTGTGTAAATAAATTTTTAACTACATTTTTATATTTCGTTTGCTACAAGCGAATGACAAAGTTGTTAAATATTTTTTTATAACTTTTTGCATAATCTATAATATTTAACAATTTGCAACGTTTTGTATATAATGTATACTATTTTTCGTTGTAAATTATTTAGTTATTATTATAAAATTAAATTATAAAAACATTATTAATTCAAAATTGTGAACATTCTTTGTATAAGTAAAATTATACATGTATCATCCAATTATACAAACAAAAATAATATAACATTAATAGTTGATCCTTTATTCTTACACAAAATATTAATAATCATTTGAGCATTCCTTATAAACAAAACAATACTGAGAAAAATTTTCACAAATTAAAATATGTCTAGAAATACTATCAAAGATTATAAGGAATAAAAGCAATGAATAGAAGCCAATAGAGACCATCTCAATTTCAATTTGATTTCATCTTAGGTAGAAGCCTTAATAGTGACAAATGTAATAACGAGTCGATATTGCAAAGTATATGACTATCGCCAAGTCACCAAAGTTGTTCTTAGTGATTTCGAAAACTTCGACACCAATTAATCCTCCAATTACACCCCCTCGAGTTGAGGGTTACAAAAAGGGTGGCTTCTATTACTTCAGGAGATAATTTTGCTGCTAACACGACAACGACTTGAAAGAAGCTTGTAAAAGATAAAAAGTGATCAGTTTTTCTGTCATGCATAAGCCAGAATGATCTAATTAACATATAATTCTAGGTCAGAAAACCATGAATGATCCTTCAAGGATAGCTATTAAGTGATTTAAATTTGATTCAAAGATAGACATGCCTGATGTGGTTTTTTAATAAATATCATGATATAGTATACTAAAGCCAACACGAAAGATCAGTGTACGATAAGACAATTAAACAAAAGATCTGATAAATGTTACACTTACCCGACCAAGAACAGAAAAAATCAAAGAATCTCTAATTGAGAACCATTCATCATTTATACCAAATTGTCGTTTTAATCCAGTGTTAAGATATGTGCTAAGCTATCATACTAATTAATTTTGGGCATTATTTGTAATTGGACAAAGTTGCACATTTTTAAAATTTTACTATGCTAAGTTAACTATCTCATGTGAGACTCTTATGTGAAGATTAAGGTCCGAATGAGGATAAGATTTAATTGGAATCAAATCACTATATCTTGACTAATATAAGATATAGCTGTTTGGTGATTTTTGGACAATTATTTGATAGCCTATTTTGGGGATAATGGCTATCTAAGGTAGCTAGATTTTTAGAGATTCTATCGACTATTTTGCAGCAGCATTATTGCTATATTTCACCTAATTTTTAGGGCTGTTTTGTTGCTATATTGTGTAGGAAAAACCAAAAAGGTTATGGGGTAACTTGATAGCTAGATTTTTGGGAATTTTGAGTGATCTTTGGAAGCTGATTTGTGCAGTTTTTTCCTGATTGGGCAGCTGCATTTTCTGTTGATTGGGTTTGTTCTTTTACTAGTATTGTGGGACTTTGTGGGGCTATCTATAAGTATGGATTGTGTGAAAAATTTCCAAAATACATGGAGTTGTTTCAACTCTTTTGTTTTGACATTTTGGTGATGAAACGTTAGTATTTTTGTTGAGTTTTATGGTTGTTGTACATGGGATATCTCAGTGACATTATCAAAGGTTTGTAGTAGAATTTTTAGTGGACAACTTCTTGATCTTTTGTTAAAGAAGCTAGATTTTTGGGAGAGTTATTTCTCTTATCTTAAGTGTCATTGTTTATGTCTGTTATTGTTTATATCACTTGAGTTATTTTATTTTCATTATTTATTATCAAATACTGTTGAGAAAATTCTTTATTGAAGTTAGCATGAGATGGTTATACTATTGGAAGTGAAATACTTTCACAGGTTGTGAGGATGAGAGATAGTGTCAAGGGTAGGGTGAGTTGGCTCTATAATACCTTGAGTAAAACTATTATTATTCTTTGGTGAAAGTGATTAAAATGGCTGAGGAACCTGCAGACGTAGATAAGGTTTGTTGAACTGCATTACCAAATCTCAGGTGTTGATTTGTTTATTTTGCGTTTAATTTTTCTATTTTCGTTTGTGCTAGAAAATTTGTAAATTATTGATACCGTTGTTTTACATCAAACAACCACATATACAATTTAAAGGAACTATGGCAGAACCAAGTTTTTATGAAACTACATCCTTTTGAATTTTCAGTTGGTATTAGAGAGGGTCATCAAATCAAAACTTGAAACATTAAGTCAATATAGATCCATGTTTCATAATTATGGCTACACAAGAAGGAGCATCAATCACCAGATCACTATTCATAGATGGTTCAAATTATTCGGCTTGAAAATCAAGGATGAAAGTATTCATTCAAGCATAAGGAACTATGGAATGGACTTTAGTGTTGAGTGGTTGGATACATCTAATGACGATTGATGAAAACAATGAAGCGGTACGTAAAGATCCATCTGAATGGACAAGAGCTGAAGAAGATGAAGCCTGTGATAATTCTCATAAATCGCATGCAATTTTCAATGCTGTTGATGAATGATGCTTTAGTATGATTTCAGCTTATGGATCGGCAAAAGAAGCATGGGACACTCTGCAAATGATGCATGAGGGATTTAAATCTGTGATAGCTTTTAAATTTTAGATGTTAGTCGTTAGATTCAATGAGCTTAAGATGGATGAAAGCTATAATATTGGAGGCTTCCACAAAATGTTACATGATATTGTCAACCAAGCACATCAACTTGGGAAGAAGTATTCGAATCTGAAAGTTGTCAAGAAAACTTTGAGATCATTTCCTCTAAGATTCATACCAAATATTGCAGCCATCGAAGAAGCCCATGACATCAATGAATTATCCTTGGATAAGGTGATTGGGATTCTTAAAAACTTTGAGATGAATTTGATGAGAGATAAATGTGAGAAGATCAAAGGATTATCAATGCAAGTAGAGGTTGGAAAGGTTGTGAATGATTTAAGAGATGACTCCAATGAAAATGATGATATGGTGTTACTAATAAGAAATTTCAGTAAGCGGTTAAAGAATGTGAAGAAAGATAGACCTGAGTTCAGACATAATGGTGGGAGCCCTTCCAACAATAACTTTAAACAAAAAACAAAAGCAAAGAAGATACAATGTTATGAGTGTCAAAGTTTCGGACATATGTAACTGGAATGTGCTAACACTCTTAAAAGGAGAAAAGGGAAGTCTTACATCAACATTTAGAGTGAAAATGAATTTGAAAGTAAGTACGACAATGAAGAAAAAATTGTGAGTAATAACATTGCATTGGTTACTTTATACAGTAAAAATCCACTTGCTTGTGTAACAACAACTAGAGAAGAAACTGATGGCAAAAATGAAGATGAATCTGTCAAAAAATCTAATAGAAATGCATATGAATTAGTCCAAAGTTTCTATTCAGATTATGACAGTGATGATAGTGATTCAGATTACAAAAGGGAGGGTATTTGCAAAGCTTATAAGTTAATGTATGATAAATTAGTCTAAATATGTAAGAAAAATGAGAAGTTGAAGGAGGAAAACTCTATCATGAAGAACACCATTCAAGATCTAGAGAAGAAGTTGTTATCTACAATAGATGAGCTAAATGAAACAAATCTGAAGCTGGTCAGTACGAAAAAATGGATAAGAATGTTAAATGGAGGCACCAAAAATTTAGAAAAGTTGCTAGAAATTGGTAAGATTAAAGGAGAACTTCAAGGAATTGGCTAAAAAAAAAATTTATACCTACTTGTCACTTTTATGGGGTAAACGGACATATAAGGCCAAATTGTTACAAGTTGTTACAAATGATATTTCAGAGGGGTCAAAACCAAAATTCTAGAATATCTTCTATGAACTTCTAGCAGTAACACACGTTGCCTAAATGTACTTGGGTTAGGAAGGGTCAATTAAAAGCACCTATTACTTTTAAATCTATGAAGGCTACTTTACATTATGACTAGTATTTTGACACTGGGAGCTTATGTCACATGATAGGTGAAAGAAGTTACTTAACAAATTATCAAAGTTGTGTAGATGGCCACGTTACCTTTGGTAATGGGAAGAATGCTTCGGTTATTTGAAAAGGGACCTTTTGCATGAATGGACTGCCACACTCCAAAAATAAGCTTCACGTGAATGGTTTAAAAAATAACTTGGTAAGTATTAGTCAACTTTTTGATAATGGGTTGTTAGTTAAATTTACTAATGATGGATGCAAGGTGTTGAATGAATAAGGAGAGTGTTTAGTAAGTAGTAGAAGATTGGCAGATAATTGCTACATGTTACAGTCTCAAACATTAAAACAGACAGGTAAGGGAGTTAATACCAGAAACTGTCTAACTCCATAGTTAGTTGCTGCTATAAAAGAAACTGTTAAGGCAGAGGACTAGTTGGTTGCTTAGAAGGAAGAAACCCACCATCTAGATGATGACAGAGATAATATGACAAGGAATAAGGTTAGGTTTGAATTTTTTCAAAGGGCACAGAGACTGTGTGCTTTACCCTTTTGAAGTATATTGATGTTGTTTAAAAAAAACAAAAAAGGGGTTTAAAGGAGTTAACTTTTAGATTTTGCGAGTTTTTGATTTATGAGTTTTCTAAGGTTTAGGTGTTTGGTGTGTGTCTAGCTTTTCCTTACTTGTTGAATAGTATATTTGATGTGAAAATGAGGCTCTGTTTAATGATTTGAGAATTCTACTTTTCGATTTTGACTTGCAGAATTAAGTCAAGAAAATGTTGATGCTTGGTTCGAGGCTTGTAGGAAGATTTGGGTTTTCTATGATTTAGGTTTTTCAAGTTTTATCTTAGTTTCTCTCTATATCATAGGTTGTATGAGTTTGGCAATATGCTTTCACATGGTTTATGTGAGGAGGAGATTGGTTAATTTTGATTATCATTCAATGAATGCATTTTTGAGGTTTATGAATTTAATCAGTTGTATATGGATGGTTTTAATGTGAGTATTGATATGTTAGCTAGTGTTTTAACTAGTTGTCATCTTGGTGTACTTATGATTCTTTCACTGCACCTACTAATGATTTTTATGCCTCTTTATTCGCTAAGATTGATCACATTGATGACATTCTTTGTTTTGGCATTGTTTTATCCTAAGAGGGAGATATCATATTGTTTTTTGTGACTGTTCCATTGAGAGGGAGATTTCAAAATATAAGTGTGACTATTTGTTGGACCCCATTTTCGGAGCCCAACATTCAAAGTCATAAAAACGTGGGCAAACTCATTTCTTATAACTTCAGAGCATATTTTGGGAAAATTCAAATCGGAATTTTAATTTGGCTTCTTCAGAACATTTGTTTCCCATTGTCTTAAGTTTCTAATGACACTAAAATCATTCAATTTGGTTCAAAAATCTAAAAGATATAGCTCAAAAATTTTTCGGGCTGTTACTAAACTAAAACTGTACACTATACTAAACTTCCTCCCAGAAATTGAAAGTCTTAGAGTCCGAATTAAAATTTGAATCCTTTAGATAATTTGTATCTCTATGTCTCTATTTTATTTATAGATAAAAACCATCTCATTTGGAGCTCTAAAGTTCAAAATATTATTAAAATACTGAAGCATGTTTAGTAAAAATATCCAACTCATGCTCTTCAAACGGAAACCGTTACTTTGATTCGATCAATCTTTTTCAAACTAAGTCCAAAAGCTATAAAGTTTTGTGGAGAGATAGAGGAATGTGTTAGAAATCTAATGCTTTAAAAATCAGGTCATTTAAAGGTCGGACGAAAAATTTATGATCAAAAGAGTAAGAGGTGTTCAGTTCAGGGAAACCAGCAAAGTTGACGATGCGCGGAAAACAGCAAAATCGTAATCGCGACTTGCTTCCTTTGCTTTTCTTCTTCTGACAGCCCAACTTCTAAACTCCATAACTTTTGATCCAGAACTCCAAATTTTGCAAACTTTATATCAATAGAAAGTTAAAAGAAAGATTTACAACTTCTATAAGAACATAAAAACAATTTCTGCCTCTATAAGGGTCAAAATTTCAAATCAATATGGATGTCCCGAAAGTCCCATCCTGAACAGCATTACAAATTCTAATGATCGTATCTTTCAACTCCATTGTCCAAAAATTTCATACTTTATATCAATGGAAAGATAAAAAGATAAGCTACAACTTTTATGCAGAAAACTTTGGCTAATTCTACCTAGATCGATACAGTTTTTCCTTTGAGTTTGGAACACAATTTCTACATCTATAAAAGCTTGCAAAATGCAATAACTCTTCTTATCAATCCACTACTAAGTATCTTTCGGTAACTCTTGAACGTCACCTCAAGTAATTCATCCTATATAACCTTTCCAATCTCTAACATGCTATTCCAAAACAAACACCCATTTGCAATTTCAACAAAGAAGAATATGCGTATACGCATCCCTCTTCCATGATCATCATACTCAACCTATAAAATAGCATAATCATACATAAAAAGGAAGTCCTTAAGTTCTCATTCTCATTAGTAAACAAAGTAAATATTTGAACAAGCTTTATTTACATATCAACATACACATCACTAACTCAACACAAGATAAAAAATACATTGGATGCTCAATGTTTGATATGCTTATAAAGCTATCCAAAAGTCTAGCCACTAACTTTGTTACAAAAGTCTCTAATATCTTGGAGTTTCTGATGCCTTGCAAGGTTCAACACTCGTCCTGTTTTGCACCTGAGGAGTGGAAAAATATGGGATGAACTACAAAGCTTAGTGGCTAATATATATATAGCCATCCGCAATTACCACAAGTTCAAGCTATGTGTTTAAATGTCTAGCAATTCAATCATTCACCAATTTAACTCAAAACTCATAATTAAGCAGTTAATACATAACACATAACATAGACT
>JAOTIZ010000003.1:16648873-16659440 GCA_027123425.1 Erythroxylum panamense
ATATTTTGAAGATATTTAAAATTTAAAATTATTGTTATTAATAATTATTGAATTAAAACTATAAAATCTTATTTATATATTATTAAATTAAATTGTTTATAATTCTTATTAATAATTAATAATTAATATTAAATGATTAAATAATAACTATTTAGTTGAAAGTAAATCATATTATTAAAAGAAAACAAAAACAAAAAGCAAACCCACTTTTAGAAGTTTTCGTAAGCTATAAAAATTGAAATAAATCAAAACCAAAAACAGAAACCAAACATTCAGACAGATTAATAAAAGTATAAATCAAAAATAAAAATAACAATAGAAATAAACAAATCCTTAATTTTATACTTAAAAGAGATATTCTTATAATAATATTAAATATCTCATTATAATCATCAATCAAAAACCACTTGAGAGTTTTCTTTCATCTTTTAGGATACTCTTGTTTCAAATTTTATAAAAACTACACGAGCTTACTTTACTTAATAATGGGGATCAAAATCTTAATAACTAATCATTCTTAATCATTTTCTTTCTAACATTTAGCAATTTGTATCTTTTTGATTTTGTTTCATATTTGTGATCTTGAGTCAACCTATTTTCAATAGAATAGTCCTCAACTTTGTTTACAAGCAGAAAAACCCTGCATCTTTTTTTGCATCAAACCCTAAGAAGAAAAAAAAGAAAGAGATGAATAAAAAGAGAACTCAAATTTTAGTTCGTTTAAATCCTCTCAACAAGAAATTTTTGACATTAAAATGGCGTAGCAATCAACATTTATAATCAAAAGAAGTCAGGTTTGTGACCAAATAAAGTGCAATCATTTATTTACAGCAACTGATAAGAAGACATAAGACGATAGAATTTAGAATTGGTAAAAGGAGTTTATGTAAAGGAGCAATCATGTTGAAAATGTTGATTGAGTGAAATATTCAAATGCATAATACTTTTCATATCTTGTAGATTAATCATGTAAAAATTTACGTTACAATCAAAACCTCATGCCTACTATTAGACCCTTAAACTTCGGAGCACTTCTCAATGACCTTCACAATGCGTCTTAGGATGAAGGTTAGCTCAATTCACGCATAAGGGAGGCATATGAAATCACTAAGGGAAATATGGGCGAGTGGGATTGGACTTGGTGCGAATTTTGGTAGAGTCTCAAACCTTGTGGAGGTTGACTCGACCCAGGCTAAGGACTTGACCCATACTCTAATGAATGGACCACGACTAACAGATTTGTTGTGGGAAGTATTGGATCCTGCCAGTGTGCTATGTAGGTTTCGATAAGATCACACTACATCATCAACGGAAAAATAAAGGGGGAGATCTTGGATGGTGTGGCGACAACTAGGAGTTAGAGTTGCTGTGGGACTCAATATCTGAAGATTGTGGAGATCTTTGAGGATAAGGATGCTAGTTTCTTATTTAAATGTAAACTCTATCTTTCTGTTATCTTGTAGATTCTATCTTACCAGTTAGAGTCCTATTTGGATGAGGTGTCATCTAATTAGTCTATACGATGTAATCTGATAGAGATAGACGTGATCTTAGCACGATTTTAAGCAGTTTAATTTAAGTGAGATTCTGAATGTACTTGGCTTCCAAGTTAAAGTGCCTATATATAGCTCATTTGAGTTTTTCTCTCCCCATTCAATCAGAGAGAGTACTCTTTGTATTCTTTTGAGGGAAAGTAATATAAAGGTTGATTTTACTATATCTCTCTTGTTTCCTTATTGCATTTATTTTCTTATTACTTCTGTAGCATTGTTCTTCGAGTGTGTGAGGTAAACACTTCGATGTTCATTAAAAGCTGAAGTCTTGCTTAAGCGGACTTAAGTGAGATTGTTGTGCAAACTTTGAGTCCTAAGGTGACCTTTGTATCAACTGATATCATAGCCAAATTTCGAGATGACAGTAGACAACTTGACAAAACGAGCAACTAGGGTGGATATACTCATTGGGCCAATTCTCCAAGGGGAAGAAGAGGCCACATCTCACAATACTTGATTTGAGATGTTGGAGGCGTGAATCCAACAGTTGCAACAATAGATGGCAGATTTGTTGAAGGCTCCAGCAGTTGCAACAATAGATGGCAGATTTGTTAAAGGTACAAGAGGAGGCCCAGTTCGAGATAACTATGCTGAGGCGTGTTGTTACAACGCTAGATGTCAATCAAGTTGAAAGTTCCACACCACAACTTTCATCTATGAAGGTAAGTGAACTCAAGGTGTTCAAAGGCGTGCGAGACGCTAAAGTGTTGGAGAATTTCTTGTGGGATATGGAGCAGTACTTTGCAACTACTAAGGTATCCAATACTAAGAAGGTCAATGTGACGTCCATATACTTGGATGGGGATGCCAAGCTTTAATGGAGGACAAGGACCTCTACGGAGATCAGTGTAGGTAGAACTCCCGTGGAAACGTGGTGTAGATGAAGGAAGAGCTCAATGATCAATTTCTTCCCATGAATACTTCTTGGCACACGAGAGATGCCTTGAACAAGCTCAAGCAGGATGGATCGGTAAGAGACTATGTCAAATCATTTAGTTCTCTAATGCTGGATATTGAGAATATGTTAGACAAAGAAAAACTCTTCATTTTTCTATCTGGGTTACAACTGTGGGCTTAAATGGAGTTACAGAGGCAAAATGTTAAGAACGTGATTAGTGCAATTGTGGTTGTTGATGCCTTGGTGGATTTTCAAATGGTGAAAGAATCTAAGGTGAGCTCCTCAAATTATTCCAAGGGAAAAGGCAATGCCCAACAGGAGAAGACCTAGGGGAAGAAGAAGAAAGACTCGAAGAAGGGGGATTTCAAAGGCAAGGGCAAGCAGAATGGTGGCTTTAAAAACAGGGAGATGTCCTCAAAGAATGGCAAGGTTACCTGTTACTTGTGAGATGATCCACACTTTGCCAGAGAGTGCCCGAGAAAGGAGAAGTTAAATGCCATAATTGCCGAAGAAGACGTTGAATCTTTGGAAGATATGACACTAAATCTAATCACTTTACTTAATGCGGTTAGTAGTGAGTCAGATCCCTTTGATAGACTAATGCACGTGGGTGTACAGATTAGGGAAAAAGACGTGACTGCAATGTTGGATACAGGCGTGACCCACACTTTCGTAGCAGAAAAGATGGTTCGGAAGCTAGGCATAAGGGTGTCCAAGGCCCCAATAAAGATTAAAACCCCTACTAGGAAGGCACAAGTAGTTGCGGGAATTACTTACAACGTTCCAGTTAGTATTGGAAGTTGGCATGCCAAGATGAACTTTATTACCATACCATTGGAGGATTTAAAGATGATATTGGGGGTCGATTTTCTCAAAGTAGCAAGGGTGATGCTGTATCTGAGTTTGGGAGGTATAATGTTAATGAACGATCAAAATTTCCTTTACGTGAATTGTTGTAGATTCCTTGGTGGAACGACGAATGCTACAATTTCAGTAGGACATGTTTTGGCCATGAGCATCGAGAAAGGGTTGAAGAAAGGCATAGAGACCTATCTCGTCTCCATATGGGAAATCAGTGAAGACCTCGTGGTGGAAGTCCCTGATGTGGTTGCAAGTTTGTTGAGGGAGTTTCAGGAGGTGATGCTGAAAGAGTTGCAAAAAACCTCCCCCCTCGTCGTGAGGTAGATCACAGGATCACGTTGGTTCCTAGAGTAATCCCACCTGCATGTGCCCTATATAGGATGTCCCTGATAGAATTAGCGAAATTTCAGAAACAACATGGTGAGTTGTTGGAAGCAGGATTCATCCAACCATCCAAAGCCCCATATGGCGCCCCAATATTGTTTCAGAAGAAGCAAGACGATACACTTTGGATGTGTATGGACTATCGAGCATTAAACAAGGTAACGATCAAAAAAAGTATCCGGTACCTTTGATTTAAGATTTGATGGACAAGTTTTCAAGGACTGAGGTGTTCACTAAGTTGAATCTTCGAAGAGGGTATTGGCAAGTGAAATAGCTGAGGGTGATGAGCAAAAGACAACGTACATAACTCGATATGGATCCTACGAATTTTTAGTCATGCCATTTGGAATAACTAACGCCCCTTCTATATTTTGCAACCGTATGAATGATGTTGTACGACTTCTTGGATGAGTTTGTGATGGTCTACTTAGACAACATTGTAGTGTATAGCACTAATATGGCAGAATATGTGGAACACTTAAGGCAAGTGTTCTAAAGACTAAGGCAGCACAAGCCCTACGTGAAGATGGAAAAGTGCGAGTTTGGCCAATTGGAGATCAGATTCTTGGGACACGTGGTAAGTAAGGGTCAGGTCAGGATGGATCCAAGAAAGGTGAAAGCAATAATTGAGTGACAGGCTCTCACGACAATATGAGAATTGTGGAGTTTTCTCGACTTGGCGAACTACTATAAGATACTCTAAGAAAGCGGAGTCATTGACGGACTTGCTGAAGAAGAAACAAGAGTGATATTGGTCAAGTGCATGTAAGGAGGCATTCAAGAAACTTAAAGCCACTATCCTAACTAAACATGTGTTGAAATTGCCCATGTTCGATCTTCCATTTAAGGTATATACTGATGCTTCAGACAAAGCCATTGGCGGAGTCCTTGTACAAGAGGGTCATCTGGTAGCATTTGAGAGTCGAAAACTCAATGGTGTGGAGCAGTGTTACTAGACGCACGAGAAGGAGAAGCTTACGGTAGTACATTACCTTGAGACATGGCGAGTATATTTGTTGGGAACTTGGTTGGTTGTTCAAACGAATAATGTTGCTAACACGTTTTTCAGGACTCAAAAGAAGTTGTTCGCAAAACAAGCCTAGTGGCAGGATTTTCTTACTGAGTATGACTTTGTGTGGAAGCATAAATCAGGGAGACACAACAACATGACAGATGCCTTGACTAGGAATAAGGTATTTATGGCCCTTTATTCAGTCATGAAGATGGAGTCTAACCTACTAGAGCAAATTAAAGCGGCAGCACCATTAGACACCATGTACTGTAAGTTGATTTCTCAAATCAAGGAAGGTGTTGTAAGCAGGTTTTAGCTCGACGATGGTGGGCTTTTGATGACTAAGAGTAGTCAAGTATATGTGCTGAGCTTTGATGGATTGTGGAAACAATTGTTGAAGGAAACACATGACTGCAGTGAGCTGGTCACTTAGGAGTCCAATGGATGCTAGCGCTCCTATCTCGTTCCTATTTTTAGCCGAAGATGGAGAATGATGTGGAATGTTATGTTAAGAGGTACCTCATTTGTTAGTTAGATAAGCCAGAGAGAACGAAGGAAGTCAATTTGTTATAGCCCTTATCCATACCTGAGAGACCGTGGATGTCGGTTTCAATGGATTTCATTAGTAAGTTTTCAAAGGTGGACAACATGACATCAATCATGGTGGTGGTTGATAGATTCTCCAAATATGCAATCTTCGTGCCAACTCCAATGACTTGTCTCTCCGATGTTGCAGCCAAGTTGTTCTACGAGAACGTGGTCAAGTGTTTTGGAGTTTTAGCAGATATTATGAGCGACCAAAACATTAGATTTATAGGTTGATTCTAGATGTCCTTTTTCATATGATGAGTTGCAATTTGAAGTTTTCAACGACAAATCACCCACAAACAGAAGGTCAACTAGAAAGGATCAACTGTTTGTTGAAGGAGTGCCTACGACATTAACTAAGTGTAAGTCAACGTAACTGATAGAGTTTACTTGATACTGCACAATTTTGTTATAACCTTACATAGATCTTCAACTACAGAGAAAAGTCCATTTAAGATTGTGTTGAGTCAACAGCCTCTCACACCACTAGAGATTGCTCAACAAAGAATAGGTGGCAAATGTGCTGTTGCGCATAAGTTTGCGATAGAGAAGCAAGAATTGTTGGATGAGGTGAGGGACAGTCTTCGAAAAGCTTCTCGACAGATGAAGAAGCAAGCGGGTCTTCGGAGAAAACCGTTAGAATTTGACATGGGAGATAAAGTTTATGAAAGTAACCCCACAGATTTTGAAGAAGATCTTGAGTAAGCAAGTTCATAGGGGTTTGGTGCTGAAGTACGATAGACCATTTGAAGTGCTACACAAAGTGAGGAACGTGGCATACATATTGAAATTGCCCAAACGGTTAAAGATACACCGTACTTTTTATGTTTGTTTTTTCAAGCTTTATTATAAGGATGCATCATATTCGAATAGGAGTTAGGTGAAGCAAGTTCTATCGGCTGTGAGGAAACAGTTTGAGGATTAAATGAGAAGATCCTAGATCATCAAACAATGGGTCAACACAAGAAGAACCGACGGACCAAGTTCTTGATTCAATGGAAAGGTAAACATGTCGTAGAAGCTACACGAAAGAAAGATACGACTTTGTGGCAATTCGAGGACTAGGTAACCGCCTACCTTCAGTCAACTTTGATGAGGGCGTCAAATCCATCTGGTGGGGTGGTTTGTTAGACTCTTAAATTTCGGAGCACTTCTCAACAACCTTCACGATGCACCTTAGGAGGAAGGTTAGCTGGATTACATACATGAAAGAGGCATGTGAAAACACTAAGACAAATATGGGCGAGTGGGATCGGACTTGGTGCGAATTTTGTTAAAGTGTCGGACCTTGTGGAGATTAACTCAACCAAGGCTAAGGATTTGATGGACTAAGGACTTGGCTCATACTCAGATGAATGGACCACGACTAACAGACTTGTGGGAAACATTGGATCAGGTTAGTGTTCTATGTGGACTTCGGCAAAATCACACTGCATCATCAGCAGATAGAGATCGTGGGAAGATCTTGAATGATATGGTGACAACTAGGAGTTAGAGTTACAGTGAGACTCAACATCTGAAGATAGTGAAGATCTTTGAGGATAAGGATGCTAGTTTCTTATTTAAATGTAAACTCTATCTTTCTCAATTAGAGCCATATTTGGATGGGGGTATCATCTAATTGGCCCACGTGATGTAATCTGATAGAGATAGGCGTGATCTTAGCACAATCCTAGGCAGTTCAGTTTAAGTGAGATTCTGAATGTAACTTGACTTCCAAGTTAGAGTGTCTATATATAGCTCATTAGAGTTTTGCTCTCCTCATTCAGTTAAAAAAGTGTTTCTTATATTCTTTTGAGAGAAAGTAATGTAAATATTGGTTTTACCGTATCTCTTTTGTTTCCTTATTTCCTTTATTTTCTAATTGCTTTTATAGTATTGTTTTTTTCGAATATGTGAGGTAAACGCTTCGAGAGTCGTTGAAGGCTGAAGTCTTGCTTAAGCGGACCTAAATGAGATTGTTGTGTAAAGGATATTGGCGATCAACTTCGGAGAAAGTTCTAAGTCCTAAGGTGACTTTTATATCACCTACCATCCCTTACTTCAATAAATGGGACCTCAGTGGTTGAGTTGAATGGGGAAATCGTCTTAAGATAAAAGAAGAAAGTTGACTATAATTGAAATGCATAATATTTTTCATATCTGACAGCTTAAACATGGACAATCTTTTATGTTTCACTACAACCTCTACTTTATTTCTATATCCCTAACCTGGATCTCAATTATTATGTTAAATGGAAAATAGTAATGCTACTATCCATGAAGCCACTTACGAGTATTTCTTTAACATGTAATAACACTTCATTAACGTAAAACTTGCATACAAAATGTTTCTAATGATCAGATAAATGTTGAACTAATTTGAAGGAGCATGTAAGAGCTAAGTAGTAGGAGAATGAGGATGTTTCATAAGCCAAATAGACACTCAAAAGTATCTATTGAAAAAGTTCAAGTTGATTTTATTTATCTTTTAAATCCAACGCTTCCAATATAATTTGTCGCATTTATTTTGTCAAACCACGACATTCACACATACAATACTTGGTTCATTGTAACCTACAGTCATTGGAGATTTATTTGATCATTCGAATTGCGGATTTACTACCGTTGGTTTTGCTATAATGCTTGGTCAAGTTTGTAATTCAATTTTTGAAACCTAACTGACAAAGCAAATCTTAGATAGTATCTCGAAAGATTTATCTTCCAAGATGAAAGATTTTCCTTTCATTTCTTGGACAAAAAGAAGAAAGGCGTTTTTAGTCGCATAATCAAGATTAGTAATTGAAAAGGTCAAGGACAGCACATCACCATATTTCTACATTCCAATCAATTTGAAAGATTAGTAACCATGGGAAGCATTAATCATATTAATCATAAAATAAGAGACCCAAATCTCAACTAAGTACGTGGTCAACAAGGCCAGCATTAATCATATTAATCATAAAATAAGAGACCCAAATCTCAACTAAGTACGTGGTCAACAAGGCCAGTTCAGATAAATCTTTCCTAACAAGAAAATTAACAGCGATCGCCCGTTTTGAGTCCTCATGTCAGCTGGACCTGGGTTTTTGCTGACCTGGGTTTTTGCCTAAGTATCTACTAAAGCTGAATAAAGTTTCATGTAATTACGAAAAAACAAAAACAAAAAAACTCATCATGGTAAAACTAGTGGTTTTTATTTCTTTCTCGTTTCATTGGATCATTAGATAATGAGTTACATAAGCTCTAAACAAGGGTGTTTTATAGTCACCGGGTATGAGTTGTCATATAAGCTCTAAGCAATGTGTTACATAAGCTGCCAGTTGTACCTTCAGCATACAAAAAGGGTAATCAAGAACCCGAAATTAAATCTTTATTGGCTGGGCAACGATTTGTCCCTTAGCACCAGAAGATAAAGAATCATAACCAATTGGTAATAAATAATGCTACAACATTATGAACCTCAAATACCACTTTTTAGAAGTTCTTCAGTATTTTCGCACCATCAACTCCCTCACCAATAAGAATTGAAGTCACTTCCTGTAAAGAGCAGTCAATTTTAAAATCACCATTCAACTGAAGAAGCGACTTTTACTCACTGGCATGAATACATAACATAATCAATAGATGTGCGGTTAAAAGCATAAGATGCTTGTCAAATTATTCTTTTTATCTAGATCAATGTAAGTAAAAAAATAGTGAGTTCTCCACAAAAAAAAAAAAAGAAATTCTGCCATGGATTAGCACTCAAATGGCAGCAAACATATCCATCGAAATGGTAGCCAATCCAGCCAAAGAATGGGAGACAACTCTTCAAGTACTAAGACAATAACAAACGTCATCCTGTTCAGATATTTCTAGCATGTTAACATCAAGCATATTCGCTCCAAGAAAATTGTGGAATCTGTTGACAAGTATCCATATCTAAGTGTTATTAGGGCATGATTATTGTATTTTTATTATTTTATTTTGTATTAATGATTTACTACATCATTTCCTTGTTTAAAGTAAGGTAAACTATAAACACTGCAAGAGATTTTTTTTTTTTGGTTTCGTTTTAATATTTCTCTTCAAACAACATGATACCAAAGCATGATTATGGGCCCTCGTCACCATCTCTCTTTATATATCTTGAGTTAGTAACCCTAGCAATGACCCTTCCTTCTAAACCCTTACTCCAACCATACTCTCGCTCTTCTTTTTTCCATTTTTTTGGGTAAATCATAGATGAAAAAAACAAAACCCTCCAAGAATAGGATTAACCCTCTTTGCATGAGTCCCATGAAGCTAGATGGAACTAACAATCTTACAAGGTCACGCTTTTGCTTATTGTTATGGCTCATTTGCTCTAGGGAGCCATTGCTCAAGGCCACGTTTTTGCTTATTGTTATGGCTCATTTGCTCTAGGGAGCCATTGCTCAAGGCCACTTATTATTAAATACACTGGAATACAGAATCTCAAGCCTACTTCAAGTTCTCAATGATGCCCAATTTTGTGAATCATGGAATAAGACGCATAGAACAAGGTCAATTAACAGTTGCTCAATATTTTGCAGAATTGAGTGGATTAAGAAAAGAACTTGACCAGGCCAGACAGACCTTGCCAACCCTATGAAAATGAGTTTCTCATTGGTTTAAAAATGGAAGGCAATCAAATACAATTTCAAGTTCATGTGAAGGACCATTTAGCCTATGGCAAAACTATTCCGATGTGCAACAAGAGGAAAGTTGAAGGAGTGCCATGATTCATCCAGTGTCAATGGAAAAGACTGGAGTAATGGATAAGCTAATTCAGTTTGTGAGCAACTGAAAATAAATAACCAAAAAATTTTGGATAAAGATTTAACTAGTCTGAGATAAATGTAGGAAGCCAAGCACACCAAGAAAAATTGTTGGAAGCTACACGGACAACCTAAGGCCTTAGTGAGACAGCAAGCACATCTATCTAGACTAGAAGCATCAGGCTGCAAAATTGGAAATTTTCTAATGAAGAGGTACAAACCTAAGGTGTCTCTTGTCCCAGATTAATTCTGAGTCAACAACAATTGTTTCCTCCGGTTTTTCTAAACGGTTGTTATTGCCAACATTGATAGTCACAATACTAGATTCCAGAGTGAACAGACGTATAATAGGTCCTTAGAAATTCTCAAACTATTCCTCACACTAAGTCAGGAATCCAGTCCATACAGAAGATGTATACTTGGCCCTTGTATTGTGATAGCACTATGGACCCGGATAGCACTATGGATCCTAAACCCATAGTGACTTATGCTAGGAGGAAGAGGGAGCCGG
>JAOTIZ010000003.1:16668506-16683744 GCA_027123425.1 Erythroxylum panamense
AAGGAAAAATTTGAAGAGAAATTAGTTGGTGAGGGGGAGTGTTAGAAATCACCAACAAATTTCTTCAACACTTGTAGGAAATGAGCTGAAATCACTAACCTTCCCTTGTACAAGAGAACTCCTTGGTGCCATAGAAACCCTATTCTCGAAGTTGGATTTCGCTGTAAATCTTTTATAATACCACTTAAAATAGGATCTTTGTCCACCTCCTGTTGAAAGATTCGGCCATCAGCCCACAATGGATTAAAAAACAATGCTCTTCAATTCACCTTCTTCATGCACCCATGACAAAGCATCAGCAACTTTGTTTTTTGGACCCGGTTTGTAAATGACCTCAAAATGGTAACCCAAGAGCTTAGCCATCTAGCATTGTTGGTCAGTAGTGAACACCCTTTGTTGCAATAAATGGCAAAAGCTTTTTGGGTCTGAATAAACCACAAATGGTCTGCCCAACAAATAATGGCGCCAATGATGTACTGCTAATACTAATGCCATTGGTTTCTTCTCATAAGCCGATTTAGAGAGATTTCCTTCAGATAAAGCTTTGCTAAAGTATGCAATCAGTCTCCTATTCTGCATCAAAACCACACCTACCCTCTTGCCCCAAGCATCACATTCCACCTTAAAAGATTGGGAAAATTCTGGTAGATCTATGTAGTCAAAGGCCTTTTTCAAGTTTCAAAGGACTCCAAAGCTATTGAGTTCCCATGAAACCCTTCTTTCTTTGTTAGTTCCATGAGAGGTTTTGCTATTTTACCATAATTCATAATGAATTTTTGGTAGTATCCTGTCAACCCTAAGAATCCCCTCACCCCCTTCACATTTCAAGGAATAGGTCAATTCACAACACTTGAAACCTTAGCTAGATCAACTGCTACCCCTTGTTCGGAAATAATATGACATAAATATTCCATTGTTCTCCTTCCAAAACTGCATTTCTACTTGTTAACCACAAATTAAATTCTTTTTAAGACCTCCAAGACATTTCTTAAGTGCAAAAGATGTGTATTCCTATCAACACTCTATATTAGAATGTCATTAAAAAAAAAAACAGAACAAACCTCCTAAGGAAAGGTCTGAAAACATCATTCATTGCTGACTGAAATGTGGTTGGTGCGTTAGTCAATCCGAATGGCATTACTAAGAATTCATAGTGGCCATCATGTGTTCTGAAAGCCGTTTTATGGATGTCCTCATTCTTGACCCTAATTTGGTGATACCCTGATTTGAGATCTAGTTTAGAGAAGAATCCTGCACTATGCAACTCATCTAATAGTTCATCCACACCGGAATATGATACTTGTCTGGTACGGTAACCCTATTTAGTGCTCTATAATCGACACACGTTCACCATGAGGCATCTTTTTTCTTAACTAAGATTATCGGACTGGAATAAGCACTAGAACTAGGACGAATGATGCCCATCTGCAACATTTGTTGCACCTGCCTTTCAATCTCATCTTTGTGATAGTGTGGATACTTATACAGGCTCACACTAATAGGACCTTGTCCCTGCTGCTGCAAAACAATAGAATGAGAATGGTTTTGTTAGGGAGGTAACCCTAAACCTCTTGAATACCTCTGGAAATTAGTTCAACACCCAGTTTAGCTCATCTTCCTCTTTTCTGTTAAGCTGAATCTGTTGCTCCTCCCTTATAGCTACTCCTTCAACTGATATGAAATTACCACTTAAGATGGCAAGAAGATCGTGTAAAGATACCAAATCCTCAGCGTACACACGTCCTCTTCTCGGTGTTGCCTGGAGTTCTGCCTTGCCACATAATTGCACCTTTTGACCCTTATGTTGGAATTGCATGGTCGTCTCCTTCCAATCCACGATGACCTTCCCCAAAGTCTATAACCAAGCAACCCCTAAAATCACATCCATTCCTCCTAGATCCAGAACATAAACATCAACCTTCCAGTCAATTTCTCCCACCCGAATAGGAACCCCTCATCTTATGGCCATCACCCAATCTGATTCCTAGTGCTTTATTCATCCCTACTATCAACCCAAGGCCACTAGCTAGCTCAAGCGAGATGAAATTATGGCTAGCCCCACTGTCCACCAGAATCACAATAGGAAGCCCGTGTAACTTCCCATCCAGCCTCATTGTTTTAGTTTCGGGTACCAGCACTTCATTAACCCCAAACACTCCCATGGTTCTGCACTCTAAAGCTATCTCACCCTCCTCTTCTGTCTCTGCCTCCATTGCTATAATTTCTCCATCTTCATTCAACGTTTCATTGTGATCCAAAATTAGCAACCTCAGTTGCCTGTCTGCACATTGGTGTAGAGGGTGGAATCTATCCCCACATCGGAAACAAAGACCTTTAGCCTTTCTATCCATGAGTTCATAGTAAGAGAGGTGACGCAACCCCTTGTTCCTCTCCATCGACACTCTCTTGTCTCCCTCCGACCTCCTTCTCGGTGTTGCCATGGGTGGAATAGACATTCGGTTCTGCACATGGAATTCGGGTTGGGACCCGGATGATTCTCGGGTTCTTCCCGCCCCAAATCTGTCAGCATATCTCCCACGACCCATTGGGTTTGGGTGATCCGTCTCCCTATGGTTTGGGTTGACCTGAAAATTTCCCATAAAAGGACTCCCTCGGTGTTAAGTCCAGGCACGCGGTCGAGAACTGAAGTTCTCGGTACCTCCATATTCACCGTTCACCTCATCTTCCACTTCCCTCGTGATTTTCATCATTTGATACATGTTTACCGGCCCAAACGTACGCACCCTTCTCCGTATATCAGCTTGCAGCCCACTCATGAAGTACCCCATAAATTGCTCCTCCGGTAATCGACCCACTTGCGACGAGATAAACTCAAAGGCCTCAATGTATTCTTCAACTGTGTCAGTTTGTCGCAAATCCGACAGCGCTTCAAATGGGTTATCAAATCATCTCCCTCCATAACGATAGAGCTCTCTTAAATTTTTCCAAGTCCAACTCCTCCTCCGTCTCCCTCAGAAGGTTAAACCAATGTATGATTGATCCTTCCATACTTAAAAGAGCTAATTTAATTTTCATCGGTTCTAAGGTATTATGAACCTTAAAGTATACTTCTGCCCTAGTAATCCACTCCACTAGATCAGACCCATCGAACATGGGCAGTTCCACTTTACGTACTAACATCCTATATTCCTCCATAGTGTCATAAGAGTGCTCCATCGTAGTTGATTGCCGAGGATGTTGGGTATTCCTTTCACCAACCATAGTTTTCCCCCTTCCTGAGGCATCGCCGCTCCCCTATCCTTCTTCTGGTCTCTTACCCATCATTTTGCTCATTCCCAGCAGCAAGGCTCGCTGCACCTCCCCCATTGCCATCCTCATGGATGACTGAATATCCTCGACTCCAGCCTCCAAATTCGCCATACAGGATTCCAATAATTCTACCCTATTGGACATCTTGGGTGACATCAAGGTTGGTTTCTCTAAATTCTCAATTCTCCGAAAATAAATTGATCCTTCCTTCCGATATTGGATCCAGCAGGTCGGACCAATGATAGAACTCTAGCTTAATATGCTAAAGATAGTGTATATTATTGATTATAATAAAAGATCTCTACTGCTATTACAAGTTGATTCTACTGAACACCTTTTCTTCCAGAGCTGAATATAGCTCCTCAGAGAGAATACAGATTCTCTCTGTCTATTGTATCACTTTTCTCTCTCCTTTCTCTATCTATAGTCATTCACGATATTGCAATACACAATTAGCGTAAAAAAAATTGATTGCATGCATTGATTAGTATGATATGATGGCATTTTTGGAGGCCAGAGTCAAATTACAAAAGAACTTCCCTGTTCTTATTAAGAATTTAATGAAATATAAAAGAGGAAAGAGTTCATTCTAACTGTAATTTCTTACGTCTTAGCTCCAAATGATGTGACCTAGTTAACTTGACACCCCCCATAGTGTGTAAAGACTTTATCCCCTAAACAATGTGCAGGCAGCGGGGATGCTCGGATTTTGTTTGAGAAATAAAATCAGTAAACTACCTCTAAGTCAGGTGCTAAATTAAGAGTTTTGCTTTTTTCCGTCTCATATGCCAAACACTTCTGAACTGAAAATGCTCCAATTTTCTTAGTCCAGCTAAAGACAAATACTGAAGTCCAAGTTCCATCACCAATACAATGTCTAAGTTAATACTGACTAACCTAGCAAAAGCGCCTACGAACTAAAATTTATTTGATCATTTAGCTCAACTACTCAGACAGCACATAGAATTCCATTTACAACCCCACATAACAGATATTACTGCATCAAAGAAGGCAAATAATTTTAAAATAAAAGAAGCCAAATTTTTTATTAAAAAAACATAAGTCACCTGATACCAGATCCAGTGGCGAAAATCAAAACCGTCTTAAAATTCTCAGGCGGATCGATACGATCAATCTCGAAACCTTTGCCAATGGCTTGAGTCAACTCCACCAAATCACCTCTCTTGAGACCGCATAGCAGCTCCGCTGTGGTGCCAGCTACGCTCTTCACCAAGAACTGAAAGGCACCGTTGGACGCAGCGTAGGACGGGGACTAGGCTATGGCGAGGAAGGACGGCTTTTCGACGTCGGGGACGCGGAGCTGGAGATACTGGCCGGGGCGGGTGTGTGAGTTGGCGAGGTCGGGATAGTCGGAGACGTCGATGGATACGTGGAAGAGGGAATCGGCGGCGGGGGAGATCTCCGAGAGCGGGGCTTGGGTCCAGACAGTGGTGTCTTGACGGACTGCAGCGACGGCAACAGAGGAGATGCGGCGATGGTGGCGGAGGTTGAGAGGAAAAGTTAGGCGGCGGAGGGGAGACATAGGAAAGTGAGAGGGAATAGTAAGAGTTGCATGGAGCAGAGATTGTGGGGAACAAGTGCAGCGTGTTGGAGACATGATATTTGGAGGAGTTGGCTGTTAGAGAAGGTCGTTAGGTCCTAGAGCTTTGGCGGCTTTGCCAGTAATATTACCATCTACTATAGAAAAATTAGATTAATCGTAATTTATTTTAATAATTGATTCACATAATTTTACAAATTAAAATTTTTTTCTTTAATTAAAATTTAATATTCTTAATATACAATTATATTTTAAATTTTGTTCAATTTTTATTATACATACTAATTTTATATATTTTAAATTTTAAATTTAATTTTCAACCTAATTTTTAAAACCATGTAATACGTGCACGTGTCAGTGCCTTGAATGATCGTTGAGGATAGAGTTAGAAACGGCATCGAATTCTGCAGTTTTCAGAGAGACGCCGTCAAAACCAATTGTCCATGAGACAAATACAGGCGCCAAACCAATCAGGCTCTACGGTGCTCCAATTCTATTTGAATACACAGCTACATGTAACTAGCTAAAGCAAACCTAACCCAAATTGTATATTGAATTTTAAAGCACGAATATTAATCAGAAGAAGCGGTTTTGCTGACAATGAGACGTTATGTGATTAATCAGGACAGGAGCACAAGCTGATTGAAAATAATTTTCATAAAGGGAAGATGAGGAAACAAAAAATGTACAATGTCGGCCTTACAAGTATCTTTTCCAAATTGAAACAATCACACAAAGGCAGGACAGGCCCCATATATAATTTCCACTTTCACACTCTACAAAGATAACATTCAAGAATAGATAATGGGGCCTGGGGGGGAAAAATCCTTCAAAAGCTGAACATCCTCTTGTTGTTGGCATCTCGCCAGCATCATCTAGGTTATTGATTTTCTCAGTTACAAGGACAAGCGAACAAACGGCAAGGTAAAATGATTTCTGATTGTTTTAGGCAGCAGATTCCTTGGCGATCTTTTCAGCCTTGGCAATGACCTCTTCGATGCCTCCAACCATGTAAAACGACTGTTCAGGAAGATCATCGTATTTCCCATCCAAAACTCCCTATCAACCACACAGTACACAAACAAAATCATCCCAGAGATTTCAGACATCAACATCTTCACATGTCGCATACAGTCCACCAAACACGCATGTTTACAGCATAGCTCAGAAGGTTAATGAACCTCTATGATGAACAATGCCGCAAAAACAATACAACAGACTAGTAGCACATCCCCATAACGGAAGGATTTCATGGCAATAGACATAATAAGGCAAAAAGTATATATGTGCTTCTGTTACTCCACAAGAGAGAGAGAGAGTACCTGGAAGCTGCTTATGGTTTCTTTTAACTCGACATACTTTCCAGGGGCACCAGTGAACACTTCAGCAACATGGAATGGCTGGCTCAAGAACCTTTGCATTTTACGCGCCCTGGCAACTGTCAACTTGTCATCTTCACTGAGCTCATCCATACCCAAAATGGCAATAATATCTTGCAAGTTCTTGTAGTTTTGGAGAACCTTCTGAACTCCACGAGCAGTATTATAATGTTCCTCACCCAAAATATGTGGAGACAGCATACGAGATGTAGAATCAAGAGGATCCACAGCAGGATAGATGCCAAGCTCAGAGATCTGTTCAATATGAATTGTGCAAGACACTTGAGGTGGAATTTAAGCCAATAATTACATGGCTGCTTCACATAAAAATAACATTACCTGTCTTGAAAGCACAGTTGTGGCATCCAAGTGAGCAAATGTGGTAGCAGGAGCTGGATCTGTTAAGTCGTCAGCAGGCACATAGATGGCTTGCACAGAGGTAATGGAACCTTTCTTGGTTGTTGTAATACGCTCCTGAAGGCCTCCAAGATCAGTGGACAAAGTTGGTTGATATCCAACAGCAGATGGGATACGACCAAGCAAGGCAGACACTTCTGAGTTGGCCTGAAGGAGACAAAAGGAAAACCATAGCCAATTTTCATATTAGCTACCATAAAAAAAGGATTATTTCATTTAGCTGCTAGAAATCAGGTGCTACTTGATATCTTGGAAAAACAATGGTAGATAATTCATCTTCACTGCTATTGATAACCAATAGACGTCCATATTTAGTAAAAGTATTTTGTGGTATCAGTTGACCAAGTACAAAATGATAACAAAGATGTATTTTCTTTTGATTCTAATACCTATAATACTTTGGTAATGACGATCATGTATCACTACACAATCGAAAGTCAAACTGATCAGCAAACAATAAAATTTGAACTCTGCCAATGTAATCAGTCAATGAAAAAAATATCAAATTTGAAACCATATTGCAGCCCTTTTAATTGTTACCAAATGGGGTTGTAGGAAATAAAGATCCCTAAAACAGTTAATCCCAATTTTTTCAATAGGAGATGGAGTGTCCTAACGGCTATTAAATACTCCAATTCTATGATTTCATTTGCATTCTTACCTGTGTAAAGCGGAAAATGTTGTCAATAAAAAGAAGCACATCTTGTCCTTCAGCATCACGGAAATGTTCAGCCACAGTTAGACCAGTAAGACCAACACGAGCACGAGCACCAGGGGGCTCATTCATTTGCCCATATACAAGAGCACATTTGCTTTCAGACTAATACAATAAAAAAAGATAACCAACATATGTAAGCAAACTTTCAACTGAAAAATTAATAATTAGAGGAAGAAATGTAATCATCCACAGACTCTTACCTGCTTATCCCCTAGTTTAATGACACCACTCTCCATCATTTCCCTGTACAAGTCATTACCCTCACGTGTACGTTCTCCAACACCAGCAAACACCGAGAAACCCCCTGATGAAACAAAACCAACGATTATTAAAGCAAGAACTGCATGAAAATCAAAATTAAGGTCACTATCAACATTGGGCGAACCATGAGCTTTCGCAACATTGTTGATAAGTTCCATGATAAGCACAGTTTTGCCAACACCAGCACCACCAAATAGCCCAATCTTGCCTCCTCTTTGGTATGGTGCAAGGAGATCAACAACCTACAATACAGAAACCAGCAATAATTCATTACCCAAATTGGTATCAAACTACCCATACTGTGGACAGACTTCAAACGTCAGCTATTTCAGGTTTTGATGAGAATATTTAGTACCTTAATACCAGTAACAAGAATCTGTTGCTCAGTTGCCTGATCAACAAAAGCCGGGGCCTCCCTATGAATAGGCAAATAGTGATCGGTCTCTGATCAGACATAGAAACTGCAAGTTAAATACTTCATCTAGCGAGATCCCCCATTTTCTCATCAAATAAGTAAAGTAATATTGACAACTCACTGATATCTCCTCTCTCATCAATGGCTTCTCCAATAACATTCATAATACGCCCAAGGGTAGCTCTACCCACAGGCACCTGTTAAGCACATAAAACAAAGAGATAAAATTGATCCTATTTCAACAAAAAACAGAAGGAAGCAGAAGCATCATGGTGAGCAAAAGGGAAGGGCTCTAAAGGAATAAAGTTCAACAAAACCGCTAGAAATTAATTGATTGTCATTTGGAAAATTCATACTTTAAGATTTCCAGTATTAATAAGTTCACTCAAGTTAACATCATCAGGACACAATTATCCAGTTAAACGTCCAACCCAACAGCAAGCTTAAGTCTAATTTAGACAAAAAGTTGAACAAATCTCCGTTCTGTGATATTCGAATCAAGCTCTCTGTTTGGCAGCCAACAAAATTCAAATGTCCACTTCCATATTTATTTGCAATCCAACGGTCAGATCCGTGTCCCATTTTATCAACTCTCTCTCCTAACTTCCATTCCCACATTTCTCAGCATTTCCTGATAAATTCCCAGTTTGGCACGAAATATAACTAATCCCCAAACAAATCACAATTAAGACAAACCCAATGAAACAACCCAAACAACGGATAAAATCCAGCATTCGCCGGAAAGAACCAGTAAAAATTCACATTTCTCATAGATGAGAGAATAAAAGTACTAACAGTGATAGGAGACCCAGTGTTGAGCACACGCTGGCCTCTGACCAAACCCTCAGTACCATCCATCGCAATAGTCCTCACAGTATTCTCTCCCAAGTGCTGTGCCACCTCCAAAACCAACCGAATCGGGTTGTCCAGAACCTCCAGAGCCGTCAAAATCGGCGGCAAACCCTCATCATACCTGACATCGACAACAGCGCCGATCACCTGACAGACTTGTCCGATGGCGCCTTTTCCGGTGAACTCATCGGTGATCTTCCCACCGCCCTTCTTTTCATCCAATTTGGTAGGAGGCGGCTGAGAAGCGGATGCTGCGGCGGAGGCGTACTCGGCCGCGCGCGTGAGAAGATACCCATACGAAGACGAGCGGCGCGTGGAGGAAATACAAGTAGAGGGCTTGGGACTTGAGAGTGCCGGCTTGGAAACACATCGGCGAGTCGATGATCGGAGTAGGGAGGATAAGAGCCTGCGTGACGACATTGATTCCGGCTTCAATGCTTAGAGAAGAAGCACATAAATGACAGATTGAGAGAAAGAGAATTTAAGGCATGTAAGAGCTTGCTTGAAACAATACACGTAGTTGAGGATGAGCAGTGAAAGCGTCAACCTACAAGGGTTTTTTTTAGTGGTTTGAAACCAAGACTGGTCATCAAATTGGAAGGCTTATTGGTCATTAGTTTGACCGGTTCAACCGATTCAACTGGTGGTTAAACCGGTGTGATGTCATAATTATGTAATAATTATATTTAATTATATATAATATTAATAATATTAAAAAATAAAAAAATATATACCAAAAAATAAAAACAAAAAAACAAAAATTTTATTAAACCAGTGGTCGGACCGGTCTGACCAGTCAATTGACCGGTTCTTACTGATTCAATTGAGAACCGATTTTTAAGGGTGAATCGGACCGGATAGTCGACCGGTCACCGGTCGAACCGATTGGACCGACCGGTCCGGTCCGGTTTTCAAAACAAAGGTTTTTTCTCTAATGTTGTTCTAAAGCGGTTGGATTACTTTCTTCCGTTGAGATGATCTAATTATCTATAATTTAATTTAATTTGGTCTACAATTTTATATATACCTTATATAAATATATAAACAAAATTTAATAAAAAATAGTAAGAATTAGTTAATAGAAATAGAGAATACGATCTAATTATAAAACTATTCTGTCTGAAAATGGGAATATTCCATTTCCTTCTTTCCTAAAGCCCACTCCCATCGCACTGGTAATGTCGCTGGCATCAAATCTTCTGTCCCATTAACTCTGTACTTATTCTATTCCACAACAAATACGTCGACATTTTTATTTAAACCAACGTCGCTCTTCTCAGCTTCTCGCCTAAACCAAGCCAATGTCCCTTCTTCTTATGATTTTGCTTTCCGCTTTACTTCTTCCATCAACTACTTACATACGATTTGCAACTATTTGTCAATAAAAGCAAGATCTCTTAAAGCCTTGACTTTCATCACTGAAAGCCCATACTCTCTCTGTCTTCCGTTGCTCTATATTCGCTACGCAGGTAGCATAACCAAAGTGTCCCCACACTTACATTAAATACTCAATCCTTTTTAAGCTTCACACTCACTTTAGTGGTTCTCTGTAAGTTGTTCGTTTATCTCTTCTCTGTCCCAAGAAGCTTTTCCTTTATTCATCTTCGATTCTCCTTTCTGCTCTATTTAAATCTTTTTTCTAGAGGGTTGACCATTTTATTTACGAGTGCTCAACTTGTTGAAACTCTTCTTAGTATGTTCTGTGTTCTTTTTGATTAATTTTCCTACTCTTTATGAAATATGGTCTAGTCTATAGTAAATGTTTATTTCCTTATTATTCTCATCTTTGTTTGTTGATTTCTCGATTTTGGAGTGTTTGAGTTCGGTAAACACGTCAAGTTCTTTCATTAGTTACATACTCTTAGTTTGTTGGTGTCTTAAGCAACCGAAGACTGTTCTTCGCTTGCTCTGTTGTTTACAAGGGTTTGCCTTATTGTGTGTTTCTAAGTTGAGATGATGTTTTCCTTTTCCAACTTGATTGATTTCTGTAACTATGTACTTATCACCAAGTTGATATATATTATAGGTTTTCTTTACTAAATCGACTTGCTTACTGGCGTGACTTTGGAGAATATAGTTTTCCTGATTATGCTATGAGTTATGAATTTTCGGATCTGCTCTTATTGTTGAACCCTCTTTGTCGATTTGTTTTCTTCTCTGTTTCTTCATCCAGTTGTTTCCCTCTTTTGGACCTTCTCTCTTTTTGTACCTCTGAGCAAGATGCAGTAGATAAGTTGTTAAAGGAAAAAGTGCTAACATGTTAATGTCTGTCATGGAGCATGCATGGATACGTTTTCTAATGGCTTTTTAATGTATAAAAGTCAAAATTATTGCTGTAGTAGCAGAAACCTCACAAAAAGTGGATGATTTACTTTGTGAATCATAAAAAAGCTTGTACGTAAGCTTCTTTAAAAGTCTCAATTAAGATAAGATATTTTCACTTTTCAAAGTTAAACAAGTTTGTCAGTCTGGAGGTTAGTAGCTCTAGTTATATTCAAATCTCAGTATTTTTTATGGTGCAGGAAATATACTTGGGACAATATTAAGAATTTTAGGAGAGTTCACTTGGATATGTTTATAAGGCTTGAAATGAATGCATGCAATAGTTCATCTAATTAAGAATGTTAGTAGGTCATACGTCTCTATTTCGTTTATGCCTTCTGCCATCGTTGTAATTTCTCAAAATTGTGTATTTGTACTTGGAAGTGAATTGGAGTTACAGGTTCACAAAGTATACAAAGGTGAAACTAAATGTTGGACCCCGAACTTTTCTTGGAATGTAGAAATATGAAATGAGAAATTTTGGTGATTATTCATGTGTAAAGAAAAGAAGAATTAATGAATTTGAAATGAAGTGGAAAGGATAGTCATGTATAAGATGGGTTATATGTGAAATATTGGAAGTTATAAGTTGAAGCATGATCATTGAGTATGCTTCGGTGTTTTAGTCATAACTTTTTCTCTAGTTATCCGAATGAGGTGATTCTTGATTTGGATTAAAATAGAGAAATAGGGTTACAAATTGTCTGATGAAATTGGATTCTAATTCAGTCTCTAAGAAAATCAATGTTTGGGTGGAATTTGAGCATAGCATATTGTTTTAGCATAAGAACAGTTTGGAAATGTATGGGTATAACTTTCAGAGTACTAAACCGAATTGAATGATTTTAGTGTCATTGGAAAATTAAGACAATGAGGAACATTTGTCTAGAAGGAAGTTTTATCAAATTCCTTCAATTTGATGGTTAGAAAAATGTCCTAAAGTAAGCATGAACTAAAATGAATTTTTGGGGCATTGATAGATTATTTTATGATTTTGAGGAATTAATTAGCATGTTAATATGAGAAATTAACATATTAATTTGAGCAAGATCATATGGCATGGGTTGATTGGATCTAAATTGAATTAAGATGGTAGTTTATGCATGAGGGCAAAATTGGAAGACCACTTAAGCATTTAAGTTCCTAGGCTTTTAAGTAAGGGCAATATGGACTTTTTAGCATCATTAGTGGTATAAAAGGCAAGAGAAAGGAGTGGTCTCCTCATTTGAAGAGAGGGAAACGAAATTTAGAGAGAAGAGGGAGAGAGGATCGTGAAGAGAAGAAAAGAAGAAGGAAAGAAGAAGAGAGAAGGAAGGAGAAAGAAGAAGACAAAGAAAGGGAATGTGCAGTACGTTCTGTTTTGGACCGACCCAAACCGTTTGATGTGTTATGTGTTTTTGCTTTGTTTAGAATGTGGTGCATTTATATGTGATGCCTTTCATGTCTTCGATTTTATTTGTGAATTGTAAAAAGGTTTGTAACTTTGATGAATGAGAAATTGAGGTTTTTGATGAACCACACGAGTGAGATTTGAGAAGATTGTGAACTAAATTTGTTGTTTGGATTGTTATGAAGTTTTTAGGCATTTGAATAAGTGAAATTTGTGAAGATTATAAGTGTATATGATGTTAGATTGGATGTTAGAGGTATTGGAGAAGGCTTGGAGGGGTTTTGGAAAACACCATGTTCGTTAAACGGATAAACGGACACGCATGTCCGTTTAACAGACAGTTACAGGTCAAAAGGATCTCATGCTTTGGCCATGTCCGTTAAATGGACATGGATGTCCGTTTAACGGACATTCTTGGATGAAAATGGAGTTTTTCGCCCGTATGTGTCCGTTAAACGGACATGCATGTCCATTTAACGGACCGCCTCGGGTCAACTACAGTAAATCGTGATTTTTGACTATTGTAGAGCCTGAATCTGATTTGATGGTCTTCATGAAAGTTGTAGATATAGAAGTTTACTTTCTAATGGTCTAAGAACGAAGTCAATCCGACATCTATAATGAGAGTTATGGTATTTGCGTCAAAGTAAGTTCAGTAGGAATCAGGATATGAACATATCGGATTTGTTTAGCCATAACCCCTTTGCCCGACCTCCAATTTGAGTGATTCTTAAAGAGATAGATTTGTTAGACATGAATTTATCTCTCCATGAAAATTGGGAGCATTTGGATTTGATTTCAAAAAGTTTGATTGTAAGAAAGTGAGAGGTCAGTTTAGAGAGCATGATTGAGGTATAATCATGCTTTGAAATTTTGAGCATATCTTGAGGTATAGAGCTCCGATTGAGGTGATTCTTACTTCAAAACAAAATAGAGGCTTAGAGCTATGTTTTCTTTGAAGAAGTTGAATTAAAATTCTCGTTTGAAGATTTCCAAATTCTGTTCACAAATAAGAGAAACGAGTTCGAGTGTAGTGACTGGTTGTATGGGCACACCATTGAACAAATTGAGAGGAAAATTTTGGGATGTTACGAGAATGAAGACGAACTGATGATGGCTAATAAGGGTTAATTGAAATAACCCTACAGATTAATACGCTCACGTTTTATGAATGGTTTCCAGATGTTGGGTTTTGAAACGGATCCGATATATGGGGTATCAAAAAGAAAAAAAAATCGATGATGGTTAAGGAGACGTCATCGGAGTATGATCACGAAATAGGGTATCTGTTTTAGAGTTGGGTTACGAAAACGACGCCCAACAGGTAGAGTCCTTGGGTGGTAATAAATACTTTGTTATATTTATTGATGATGCTACATGCAAAACGTAGATCTTTATGATAAAATTCATATGCTAGAGACCTTTCAGGATTTCATTCCAAGATGGAAAGAGAGATGAAGAGGAAGTTCAATTGTCTTCAAACCGACAATAAACGAGAATAACCCTTTAATGAATTTGAAGAATAATGTTCGAGACATAGTATAAGGTAGAAAAAGACAAAACTTGGTATCCTATAGTACAATGGTGTTACCAAGAGGATGAATAAGACCATTTTGGAGAAGGTTCATTGTACATTTCATATGTCAAAATTACCGAAGTCTTTTTGGGGTGAGATAGTCAAAATTGATGTATACATAATCAACAAAACTCTTTTCGTCCTTTCAGATCTTGACATTTCTGAGAGAGAGTGAAAAGGAAGGATTCATCCTATTTATATTTGATGATGTTTGAATACAAGGCTTTTAAACACGTGCCAAAGGAGTAGAGACCGAAACTGGATTTAAAGACTAATGTTTATGTGTTTGTTGGAAATGGTGATGAGGAGTTTGACTATAGGCTCTACGACTTGAAACAATGGAAGGTTGTTAGAAGCAAAGACTTAGTCTTCTATAAGCATGAGATGGATCAATTCCCACCAATGAAAACAAGATTACATCCAGTAGTTCTTTCGGTTAAGATTCTACCCTTGTTCCTACTTCCTTTGTTCAGCTTACGAACATAAGCTAACACTAGGTGATAAAAATTAGACACGACATGGAAGTGACGATTCATATGAGACACATATGTGGATGATGAAGGAGGGGTCAGTGAGCATCAAAAGTAGGGGGAGTAACTTGCTCAAGTGTTGCAAGATATCTAACTTCGAAGGTCAACAAAAGAGAAGAAGCCTTTAAGAAGATACCATAGTTTGGAATATCTCTTGGCCACTGCCAAGGGGAGTCAGAGAACTTAAAGAAAAAGACTCTTAGATTAAGGCAATGCAAAAGGAGATGGTTTCATAAAGAAAAAAATGGTGTTGACCAATGTTATGAATACGTACCAGACTTGGTACCGAATTGGGTTCTGATACGGTACTGTATCGGTATTGTTATTTTTTCACATTCCATTTAATTTTATATTTAATTAGACATAATCAAATTTTTAATTTAATATATAAAATTAATTTAATAATTATTAATAAATATAATTAAATTTAAAATATATTTTAAAATATATAAATTTCAAATAAATTTTGATTTAATAATTAAAAATATATATATTAAATATTAGTTTATAAATAATAATATTTTAAAATTTTATTTTAAAAAATAAA
>JAOTIZ010000003.1:16797905-16810176 GCA_027123425.1 Erythroxylum panamense
TAAAAAAAACCGTCGCAGGATTAAACCTCCTAACCTAGTTTCCCGACGCCGTTTTGAAATATACCGACGGCTTAGTTCCGTCGGTGAAACTTCCCTCGCCGACAAATTTTGCCGACCGATTTTTAATTCCGTCCCTATTTACAGACGGAAATCTATTCATCGCCATATTTCCGTCGCTATAACTCCCCGCCAAATTTTCCCTCCACCATTGGCAACGGATTTCTGTACCGTCGCAACTTCTCTTCTTTCACCGACGGATTTGTGCGTACCGTCGCAAATTACATACGATATAATTTTCGTCGGTATAGTTCGGTCGCTATTTAACAATTTTCTTGTAGTGGTACATGACTTAAACTATACAACATGTACTTCTAACTGTACACTTGCCAATGACAATTAACTATATAATTAACTAACCAATAAATGAATGCTATCTTTCACAAGGGTGTGGTAATAAATGGTGATCCAGAGTCGGTTTGAAAAATTTTAACCTAAGTTATTTTGTTCCTTTGTAATTTATTGGTAACAAGGACTAGATTGAATATAAAGGATAAATTAAATTAAGAATATTTTAAATATTAGGATCAATTCCAACAATCAAATGTAACGGAATGCTTCAATTGATACTATTTAAGAAACAAAAAGAGCCTGGTCAAAACAAATGCTCGAAGTAGCATCTTTGGATAATGTGCCCTTAAAGCATTTACTCCCCCACAAAACAAAAACACCATTATAGTTAACCTGAAACTAGCTGTTCTCTTTCTCTCAATTATTTCCTCTTTAACTGCAGATTGTGTTCTATTATGATTATGTGAGGTGGCCATAATTTGGTTATTTTGGGGATATCCTCCATGCACGAACACATGCATCTTCTCCTGAACTCACCACGGTGTCTTTGTCAGTAAATGCAACACCATACACTCCGCCCAAATGAGCCGAGTTTATGGTTATACGGCTTGAAGCGGGCTTCCCTACTTCATATATGATCACACTGGTGTCTAGTGACCCAGTAGCCACCGTGGAGCTGTCAGGTGACCAAGCTAGGCAGTTTATACGAGCACTGTGGTATAACATGTTGTTAAGCTTGACCTACAAAACAAATGTCAGAAAACTATGTTACCTCCACGATGAATGAGACAAAATCAATTAGAGGTTTTCCAGCAAGGTTTAACAGTCAAAGCCAATGTAAAATCAATTGGGTTTGCCAGCAAAGTTTAACAGTCAAAGCCAATTTAGTCATTAAATCAACCCAAATTTCGCCTTCGGGAATGGAGTCCGGTAACTCTGTAACTGATTAAAGATTCCACATGAGTCTCCTCCGGGAAGCCAAATGTATAATGAGCACAAGCAGAATGTATCCATCATGTTCATGCTACGTTAAAGGATGCACATTGAAGAGAGTAATTGAAGTTCTGGCTACCTCTTTGGAGGCACGATCCCAAACAACAGCTTCACGGTTTAAATCAGCTGAAGCAAACATGGAGGCATCTGGTGAATATCTTATCACACTTATGGCACCTCTATGTTTCTCCAGGACTGCTTCTTCGTTTAAAGTATTATCAGATATAGAATATATGTGCAACTTGCCATCTTGCCCACCTACAATGGCTTGTTTTCCATCTGGTGCAATTGTAACTGCTGTCACGGTGAACCCAAGATTGCTATTTGTCAATATTTTCAGATCTCTAAGCAAAGCAACCCCTGATTCAGTTGAAACCAACGCCAGTCCAGGGGATTCAGTGGCAAGACTTAAGTCCTTAGGCTGACTGCCAATGTCAAGTTCCTCTGCTGCTCCAAAATCATTCCTGATCACGGGAATCCTACGTACCTGAATTAATGTAATGAAACATTAAGGCATTGCAATTTAGAAATTGTCCCCTAAGGTGACCGACAGGAAAAGATTTCAACTTAGTTAGCAACTGGAATTATATGATAAAATTCCACCCCGGCATTGAACTCCATGGATGCATACAGTAGTTCTGGCTCTAATTATCAACTTCAAGAATGTTCTTGTCTTATAATTGGTTAAATTACTGAAACATCTTTGTTATATACGTGACACAAAAGATAGGATTACAAAGTTCTAATACTCTACAAACATAGAAGTGTCTACTGTAGTAATAAATGTTGAGGGTGACTTTCTCATTATAAGTTTGAGACTCACCACTGTAGAAAAATAAGTTGTTATGACTGAATTTTCCAATCTGGAAAAGTGAAACTTAAGTTTGATGCAGTTTTGCAAGAATTTGTGACCAAATGCAAGAAGGGGCTACTGATTTACTTATTGACATCACTTACGTAGATATTAGGTGCAGTAATCTGTTTTAAACTAAAGGCCCTTGAATTTTTTATCAATGTAGAGTAGAAAATTTCAGCAGTATATGGTATATGACCGTTTAGATACAGGGAATAAGATCATTTCTTCAAATAATATTCAACCTGTTCTTATCTCACCGCACCTTGTTGTCAAATCCACATGTAATTATCTCTTGCTCAACAGCTGCTAAACATTTAATTTGAGCATTATTTGTCCTCTCTAGTCTACTGCAGAAGCCAATACCTTGAATCCACTTCACAATTACCCCATCATAGCTTCCTGTCAAAATCATCTTCTGATCAGTTCCAGCCTGAGTTAATGCCGTAACATTTTTCATGTGCCCAGATAATGTTGTTGGGGCGTCATCAAGATTAGTTGCAGAAAATATGCTAATTGTTCCACCAAGGGAAACAACAATAAGGTGATCATTCTGCCAAAGACATCCAACCAACATGTCATCCACTCCACCATAACCAGGACATTTCAATGTTTTTATCACCTTTCCACTACCATCGTCTGAAATCTCCCACACCTTTGCAGATTTGTCAGCAGAGACAGTGAGTAGCTGAAAATTTTAGGAAAGAATACAATTCAGAAGGGAAATTTTGAAGTATCCAGTTCACGAAACATTAATTAAATGCCACAGGTATCAGCGTAACCCCAATCAAACACAAGTAAAACTCAACTAAGCATGCTTCATTTTCAGCCACTCTGGTTAAACCATTAACATGGGGTTGGGGATCTCCGATGTTAAGCTTTCTTGATCTTCATTCTTGACATTTCCCTCAATGGAGTACAAAAGGGAAATCTTTTGTAGTTCTCCACTTGCAATGAATGTTTACAAGAGAAAAGGAACACATTTAACCATATTGTTTTTGTTAACATGTAATCATATGTGATCAATGACAATAACTGTTGAACAAACAACTCAAAAAGTGCTAAGAATTAAAACAAAAAATTTGAGAAAAGTTATTGAATACTCTAAAAAATGCGATAATTTTAGGATAATTTCTGTTTGCAGCACTTCAGTTACAGTACACTGAAATGAATCTTGCTGCTAACCTGTTTACTATCAGAGCTCCAACTGACAGCGTATATGCTGCCTTTATGGCCATCTTCTTCTGACAGTTCTCCAGTTATTTCCCCCGTCTTTGCATTGTATAGTATACCCTTCTTATCCGAACTCACACTGATGCATTTGCTACCATCCGGAGAAAATCTAACGCAGTTGACAAAATTTGTATGCTTCCTACATAGGCAAGAGGCAAGCCAGTCAAGAAACATACTCTTCCTACACAACTTCCATTTTCAAATCTAAGAACATTATTATGAATGACAACCTTTGAGACAGCATGAATTTAAATGGTGGACCTTCGTAAAAATTCACAATGAAGTCCTCTCCGCAAGTGACAATCCGAAATGGTCTGGTTGGTTTAAACGCACAGCTCAAAACCCTTCTTGAATGCCCGTCAAAATCCCCTATATTGGTCCCTGAATCCCACCTATAAAATTTGGTTCAAATTCTATAAAAGACAATAACAAGATAGCCCAACTCATTGAGCTTAAAAAACAAAGTGCAGATAGAGTAATATCAATAGTACTTAGGAAGAGAAGAAAACTGACATAAAAGCACGAACAAAAGACTTTCCCTTGCCATCCCCAGAGGCGACGATCCTTAAGCCGTCAGGAGACCACTGCAAGTCATCGATCCGACCGGATAGAACCCGGAACTCATTGTGCAAAACGAAGTCGTTGCGAGTACCCCAGATCCTTATGACACCCGAAACGTCGGCGGAGGCGACCCACTCGCCGTTGGGGGAATAACGGGCGACGGTGACAGGGTAACCATGATCGCCATAGACGTGGACTTGGAGTGGCTTGTCGAGGTATCGAATAATGACAGATCTGCCATTAGTGTAGAGAATTGAATTGGTTTTGGGGTCGCCGGATATGAGAATTCCGCGCCCTCGCTCCGTGGAAGGGACGCAGGCGTAGGTTTCCAGGAGCTCTGCCATTTAGAGAGAGAGAGAGAGTGACGGAAGGAAAATGGTGCGTGAATTGTAATAGTCGGGTAGCAGTTATTGGCAGTTATGTTATGTTAGTTATGGCGACGAGAGAAAAGGGCGGGATTTTCGGGACGTTCTCTGAACGAGTTGGCGGGTTTAGATCATGGATTTTGGTTTGACGTTGGGTCGGATCTTACTCGTACCTTTAAATTCCCGAACAACATTGTAGGAGCCCAACAGCCAACGGACATTAACTAGCGAATTGTCTTGGACGCCACTTGTATAATTGGATGAGTGGCACTTCAAGAAGTACAGATCTTCTGTTCAATTTTATGGTGTCTTATTGTATCTAGTAAATCTCAGTCATTCATTTATATGAGTCCCGCGTGGATCCCGTATAAATAAATATAAATCCCGCATAAATAAATGGCTGAAATTTACTAGACCCAATAAGACACCATAAAAATTAAACAAAAGATCTTGTGTCTATTTCAAGAGCCTCCCAGACCCGTCACCACTTGATCCATCCCGACAAACCTCTTCCACGTCTTTTCAGATACAAAGAGTCTGGGGTTAAAATGTAAGGTAACAGATCTGGCTTAGTATAATGATATTCGTATCCTATGATCCATATTTGATCAAATTAAAGAACTACTACTCGTATCAATTTGTTTATCCATTGAATTACAATTCTGCTTTTTTATTTAAAAGCAAAGCAAAAGAACTCACTAATTTTTAATGCTATAGGAAGATGGTCAATACTCCAATTCACTTATTAAGACAACGCAAGATTTTATGAAATCAGTAACAATTTATATATAAATCCTGAATTTAATTTATTAGAAAATTATACATTTAGTAAATAAACTTTTTTATCCTCATCAAGGTGAAATATATCGTATATTATTAAAAATCCTTGATTACATCAATTTTGTGAAGTACATCAATTTTGTGAAGTACTTCATAGTGTAACAATTCTTTAATTGAATTTCTAATGTCAATCAATAATATGTTGGAAAATTAAGATAGGATCCGATCCGCACTCAACAAAATCAGTGCAAAACATTTTTTGTGTTGATTTTCTAAAATTTAAAATTACTTAAATTCTATAAAATGATTAATACATAAATTATAATATAGCAAAAATCGTATTTCATACCTTATTGTAAAGTTTGATTCTTCTCTTGTCATTTCCCTTGAATAGTTCCTGAAATTAGCTTATCTCAATCACCGTAGGCGCACAAGTATCTAATATCTAATAGTATCCACATAACATGTTAAGAAAATTCTACAACTATTGTAGAAAGGGTCAGGCAATGAGTGTTAGGTCCCTTAGATCATAAGCTTATTTATAATACGTTTTGAACATGTTAATAATTTAATTTAAATTAAATTATGATTTTAATTAAACGTGAATAAAATTAAAATTAAATTAAATTAAATACTAATTATACAAAAATAAAATTCAATATCTTATATTGATTGTTATTTATTAAATATCTCATACTTAATTATAAAATTTCAAAAACTTTACAATCTATGTTCAATTTAATTAAAAGTCCTTTTTTCTCCTTAATCCCTTTTTTGTGTGACTCATTAGATTCTTAAATATATTAGCAACGGATATAAATTATAACCTTAAATCATATTTAAGATTAGATAAATTAAACTTATTTAATTTGTCTTTGAATCTCTAATTAAATAATTTATATCTATAGATCAAGATTGGTGTCCTAAATGTTTAGTAATGGCAAAGTGGTTTTAACTAATCTTTTTTTATGATCTTTTATATAATTCAATATTTTCATCATACAATGTTACAATTAGATATAGAGCATGAAACTAACGTCTAATATATTTGAATCCAATTATGTTAGCTATTTACGATTAGTAACTGATTTAATTAATGACATTTGAGAACTATTTTTAAGATGTCATTCCATTTTAGACAAAGATTTTCTGAATCAATACTAATTGAGAATAATAGTACATTCTCTCTAATTATTTTAGAGTGATGATTCTTATTTTGATCACTCAGTTAGGAGTGGCAAGAAAAGCCTAGCTGGTTCAGCATAGTTTGAACAATCTAGAATCTCCCTCCATAACTAGAGAATTTGTTGGACCAGTAACTAATTTTTTATGGAACCTCTTCATCAAAGGCTTGCAACCATTTGTTGGCAATTTTTTTTAGAGATTGGTACTCCCAAATACTTGAATGGCATGGACCATTTCTTCATTCCCATTTCAGATGCCCTAATTATTGTGTCTGAATTTGCATTTTCTGATAGGTAGAAGTTGCTTTTAGAAGGATTTCTCCTTAGACCTAATATTTCTTTAAACTCGTCCATAGCTTGGAGCAATGTGTTAATGGAGTATTTGTGTGCTTTACAAAACAAAAGAACATTATCTGCAAAAACAAGATGGGTTAGGTTAAAACTTTTGCATCCTTGGTGATATTGAAACTCCTGGTTGTTTGTTGTTTTTTTTTACTTTAACACGATTGATAGCACCCCCATTCCTAAGGCAAATAAGTAGGTGGATATTGGATCCCCTTGTCTAATGCCTTTCTTTGGTTTTATCAATTTGGTTAGCTCCATATTAGCTAATATTGAAATGGAAGATGTAGTGATACATTTCTTAATGCACTGTATGAACTTTCTTAGATAACCTATAGCTTCGAGAGTATTTATCAAGAAGCTCCAATTAATTATGTCACAAGCTTTAACTAGATCCACTTTAATTATGCAATTCCTCTTGCTTGACTTGTTGTTGTACCCTTTTAACAATTCTTGGGGAAGAAAAATATTGTTTTCAATTCTCCTTCCTCCTACAAAGGTACTCTGAGAGGGGTTAATAGTTTTCTTTAAACTTTTCTTCATCTTATTTTCAATAACCTTTGTGATCAATTTGTATAGGACATTGCAGCAAGCTATAGCCTTATACTCATCCATATTGCTCGCATTAGTGAGCTTCGAGATAGGACTTACATAAGTTTTATTCCATTCCTTTAGTATTATACCACTTTGAATAAATTCTTTAACTACTTTAGTCACCTCTTCCTTTAATAACTCTCAACATTCTTTGTAAAACCTCCCATTGAATCCATTTGTTCTAGGTGCTTTGTCTAGGTATTGAGAATAGTGCTTCCTTGACCTCTACATCTTCCACTTCCATTATTAATTCATCTTTTTCCTGTTGTGAAATTTTCTTGATCCTTTTTTAGACTACTTCTGGAATTGTTCTAACATTCCCAATTTGCCCAACTTGTTCACTGAAATGTTAGCACTTTAATGTTGTCTGCATTTCTACTTGAATTTATTAAACTCATATAGTATTTAGAGCATCTCTCAACCACATCATCCTTGACTTTTGTGTCATCAATCCCTCATGGTTTTCCAATGCATCATTATATTTTCTGATCAGTTCAACCTCTTCCTATCTTAGTCTTTGATCTTTTAGTTGCATTATTCTTTTTGGACATTCCTGAAGCACCTCTACAACATCTTACTTCTCCTTTTGATCTGTTATTGGATTATGTTTATTGAGGATTTTCAACCTCTCTTTAACTTCCTTTAGCTTCATAGTTAATCGGTACGCCTTAGTTCCATTCATCTTTATCTTTAGCCCCTCCCTCATTGTTGTTATGAATTCTGGATGCCTTATCAGGTGGTTAAAATACCTTAAAAGGGCTATTCTTAGTTGCCTCCTAATTTGTTATTTGGATTAGTATAGGTTTGTGATCTGACACAACTTAGAGAAAGTTTGAGTGTGCTTGATAAGGCTTACATGTTATCAAACTTGCAAAGTCAATATTTGCATCCTATTTACTTTTATTCCAATATAAATTGCTCAAAATACAATATAAGATCCAATATAGGATAAACATAATCTCACTAAAAAAAGTAGACGATTGTTGATTTAGGAGTACCTAACATAGAGCATGGATTTTACTTTACCTGTTGGTCATTCATATAATCTCTAAGATTGAATATATGGTGGTCAATCATAAATCCAACATTAAAAACAAAGAAAATAAGTTCAACTAATTAAATAATCATATCATGTACAATTATTTGAAGATTCTTTACAAGCGACATCTCTAGTCCTAACTAAGGTTTCTAGCCACTAAATATAATAAAAAAATTGTCAATATAAAAGAAAGGAGTGTAAGGAAAGAATAAGAAAAAATGTCTTTATCTTTTCCAATCATGACTTCCAATTTTCCTCCAATGCTTAAAAGGAATAAAAGTATGAAAAGAAAACAAGGAGTCTAATAAACTTTTGTTAGAAATCTACTAAATGATACCTAGATTAATTGAAATACAAGTATTTATAGTCAGAGTTTCAAAATTAGAGTTCTAGAGAGCTTGAACTTGAGAAAGTATCCATCCTTATAAATTAGGCCCATGATTCGACGGGATTAGTGTTAACACCAATGTTAGTATTGTTTTAAAAGTTTTATTATTCTCGAAGTCATATGTAATCGACATCTGATACAAAATATATCCATCTAATAATTTTGACGTAACCCATCAAATTTCAGAACTTGACCTAACCTAGTCAAAACCCAAACTAGAACTTCTCCTTTATTCTTCTTCACTAGTTCTCTATCTTAAAGATGGTTGTAGAGGATTAGAGTTGGAGAGTAAATGTGGACATGGTATGGTGGTGGATTGGAACATAAAAAAAGAAATAACAAAATAAAGAACTTGAAAGGTTACTTTAGGTTATTAAGATTTCGGGTTAAAAATATTGTTGGACAACTTGATTTTTTGTGATAAGAGAGATAAAGGAAGGAAGAATCTTTTAGATTCTTGTCTTCATAAATAAAAATTTTTACTGCTCATTTTAATAATTTTCCTCCAATCATTTGTCTATTTACAATTATTATGGTTAAAGCTATTGGATGAAATAACAAGGAAGGAGGAAGACACCTTCATTTGAAAGAAAATAGCATAAATAAAGTGATTTTGAATGGAAAGAGCTTAAGAATATGGTCAGTGGATTGAGATAATGATGAAAGGCCAAGTTGCTACTCTTATCTATGAAATAAAGGCAAAATGGTCACTTTTGATTCTAAGTTTTACATCAATTCACAAGTTTAACCATAACATTTTAGAGAGAACAATTATAACTATAACATTTATAAAACATTAAAATTGGATCCCACCATAATGAAAATTTTAACCCCCCTTCCATTAAATTCTAGGTTAGTGTTGACTTGGAAAAATTTAATAATTTTTTGTGGGCCCCTAGTGTCATATCATTACTAATGTGGCAAGGTAGGACCCATCTTTTAAAAAGAATAAAAACTTAATTTATTTAAACAAAGTGGAGCAAATCTTATAGAAAGAAATGGGAAGAAATTATTAATACATCAATGCAAAATAGAAGTTATAAAACATCCAACCAAACTTAACAACAACTTCTGGTACTTATGAGTAGCTATAGATCACCACTATCGGTTCAATCACCACTGATCAGAGCTTCAAAGTTGTATTGAAACAGAAAAATGGCAAAGATGTCAAAGGAATATCTTACTTCCCACATAGCATTTTCATTTCTAACACTTCCTTGTACATTGGAAGAAGTAGCGAAGTTGAATCAAACTACCTCCCTGGTTCACTCAATCCTAAGGAAAGTCATAGGAAGATAGTGTTCAATAAGGAGAGCTCAATGATCATCTCCGTGAAAAACCAAGAGGGAGAGCTTGAAAGAGTAGGTGACAAGGTAGGCATATTTGTTTTAGAAGAGATAGGGTTTACAGGTCCAAGTAACTACACCATTCCCCCCATGATGATGCCTGCGTCAACTTGTAAGGACTTGGTTGGCAAACAGAAGGTGAAAAGCTTGAAGTTCGTGACAACTAAATATCACACTAAACTAGCTCCTAAAGTTGCAGATTTCTATTAAGAGGGCCAAACCTTATTAGTCCAAATATCTTTAAACCTGACATTGCTGCTCTTGGAGTAGACATTATAGTAGTGGTGGTCCTTACAGTTTCGGTCACAACAATGGAAAGGTACAGTTTGATCACATACTTTACAATAATGTTAGGCATATAAATGGTGACACCCCATTTCATCAAAATTACCGTCATGCTTAAAATTTTCCATCCTGAATGGAGCCCGACAACAATTTGATTAGCTATCATAACCACTTCTTATGTTATAGATAACACCAAAACTTTTCTGTTAGATCAAAAGACTAAGCAAAGTGGTAGGTCTGCCACTCCTCTATCTTGTAAAGCTAGTCATATAGAGGTAAACAAATCCATAGATCCTGGACTAGTCTATGACATAAGCTTCGATGATTATGTTGGCTTTTTGTGTGGATTATGGTACAGTATAAAGGAAATGGAGACAGTCATCAACAAGCGACATTGGAATTGTCAATAAGGAAAACAACAACATCTAAACTACTTTTCTTTCATGGTGATCAATTATGGTGAACAACATTCTCCAGTGGTAAAAAAGTTTAGCAAAGTCGTGACAAACGTGTGGAATGATTCGTCTGTTTACCATGCAACTACAAAAAATGCAGCTCTAAGATTCATTATCATAATTGACCTATCAACTTTGTCTTTTATTCACAAGCAATAGAAGCTGTAAGGCCTCAAAATATACCCTAGTTGAAATAATACATGTTTATAAAAGTACATGCGTGATAGGAGTTAGAATTTTTGCTATGATTAGAATATGAAAAACTTATGACTTGAATTTTTGATCGAGTGGATTATAGTGAGTAAATTGGAATTAATTGATACCATTAGAGAATTGAGGTATTTAAATGTCACTACAAGAAAAAGAGGTGAATAGTGACAAAAAATTAGGGGCGGTGAACATTTCGTCTGTAATTACCGATGGAATAAGACCTCATCGAAAAATTAAGACGGTAAGTAAGCATTTACCGACGGGAAAAATTCCGTCGATAAGAGGACGTCAATAAATTAAAAACCCAATCATCATTTAAAAACGTAACAAAACAATGTCATTTTGACTTAACCAAAACGACGTCATTTTGGTTCATGTTATAAGCAGTAATTGAACCCTTCCTCTCTCATTGCGCACCAGCTGCTTTCCTTTTCTTCTCATCTTCTTCACTGTCGCCGCATCTGTCCACCTTGTGCAGCCATTGCCGCCGTCTGGTCTGTCGTTCGCCGTGGAGTCTTGCGTCACCGATGTCCCCTGCTCCGGCCACCATAACCGAAGGTTATTTCCTCTTTAAAACCATCCTCTCCTTCCTCTACGTTAGACATTTCGTTCGATTATGTTTAGGGTAATATGGAGTTGTTATTTGATTTTAAATGTTAATTAGTGATTGTTAATGATAGGGTATGTGTTTGTTGGAGAATAATGGAATAAATGTGGAATTTTGTGTTGAATTAGGAATGAAAAATGAGATGCACGCCAAGTGTTTGAGAAAATGCTTATAGATGTTTGTGTTGAATTTGAATTATTGGTGTTTGTTTGGAAGAAGTTTAGGATGTAAGTTGATACATTATAGTTGTTGATAGGAATGTTATATGGGTTTGAAAATGAAATTGTTGTTTCATTTTATTTAAAAATAAAAATAACTTATAATGTTAATATATGATTATGTATTGATAATGATATTATGTATAAGATAACTTAATTGTAAAGAAATTAAATTTTTAATGTATTGAATAATTTTTATTTTGTTATATTAAATTACATAATTTAAATTAAAATATATTTTTTAAATAATTAAATCAAATGTAAGTTATAATTTATATATTCTAAATATATTTTTAATTTAATTAGGAATGTTATATGGGTTTGAAAATGAAATTGTTGTTTCAATTTATTTAAAAATAAAAATAACTTATAATGTTAATATATGATTATGTATTGATAATGATATTATGTATAAGATAACTTAATTGTAAAGAAATTAAATTTTTAATGTATTGAATAATTTTTATTTT
>JAOTIZ010000003.1:16828650-16849060 GCA_027123425.1 Erythroxylum panamense
CTATGTTGTACTCTTTATGTATATATATCCTATTAAGTTTCAATAAAGTGGGTACCTTGAAACCCTAAATTCTGATAATGCTTGTATGTGGAGAAGGATCTTTTGATATTATGCACCGACTAGGTAGTGTTCTGTTAGGATGATTGTCTAGGAAAATGGTTACAACTTATCTAGTCAGAATGCTATTTCTTAAGTTTATCGTTGTAAGATAATTGTGTTGTAGTATATTGACACTTTCCCGGGTTTTTGCTTGTTTTTCAGATGATGCTTTACCTAGCTGAAGCCAGTCGACATTTTGGTTGTACAGAGATATTCAAAGAGCCCTCAAAATTTGCATGGTCTGATTACTATGAAGATCATTTTGTTGTACCTTATCAGAGAGTTGTTCTTGTAACCAACAAGCGCGTCATGTTGCTGCAGGTTTGACAAAGGATTCTGTTACATGCCTTAGATAATTTCTGATGATAAGATCCAAATAGTAGTACTGATTACTTTTATCCCAAATCATCAATGTTGTGGCTAATTTGGATTCCCTTCTGCTTGTAACCAGTGCCCCACCATGGACAAGTTGGATAGAAAACCTTCAAAGATCATGTGGGATGTGCAATGGGACGAACTGATGTCTTTGGAGTTGGCGAAAGGAAGCTTTCATCAACCTTCTCATCTACTTCTTCATCTAAAAATCTTTAGAAGATCAGAAGCTTTTGTTCGAGTTATAAAGTGCAATGTTGAGGAAGAATCAGAGGATAGAGAACCACAAGCTGTTAAGATCTGTTCTGTTGTTTGTAGAATGTGGAAAGCACATCAATATGATACAAGATGCTTAGTTCTCAAGGTCATGTTTCCTTCTCAGTTTCTGTCTATTTTATTGAACTTATACATAATTCTGATGGTATTCTCGACCAACAGGTTCCTTCAAGCCAGAGACGTGTCTATTTTGCATGGAGTGAAGCAGATGGAATAGACAAACAGACCCTAAATAAAACCATCATCAGTTCAAGAAAGCTATTTTCATTGGGTTCAACGTCTGATGAGCAAAGATTTGTGAAACATAGCGTCAACTTCTCAAAAGTTTGGAGCAGTGAACAAGAATCCAAAGGCCGATGCAAACTGTGTAGGAAGCAGGTAATTTGGTACTTGTTTATTTTCATTATTTTGTTTCACTCACTTATAAATGCTAACATTTTTTACATTTTCCTACAATTGCTCATTTGGAAATTGACAAGGTTTTGGAAGATGGTGGATTGTGTACTATTTGGCGTCCCATTTGTCCTGATGGGTAAGCAATTGCTTTATTTTTAAATCCAAATAATATAATGATTGCTGGCACTGCCTTATTTATTATCTCAAGAGTTGTTTCCACTCTTTTACTATTTTGTTGTCTACTGTTCCTATGTTTATAAGCTGCTGCAATCAATATGATGTGAATACAATGGGTTGTTCAGACCTAATAGATGTAGTTTATGGCAGTTCTGGATGGTGGCATCAAAAATATCCTACTTAGATAAAATGAGGCATAAATTATTAGAAGTTTTTTATGTATTGCATTCTTTTGTCATCAATGATAACTCGAGTGAAAACACCTTTTAGTTTCATGCTTTCCCTTGTGAAGTTAACAGAGTAATCTAATGTATTGAGTGCGAAATGCATCTGTTCCTTCCAGGTATGTGTCAATTGGCGATGTAGCTCATGTTGGCGACCATCCCCCAAATGTTGCAGCAGTTTATCGTAATTTTCATGGACTCTTTGCACTACCTATGGGTTACGACTTGGTAAGGAAGTTACTCAGTTTGCCACCATCGTTGATTCATTCTCTTCCTAGGTTGTGGTCCAGTTTAGCTTTTATCGCACTTCTCTTTTTCCAGTTTGAAACATAAGAAACTACCGTACCTGACTACGTTAATTTAGGAGTTGTATTAATAGTTTAATACACTTGGTCAGTAAACAGTTTGGTGTTCAGTTGAATATCCTTCTGAAGAACTTAATGTTTAGTCTACTGTAAACATAATTGAGTTTTGACTTTGAGAAAATGTACATACAGATATGGAGAAATTGTGTGGATGACTATAAGGCTCCTGTATCAATCTGGCATCCAAGGGCGCCAGATGGTTATGTTGCTCCTGGATGCGTTGCGGTAGTCGGTTTCATGGAACCAGAACTTGATTTGGTACACTGTGTAGCAGAATCTGTAGTTGAGGAAACAGAATTTGAAAATCAAAAGATCTGGTCAGCTCCAGATTCATATCCATGGGCATGCCATATATACCAAGTGAAGAGTGATGCACTCCACTTCGTTGCTCTAAGGCAAAAGAAGGAAGAATCCGCCTGGAAGCCCACAAGGATTCTGGATGATCACCACCACCATCCAGAAGCTTAGATAGCTTAGTGTTAATACCATTTCACAAATTCTAGAATGACCTGTAAATTATAATAGGCAATTTTTTAAATAAAAATATTATCTTATTATTGTCAAATTTCAAACTCGTGAAGTATAGTGAGTACATTTGATTCATTTTATAGGGAGTACATTTCATTTTATAGTTTTCATGAAGTATCCACTTCTTAATTTATGATGTTTGAAAGTGAATTTCTTGTCTTGACTCGTGCATTTAATTTAAGATTTGACTTTTGCTAAGCATTTGTGCACCCAGAGACCTAAACTTTAATTTCAGGATCAATCTGGTGAAAGAAAGATTGATTTCTTTCTGTGTTTTACCTGTGCCATGACCATGAACCCCTTTTCAGCATCTTCTACCCTTTGATCTTTTTCATTAATTAGATCAACAAAGCAAACTAAGTGAAACGAGAGGAAAGAAGAAAATTTAGTTCTTTTTTAGTCAATTACACTTGAAGAGCTCTCATGGAATATATTACCTTACAGAAAGATCGTCATGAAGACTTTCTTTAATCTCTTTTATTCTACTCCTCGTTAATGGTCCTCCAGTGTTCTTTAATAAATTTCTAGCTTCTCTCAGTGCTTTATTTGAACCTTTTGCATTTTGTTGAAGCCTCTTTAATTGGCTTCCTTACTTTAAAAATTGTGTATTTTAAGTAGATACTTGATTCTTATCATTTTCCTTCTACTGAAAAAGACTTGTCCTTAAATTAGCATCTTCATCTATAAAACCAAAAAGCATTTAAGCTTGGTTCAACAGTACATCTCTTACATTTCCCACTGTCGCTATCAAACTCACTCCTGTTTGAATTATTCTCAATTGTTTGCTCTAGTTTCTTTCTCCTTAGTATCTCTTCGTTACTCATATAAATCTTTAAGTTAATCTCTATAAACTTGCTTTAGTGACAATAGAGCAATGGTGATCGATTTTCTATTCATGATAAAGGAATATTTATTGTTGTACCCATCATGTGTAGCTATTCTATTAAATGACAAAAGAAAATAAGAACGTAACTCGTTTTGTATAAGCAAAGCTTCACATTACACCTCATACTTGTACCTTCCATTTGAGGAAAAAAAAACTAATACTTGCTTTGTTACTCAGTATCCTTCCACTCTCATTCAACTATTGTAGATTGTATTGTTCATGGTGTTTTGTAATTGATAACTCTAACATCTCCACTATCTCCACATTAGTCACATTCATACAATTTCCTCTATCTATGGTTATACTAGATAGAACACCTTGTATAGAAGAGATTGTCTTGTTGTTCATTCACATCATCCTTTCTCGTATACATACTCAATGCCTTCCTCGTAACCAACATCCTCCCCTCTTTATATCTCTCAATGTACTAATTATCGCTAGCATCTTCCAAACTAGGCATATCCTCATTCGCTTTCTCTTCAATCTCAGACATATACTCCCTCTTACCTCATCATTGACGCTCTCTTGTTAAGTTATATGTCCTCTCTCCAAGCACTCTTTAAGTACTTGACATCTTGATTCTTAATTGTTGAAGAGGAATTAATTTTAGCTCTCTCTCTAATTGACACAAACACTTTTGATTCAGTTACTTCATATTATAGCTTTAAAGTTTTTTCTTTTTCTGTACTCTATGGTTTGCTCCGTGATGAACTTTTATCGGAAACATCCAAGTAGTTAAAAGACCTACTTTTTAGTTGTCTTTCTACCTTTATAGCCATGAACTACATCTTCCAATTCCATGTAATGATGTAGCCTATGAATATTGACAATTTATAGGTTTAGTGCATAAATGAGACGAGCAATTATTCCTTCTCAATCCTCCTCCATATTCATTCTAGCCATGACAATCTCCATCTTCTTATGGCACTCTATACTTTTAGAAACCTGAGTTAACGTTTGCATTCATTGATAGGGATCCCTATAATATTGACAATTTATAGCTGATACATCTTCTTATGACTAAGGGAAAGCTGATACTAGAGAAAAGGAACATCTAGCTCAGATGGATACTGTTCACTAATAATTCTGTATATCTATGTATATAATCATTTATAAACATAATCAGCGTCTGCATGCAGGTATATAATCAGTCATCTGATTCCCAAATTCCTTCATCTCAGGTTTTATTTTTTTGAGAAGTTTGTGAAATTGGTCGAAGTTTGAAATTCATTCCATCAACATTTTGGAACCAAAAAGATTGTAGAAATGAAATATTGGAATTGAACTCCATGGAATTAAAAGATAGAAGATATGCCAATGCTTTGACAAAATGTGCAAAGTCTACCAATGTACTGATACTGGAACGTTTGAGTTGGAAAGTAGTTTTGGATAGGCAGTTGAAAATTCACAATAGGATTGCTGGAATTTATCAAGAAGGAATTAAACGAATAGTTGCAGGAATCACGCTACTAGCATATGAGACTAGAAATTGGTCTCAAAAGAAAATATCACATCTTCTAATTTAAAATTAAAAATTACAAAGCAGATCAATATAGGATGCTGAAACACGTACGTATTGTAAAATCCCAAACTGAAATCCTACAAGAATAGGAAGTCCAACTACATTTCTCGCATAAAATCAATCGTACTCAAAGGTTTTCTCCTTCCCTAATGAACTTGAATCTTAAAGGAAGTAAGACTGTAAAATAACTTGTATCAAATATCTTTCTAATAAAGAAAAGTTAGCATATTAGAACTCATAGCAAATAACTTGTTAACCCTCTACTATTATTGTTTAACACCAAATTCCATTCTTCATCAATCACCAAATTAAGCCTTGGGGGTTAAGTGCTATGTCCTATGTTGTTTCTAATATAAACTAAGGCGTTTTGCATCAATTTATACAAGTCGATTCTATATCTTGAAGAAGTGGGGGGAGCAACTCAAACCTGAATTTAACACTACTTTAACATGTGAATAATTTGGAAATATACCCTAATTTTGTTTCTTTATTGTTTCTCCCTTGCACTTAGCCACAAACAAAGGAAGATCTCCGTCGTCTGCTATCTTGCTATTAGAAATGTTAGTATGAAAAATCAGCACTTAAAGAAAAAGCATTTCTCTAACACTCTGTTTTCAGTATCTTATTTCCACACTTTCTACTTGCTGATACGATTAAAGGTATCAATGAAAGGAAAAACAAAAGCTGATATGGTCTTTTGAGAGCAAAGTCAATAACAATTTTGATAATGCCACTCAAATCTAGTTTAGTGTTGTTATTTCGATGTGACTTGAGAATTTTAGACTATAGCATCCTGTGGATTCAAGAGCATAAAATATATTAGCTGTAAAAAGGTGCTTCTTTCTGTATATATTTGACGTCATATAGGATATTGCAGGACTCTTTTCCCCACTATAAGTTGCAGATATAACACTAGCGAAATTTTGTAGGGAAGTCACCAATGAGACAGATTATGCACTTAGGTTCATTAGTTTACAAGAAGTGGTGCTTTTAGTTCTCTAACAACTATTTGTGTGTTCCAAACAGTAGTAGTAAGAATCAAGTATACAATCCAGACATAAAAGTCAATTTAAGGTTGTTAAGATGGTTTTCACTGATATGCTACGTGGAGTTTAATCTCACTTGTTTACGGAATGTAATATAACTAGCCACGGTTTTCACAATCTGTTCATTACACAAAATGTACAACAAATCATAAGTAAACCAACACATGCAGAAGCACGTTTTGTTATCTCTCAGGAAACAATTGGTGCCATGTTAAACAGAATAATTAGCACCTTTTCAGCACGAATGAACAACTTTTAAAGCAATAGCTCTAGAAAGGAGCTCTGTCACCCAAAAACAAAAGTCAGCATCCTAACCATCCCATTCTCACATTCCCAAGACAAAGATCATGTAAGAACACTCGATACATTTTTTGCTGCAGATGTTACATAATCCATTGTAAGCAAAGTATGAGCATGTCCAACATCCTAATTTTGAGCAAGATAGCTTAAAAGGCAGAAGCATTCCTGACCCAAAGAAAAGGATGGAACTGTTTTCTTATCTCAAGTTGATGCCGACAAGCTTGATCTAAGCACATGAACATGCAATTACCTGGATCAAATTTCCATTATTTATCAGATTTATATGTGCATCAGTTTTTGAGTAGCCTTTGATCCCAATTTTACCAAATTCATTAAAAAAAAAGTCAAAAGCCATGTGAACTGAATAACTTAGCATAATGTTACAGACTATTAGAAGTAATTCATTAAGGAGAAAGGATAGGGAAGAAGAAGAAAAAGAGAGGAAGTACCAACTGATTAGAACTTAGGAGGAATGTGGTGAAGAATCAGCAACGCAGTTTCCGCGGCGAAGATTGTCAATCAAGTCGCCAAGCTCCTTGCGAGCTGATTCTCTTCCAAACATGAAACCATACCTGAGCAATTCCACTCATCAAAAGCTTCAATCTCGAGAACTTTAACAAAAAAAGAAGAAAATCAGAGGGAAATTTACCAGAAGGAAACAGCAGAGAATACACCCGCAGTAGCAATTGTTTGAATGAGAGTAAACGATTTCTGCATTTCGTCTCCTTCTCTACAACCTTAGAAGCGGGTTTGAAGTTCCTTTCACTTCAAGGTTTACGGTGGAATCCGGTACGTTACCAACGTTTGTTAATTATCGGATACTCTCGCAATTATTACGTAATAATTTATTATCAGTCTTAATATAATCTAATCCTTTAGCCTTTGGTTTGATCGTTATTTACACGAAGTAAAAGAAATGAAATATTAAGAGAAAAAGAAGATAAAAGAATGGAAGAGAAATGAAACTTTATTTTTATTTTCTTAATTTATCAAATGAGAGAATTGATATTTATATTGGACAAATGAATTTTTTGAGACCTTTATGTCCTTGATTACGGAACTTGTTTATCTTTTGTTATGAAAACTTTAACATACACGGATAAAGTATTATCATATTTAATAATAGAACTCCACGATGAAACTTCAAGGAGTTGAAATTTCTATTTGTAACTAGATTTTTTAACTTTTCAATTGCTGTGTAATATAAAACAATATCTTTGACATAAAAAAATATTTCATCATACACTGCATGCTTATTCTACTACCATCTGTCATATGCTTATTTCAATACTATGATCAATCTCATCCATATGTCAAGAGAATGACTATTCTATTTTGTAGAATAAAAATGAAAATTAAGATTTAATATGCATATTAAAATAAAACAAGTTACATATAACTATATGTATATTTACATGGTTTAAAATTTAAACAATCATATTTTGATAATCCAAAAGATAAAGGTTTTGTTAATTCCATTTCAACACAGCCATGACTTCCATAAGCAAAAAACTGCACTAGTATTTACTCCATAAGTAAAAAATCTGCACTTGTATTTATATTGAACGACAGCAACTAGCCTTGCCCTATCCCACTCATCTTCTTAATCATCTTTTTCAGTGAATCTCTTATCTAAATTATTCATTTTCTACTCAACATTTCAACATGTAAAATAATGTAGAAAATATCATTATATGTATATAATTTCTAAACAATATGAAAAACCCATATAGCAACATGTTAATGGTGTATATAAAATTATTAAACAATTGCAAAATCTGATTATCAAATTATTATACAACTACAAAATTCATTGCAAATAAAAAAGAGGAAAAAAATTTAATTGCTTACCAAGAATTGAAAAAACCCATATGAGATTGATCCATTAATTGATTAATAACAAAAAAACATCATATTTACTAGTCATAGCAGCAATTTTCGTAATCAGATCAAAGGATTAATCAACCTTACCTCTTTGGCGGAAGTTGTGCAGAAGAAAATAGGAAGAAAGGCGGGAGGGTTGTGTTCTGCATGGAAAAAATTGTGGCTAAGAGTGTGTCCTTTTTGTTGAGTTAAATAAGGATACTATGGTAATTTACATATATTGGGGTTCTCTTGTCTTGAATTTCTCCTCCTTTCCCACCAATTTGACGGGAAACATAATTGACCCAAACTTCCCTCAGTTTTCTCTCCATTCTCTCACTTTCCTTTTGTTTATTTTTATCCAAACGGTGGAAACCAAGAGAAGTTCAATTCTCTTCCTTTCTTTTTACTTGCTTTCCTTCAATCCAAACCAGGGCTTAATTAACCAAAACTCTCATAAGATAAAGAAACAGACTACATTCTTTCTCTCTTTGAATATTCCATTACACGAGGCCATCAATAAAGGTCTAGTTTCCTCTCTGTTTAACACTCTATTTTTAGGGTTTCAATATCCTTAGGGGTACTTGTAAAAGGTTATATTATGAGTGAAAAGAAACTCCAATTTTAAATTCTCTAATAAATTGCTAGTTGTGATCAAACTCTATGACCTTATCCCTCTCAATCCTATCTTTTATATGAGTATGATGACTGATACATATCAATCTTCTTTTGGGTTTGTATCGAGCATACATATCAATCTTTTTTTGTGATGATTTTGGGTTTGTAACGAATCAAATTTGACTCCATAACGCAATCCTTATTCATGTTCTTTTTTTTAGTAAAATATGGTTAATATTATTGATTATCAAAGGATAGAACATCCAAAATACTACTAGGTGGTACTGTCCAAAGCACCGAATCTTCAATGGAACAAGAAGCTTGAGCTAGAGAGTGAGCAACACCATTCGCAGATCATCTAATGAAGTTTAGAATCACATTCGTCTCAACCAAAAGAGACTTACAATCAGAAACAAGAATTCCAAATGAAGATAAATCAATACAGTTGGGATCAGTAATAGCCCGAATGCAAATTTGAGCATTTGACTCCACAACGATATTAGACCAACCCTCATCCTTAATCCAACTAAGCCCTTCCCTTATTGCGAAAGCTATGCCGTTTTTGCATCCAAATGTATTGGGAATCGCTTTTGCATGGCTTGAATAAAAGAACCCTTATCATCACTTATTATCATGCCGAAACCCACAGCAGTATTTCCAAAAAGAGCGGCATCTAGATTGAGTTTCAACATTCCTAGGCTTGGTTTAATCTACAAATGAGGAACTTGAGTCGGATTCTGATCTGACCTCGTAACCTTTGCTGCTAGCAAATCGTTCAGAAAACCACGAGCTCTATGCACAATTTGAGCAGGAGTTCTTCGTCTCTAGTGCCAAACTAAGTCATTACAAGCCTCCCATAAAGACCACACCACCATCATACTGAGACAAACCATGTCAGTATCACTAATCTACAAAACTTGCACAATCAATGATAAGAAATTTCCAGAGAGCTGCACAAAATTCCAAAGACTTGCAACAAGCCAACAGTCTCTCGCTACCTCACAATCAACAAGACAATGAAAGATAGTCTCCTCATATAAGTGACAAAAGGGACAACTGCTATCAACAGGAATATGTCGCTACTAGATAAGCACCCAAACTGGAAGGGCGTGGCTGATTGCTCTCCATAATAAATTCTGAACTTTTGGCGGTACTTGGAGACTCCATAAACGCTGTCATGCTGCCCTATGCTAAAAATCTTCGGATGGCAAAGTAGTTAACATTCTGTAGGCACTCTTTACACTATACTTTCCTTTAGAATCATTTGCCCAAAATCACGAATCCTCAAAGACCCAAGCTGATAAAGGAATAGCCCGAATTGGTTCACTCTCCTCCACTGAAAAGATTGTATTAATCTTGGCCGTATTCCAACGACCTTGCAAGATCTGATCTGAAACCAAAAGAGCATCTGTTACAGCTAGTCGAATAGAGGATATTCTTTTGTTAGGCAAACTAGGCACCCATGGATCCGACTACACCAATACAGAACGTCCAGTGCCAATTCTAATGGCTGCTCCATTCCGAATCAATTGTTGACACTCCCATAGGCTCCACCAAAGATAACTTGGGTTGTTACCCAAGTGAGCTTCCAAAAAAGAGGTTGTGGGCAAATATTTGACCTTTAGAAGTCGGGCTACTAACGTATTTGGCTTAGTGAAGAGATTCCATGCCTGTCTTCCTATCATTGCCAAGTTATACTCATGGAGTTTTATGAAGCTTAGCCCTCCACATGCTCGCGGTCTAGCCATTGTTCGCCAAGAGACCCAATGGATTTCACGATCATGATTCCTACCTTTACCCCACCAGAATGACGCCATAACCTGTTGGAGCTCAGTACAAAGTATTTTGGGAATTAAAAATAAGTTCATCACATAGCTTGGTAGAGATTGCAACACCGATTTCAACAGAACTGATTTTATAGCGCGAGAAATAATCTTTTTTCCAATAATGAAGTTTTTGCCACATACGATCTTTAAGGAATTGGAAGATTTGTCTCTTGTTTATACCAACTCGCGTCGGTAGACCTGTAACACCCCATGTTAGGGGTTAGAAAATTAAGGAATTCCAATACATCGTTTGCTTTGCATAATTGAGTTTTCACTTATGTGCACATGCAATTTTGGACACATACAAATATTTATACATGTATTCATTGACATTTTTCCGGGCATAAGTGATTTTTTTAATGTGATTAAAGTGTAAATTTTGGATAATTTTGTTAAAAAAATTATTTGGTGATAATAGTTATTACTTCAAAATTTTGATGAATTTTAGGAAAATTGATCAAAATTTTGATGTATTTTAGACTAGGAAAAATATTGAAATAAGAGATAAATAGAAGTGTGAAAATTGTATTAGAAATTAATTGAAAAATGGATAAATTATGGAGTGACAAATGGATCTATTAATGTGTGACATGTGGACAAAGAGTTAAGTGACAATTGGTAGCCTTCCTTGGATGACACTTGTAACACATGCATTGGAGACATGTGTCAAGCCTTAAGAGAGACACCTAGTCATTAGGAAAAGAAGGTTTCTGCAACTCTTCCTTGGTTCCACCAAAATTTCTTAGTTGCTCTCCCCATTTCTGAAATTTTTGCTGAAGAGAGAGAAGCTTAAGTCAAGTAAGTTACATGGATGCTTTAATGTTTTAATATATGCATGCATGAATGATGTATATTTTCATACTTGTGGATGGATGCATGTGTGGCTGTTGTTGGAAAAAGAGTTTCAGTGATAAAGACAAAACCAAAATATGCAGAAACTGTGGTGAAGGATTGTAGAAATTGGAGTTATATGAAGTGTGATGGAGTGTTATATACAGTGTTTTACTGATTATACATCTGTATTTAGAACATAACTTGATCTGTGAATATCCAAATTGGATGGAGTTTCATTTAGAGTAAACAAGAGACATAGGGCTAAATTTTTTATGAAGAAATTGAAACTGAAATATGTCCTTAAGAATCTTGAAATTTGGCTTGAAGTTGAGAATTGTATTATGTCGATGTATGAAAATAGTCTGCAGATTTTTTATTATAACTTGAATGTTAATGAACCAAAATGCATGAAATTGATGTCATTCAACACTTAAGACATTGTGGAACATTTGTTTAGTAGAAGGTATTGCCTAAATACCACATTGTCTAGGTCAAAATGGCCATACGAATCTGACCTAAAATATACTTAAGATAAAAATCTGGAAATTTGACAGGTTTCATGAATGATATTATGAAGTTGAAGAGGTTTAATAAATTGAAACATGCTTCAGTATTTTGATGATATATTGGTCTATAGATTTTCAAATGAATTGATTCTTAATTCATATTAATGTAAAGAAATATTTCTACAACTTTCTTGAAGAAGTCTACTTTTAATTCTGTCTTTAAGAATTTCAAAATCTGGCTTGAAATTGAGTCTTGTCTTAGGTTGTAGCACTATCAGGGACAGAAATTATGTCCTGTGATTATTGAACAAACTGTATTGATTTAGGCTGAATTAGATTGGGGTGTCTTCACCAAAGTTGTAGCTTATTCTCTCATATTTACATTGATATAAAGTTTATAATTTTTGGATATTAGAATTGAGAGTTATGAGGTGTACAACTTGGAGGCATGATCATGCATTAGCCAAAATTTTAAATGTACACAGTCTGTGGTATTTTAAGCATAACTCATTGAAAACTAAACCAAATCGGATGAACTTGGTATCATTGAAAACCTAAGACAAAGAGGGAAAACTTTCTAGAAGGAAGAATTACCTAATTACCTCATCTTCCTGATGAGAATAATTGAGCAAAGTAGACCCGAAGGTGGATTGTGAAATAAATCTGGATTGAGGGATTGAGTATGATTTCACATGATCGATAATGTGATAAGATTAAGGATAAGAAACCCAAAATTTTGACATGAACATGCATCATATATATTTAGTATACATGAATGTGCATAATTGAATTCCTAATTGTGCACAATAGTAATATATTTCTGTATTGACTATTTTAGAGGAACACTTAGAGCGACCGATTCCAGATATTGCCGAGACTTTGAGGCAATAAGCAAATAGGGAGCTTTTGTAAGTAATTTAGAAGGTAAATTTTGTGGATATCCTAAGATGGTCTCACCTTGATTTGTTTTGTTTATTACTGAATTGAATTTGATATTGATAAATGTGTACTGAATTGTGTATTGATCCTGGACATGAAGGTCCGAGGTATTGATTGATAAATGTGATATTGAAGTGCTACTTACCTTACTTTGTTCTGCTTGTTGAATTTGATTTATTTTGATTGTGTTCTGAATTCTGGACAATGATTGTCCGAGGCGTTTGCTACATGTTTATATAATTGGAAGTGCTACTTTCATGTGAATATAATTGACTACTTGCTTTACACATGTAATATCTGAAAAGACCTTGGTTTGTTTTAAAACTGTTAAGTCCTAGTTGTGGGTAAATAGGCATGCCTAGAAGGATCTGCAGCTGCTTCTGTGACACTTCGGTGTCTAGCACCTCGGTGTCTTCTGTTATTGACACTTCGGTGTCTTCTGTTATTGAGACATAAGTCTCTTTTGTGATATGATACTGATTATGGTATCTTTTGTATAAGTCTCATTCCCCACTTCTGTTAATAGATTAGCAGTCAGTTGATTGTGTATTCTAATATATGTTGGATTTTGAAATAAACAAAATGATGTTTTGAATTGAAGGGATTCTGCCTTCTTTGATACTCAGTTATGTTAACTATGCAACTGTTCTAAAATTTAAATATCTGCTTATGCTATAACTTGATTTAGTATGATTAATTGTCAAATCATGTATAGTTTAGTTATTACTCACTAAGCTATATGCTTAGCACGGTGAATCTACCCCTTGTAGGTTCAAAGAGAAAGACTTAAGGATTGGGACGAGTCAACCGCAATGACTAATAGAGTCTGAGTCTTGTTTTCTCAAAAATGCATTTTGAGTTTATTTTGGATTGTATATAAAGTCTATTTGTTGTAAGTTTTTGTAATAACTAATTTCAGGCTGGTTTCAGGTTTTGAAACAAATTTGTATTATGTTCATATGATATAATGTATGTATGTTTTGAACAAGTTTTTAATGATATGTAATGTATGCTTGTTTAAAATTCTAGAAATGCATGTATGAAATGTTTTGTATGTTTTGGAACATTTTGTATTCTGTATGTTGTGTATGTTCGACACTCACAATATTCTCCCAAGGGGTATATATGGGTGTTACAGAAGCTATGTTTTTCAATAGAAATAAATCTCAGATGTTTTCTAACTTTTATTATGTAGTGTTGTATTATTCATAAATAATAACTTCCCATTTCTTTCTACAAGATTTGTTCCACTTTTTAAAATAAATTCAATTTTTATTTTTTAACAAAGTGGGTCCTACTTTGCCACGTCAGCAATGATGTGGCATTAGAAGGCCCACAAAAATAAAAAAATTATTAAAAATTGCTAGTTAGTGCTAATCTAGTACTTAATAGATGGAGTTAAAATTTCCGTCATGGTGGGATCTAATTTTAATTTTTTTAAAATGTTAGGGTTATAATTGTTAACTTTGGAATGTTAGAGTTAAACTTGTCGATTAATGTAAAACTTAAGGTCAAAAATGACCCTTTTACCATGAAATAAACATAAAAGGTTAACAAATAATTAAGTTATAAGAAGAAAATTCTAATTTTCCAAAATATCACAAGTGGCTTAATAGAGAAGAAGCAAGAAGAAGAGAGTAGATATTCTATCCATCCAATTTTGTTATTGGTAGCTAAGTTTTTTGTTAGTTTTCCTACAAAGACTTGAAGAAATAGGATTCAAAAAGGATGTAAGTCTATTATCCAATGAGGGACCAAATTAATCATAATAATACATTAATAGTTATGGTTCAATTTTTGTATCGAGTCGAACAGAGCTAAAATTTAAAATTAGAACTCAAACTCAATTTAAAAATAAAATGTCGAATAAATTCAAACCGAGTGTTACTAACCTCAGACTAAATAGAGTTGAGTCGAATTAAGTTTAAGTCTTTTTGTCAAAGTTATTAATGATCAAAAGAGTAGGCAATTTCAACCAAACCTACCTTCATTAATGCTCCCTATTTTATGACTCTAAGTAGGTCGCATTTCAAAAGATTACACGCAACTTTGGAATTTACTGGTCAAACTCTTAGTTTGAAAGCACATATGAGGTGAATATTTTTTAGGAATTAATGAGCTGGTGAGACTTTTAGCCCTAGAAGATGTAGGTGTTACCTAAATTCTGGGAGTTTGGACTCACCAAAGAACTTGTAATTTGTTCCCATTTGCATAGAAGGAAACTCTTGTGCATCCAACACTCGTTTTGTTGCTTCGCCAACCAAGTGCTTCACACGTTGGAGATCCACATAATAATCTAATCGTTTAGAAGGAATAATTCCAAGTTCTAAACTCTCCACGTGGTCCCCAGATAGAGACTGCACTACTCAAATTGTGAACTACAATCATTTCGGATTGGCAAAGCAGCAACCAATGCAAATTAAAAAGGAGATATTCATATTCGTATAAACAATGTTATGCATTCACTTTTTTTTCCCTTCCCTTTTATTCAAACTAAACTGATATAAAATAGGTCTAAGTTTTATAGATATAAATTAATCAAAATATTCAGGTTTTTATTTATTAAATTCTACATTTTGAGAAATACGTAATACAAATTATTTATACATATGTTTATTTTTTATTCTGACATATGTGGAAGTTGTTATTGTGTAAAAGAGATTTGATTTATATTCATATATGCTAATAACATTTTCATCTTATAGGGTCAAAACTTAAAAGATTAAAATGTTTACATAAAATGGAATATTATTTGAATACAAAAACAAGAAGTAAAAAAAATAAAATTAAAGAATTTAAAATATAATTAAAAGGTATGTTTAATTAAAAAGAAATTATTAAATAAAAATTAATTCAATTATTTTAGTTTATAATAATTTATTAATTAATAAAAATGAATTAATTGATTTTTAACAACAAAAATTATTAAAATAAATCGAGTAAAAAGATTTAAATTAAATTAAAAAATTAAAAAGTTCAAAAATTTTAATATTAAATTACATTTTTTAACATCAGTTTTTATATACACTTAAAATTTGAAGAAAACTGGGCATTCATGTACAAGTTTGTTTGGAATTCATGTAAACAAGTCGTTTGTCGCTTTTTGCTTAAAATTTATAATTAACATTCTGCTCTTGTTTTCTGTCGCTTTCGTTGTATCCCAGTATAACTATAACCTAACCCTTCTCAGTTCTGATTAAGTTTATTGTGGGGCTATCAGAAGAAGCAGACAAAACATTTGTCACAAATATCATCAGGAAACTCAACGGACAAAAACTAGCCTTTACTTTTCAAAAGCAGAGACTTTTCTACTCATCTCTGTTCCATCCTCCACGGAGACTCACCAAATTGACTCCGCTACAAAGCCCCTCTTCTTCTTTTTTTCTTTTTTCCCTTTGTGTTTGAGCTATGGGGAGATTTTGGGTGTTGGTTCAAATCTCGTCTTTGGCTTTGCTTGGAGTGGTTGTCCTAATATGCGCAGATGACAGGCTTGTGAACCCGTACAGGTTAAAATTGTTCGTGGATGAACTTCCGGATATGCCCAGAATCAGTGGGTTTGATGTGGTTAATGGTACTCACGTACGCAAGCACCTAAAGATTGGCATGTTCAAGAAAAAGTGGGTGAGTTCCCTCATTCTCTACAATTTTGCCAAGCTTATTAATTTATACATAAGCTTTTATTTTGTTGTTGTTTAGTTTTTTTCAGCTGAATATATTGCCTCTTTTTGTTCAAGCATTAGAGAGAGAATCATACGATTAATAAACAGAAATCATGAAATTGGCTTTGGAATTTTTCCGACGACACCACCGGAGAAACTTTTGTTATTTCTCTAGTTAGTTTCTTTTTGTTGCAAAAGATTTTATAATGATCCGTATTACCAAAATGTTATGAACTCCAAATGCAAAGTTTGGTAGAGCCCACGGCATTTGTGTTTCCCCGACATATGTCGCCCTTAAAAAAAAAAAAAAAAGTTTTGCGTTTGCATTCCTAACAAGTAACAACCAAATTTGACGCATGATCTCACCTTATTCTGTCACTCCGTTTTTGTTGGCATTGATGCTTTTCTTAGATTCCTTCCATTCATGTTGTGCGTACACCCCATTAACAAACTTTTTGATTGCAGAAATTTCACAGGGACCTCCCACACACGCCCGTGTTTGCCTACGGTACATCCAAGCGCAACGCCACCGTTCCTGGACCAACAATCGAGGCCATTCACGCTGTTGACACCTACGTGACCTGGGCCAATCACCTCCCTGATAACCACATACTTCCCTGGGACCCTACAATCCCAACCGCCATACCGGCCACCGAGAAGGGCATTCCCACGGTGGTGCACCTCCACGGAAATATTGGTGAACCCCAGAGTGATGGACATGCAGAGTCATGGTTCACCAGAGGATTTAGTGAGAAGGGACCCACCTGGACCAAAACAACATATCATTATGACAACAAACAGCAACCTGGAAACTTATGGTATCATGATCACGCCATGGGTTTGACCAGAGTCAACCTCTTGGCCGGGTTGTTTGGGTCCTACATCATACGGCATCCTACCATTGAGCTCCCACTTGGACTTCCCTGTGGTGACGAATTTGATCGGACGCTGATGGTGTTCGATCGTAGCTTTCGTACGAACGGATCTTTGTACATGAATTCTACAGGAAACAATCCTTCTATACATCCACAATGGCAGCCAGAGTATTTTGGCGATGTGATTATTGTGAATGGGAAAGCATGGCCGTATTTGAGGGTACGACGCCGTAAATATAGACTCCGTTTAATTAATGCCAGCAATGCTAGATTCTTCAAGTTCTATTTCAGCAATGGTCTGAGATTTGTTTTCGTGGCATCTGACTCGGTCTATCTTGGTGAATCAGTTCTCACCAAAGAAATCCTTTTGGCCCCATCTGAAATTGCTGACGTGGTTGTTGACTTTTCAGAGTCAAGGACCGATACTGCTACTCTAGCTAACAATGCACCCTATCCTTTTCCTTCTGGAGACCCAGTCAACGAAGTTAACGGCAAGATCATGAAGTTTATCATCAGCAAGAATCGAGAGGTTGACACGTGGCAAGTACCAAAAACTCTTATCAGTTATCCTTCTCCGAATCCTTTGGCCGCATCGCAAACACGGTACATTGCAATGTACGAGTACACAAGCGACATTGATGAGCCAACTCACCTCTACATCAACGGTAAACCATATGAAGCCCCAGCGACTGAGACCCCAAAAGTGGGTACCACAGAGATATGGAACGTGATCAATCTAACGGAGGATAATCATCCTTTGCACATCCATTTGGGGTTGTTCAGGGTGATTGATCAAACAGAGTTGATTCGCGAGGAGGAATTTAAAGCATGCATGAACAAGCTAAACGACGCGATTAAATGTCGTATAGAAGAATACGCACGTGGCAAGAAATTAGAGGTAAAAGCCCACGAGAGTGGGTGGAAGAACGTGTACAAGGTGACGCCTGGGTACGTGACAAAGATTGTGGTGAGATTTGGGTACGTACACACGGATGCGCCCTACACCTTCGATGCAACCGCAGAGCCTGGTTACGTCTACCATTGCCATGTAAGTATCTTAATCTTGGTTGAATGGACCTTCCTATTTGGTAGTAATTATACAAATTTTATGATTTTGGGGGTTAGGTTACCCAGAGCCCCAGATTAGAGGATGCTAGTAAAAGTATTTTTGTAGTTATTAATAGTAATAGCGGTAAGTTTAAGTTAGTATTAGCATTTACCATATGAACAATAGGACTATGTTGGTACGATTATGAACGTAGACTTCTGAAACGATATGTTCCACACTCCAAGAAGAGATTCTCTCACGGGCACTTTAAGCTTTCTCCCTTACGGAGTTGTTCGTAGCCTTCCGATAATATTCCAAAAGTGCTCCATTATTTTCTGCTACTTTAAACCACTTGTATTGGGAATAGTTCCAATAATTTCACTTTGGCGTGCAGATATTGGATCATGAAGACAATGTTATGATGCGACCATTGAAGTTGGTAAAATGATCACAAGAGGCGAACTGAGAACATTGCTTAGTGTCTAAAAGCTGGATGGAGTTGTTTCCTAATATCGAAGTGGACAATCTATATAGCTCTTGAATCTTAGATCTCTCCTTTTTCAGACCTTCCTTTCATCTGTCATCTGTGTGTTGTGGCCTCAAAACGGGTTTTGGTTCCACAGTATCCTGGACACTAAGTGCACAGTAATTTGGAGGTTTAAAAAATTCAATCTCTATAATCAAATTCAAATCCAAAATAAAAATAAAAGTCTCTAGTTTATATTGTGTTGAAGATTTGATATAATATAGCAATTGAGAGATTATATTTTTTTGGTAATAACTAATATATTTAACCTAATAGGTCAGATACTCTAATAAAAATGCATTATTAAGAATTTTCACTATTAAAATAGTTTTATATTATAAAAATAAAAGATAATGAATAACAAAAGTGAATTAAAGAGTCAAATTTTGCAATGAAGGATAGGAACCTCTCAAATTTTTATTATAAATATGCAATATGAAGATTAATTAATGAAATTAAAGTTACCATCGTGATGAAGGTCAAATGTTATATTGGAAGCATATCATATAATTGTACATCTTAAAAACACTGATTGAGAGAGATTCCTAGGAGCTAAGAGAGCTACAAGGAAGAAAGGTCGAAAGAGTAGGAGTGAAGAAAATACCCAACAAACAAGTAGAAAAGAAGATAATATAAGGAGAAGAGCAAGAATAGAGCGTAGGACATAAGAGAGAAACAAAGGAAGACCAAATTGACTTGAGCCAAGGAGACTATAAGGAAGCCATGAGAAAGTTAGAAGTCATGGTTGACAACTAGAGGAAGTAGTAAAAAGAGAAGAAAAAAGAGCAAGAAGGAAGCCATTGAAAGATCTAAAAAACATAATGTCAATATAAATCTTTTTGAACAATTCAAGAAACTAGCTAAATTGTTAGTTAACACTACAAAAAAATAGAGTTTAGCGACGGAATTTACCGACGGAATTTGTACATATTCCGTCGGTAAGCTTATTTAGCAACGGAATTTATTCACAAAAAAGGCGTCGGAGATATGACCGTTAGTAAATTTAACGACAGAAATTTTCCGTTAGTATTTACCGACGGAATTACCGACGGTAAAAATTTTCGTCTGTAAATTTACCGACGGTTATTTTGTTCAGTCAGTAAATTCTTCTGTTAGAAAATTACCAACGGATTTTGTAATTCCGTTGGTAATTAGCGACAGAATTTTTTCCATCGGTAAAATCCAATATATTTACCAACGGAATTTTTTCCGTCGGTAAATTTGCTGAAAACTATTTTTTAAAATTTACCTGCAAAGTGTTTAGTTTCTCTTGAAGCCACCATGGAGAGAACTTTATTATTTCAAGTAAAAGAATTAAAATATTGAAATTCATGCTAAAGTATAACTGAAAATAAAGAACTGAAATCATTTTTTCAAATAGCAGATATTTCATTAAACACCTTAGATGCATCAGAAATTTATCTCAACATCACAACTAAAATCACGTCTTGTCCCATCTATCACTAACATTTATACCTTAAAGTTGTTTTCCAATAATAAAATACAAAAATAAACGAAAGTAATA
>JAOTIZ010000003.1:16860631-16872802 GCA_027123425.1 Erythroxylum panamense
TCTATATGCATGACATCAAGGTTATGCCTTAATCTTAACTTATGCCAATATGGTAGATCAAAAAGAATGCTTTTTTTTATTCCAATTAAGCTCTCCTTCCAATCTCCTTCTCCTTTTATTGCTCGGGTGCTTTCCATAACATATATTCTGCACATGACATAATTGTTCCACCACATCATCTCCATCTGCTAAGATAGGTATAGGCCGATGATCACTCTTGCCATCAAACTTCTTGCTTTTTCTCCACGAATGATCGTAAGGAAGAAAACGACGATGCCTTAAGTAACCAATCTTACTTCTTAATTTACAAGAAGGAGTGTGCTTGTTACAAACAGGGCATGCCTTATAACCTTTTGTGCTCCAACAAGAAACAGTACCATAAGCTGGAAAGTCATTAATAGTCCACATTAAAGTTGCATGCATTCGAAAATTTTCTCCTTTTGAAACATCAAACACATCAAAACCATCTTCCTATAACTCATTTATCTCATCTACTAGTGGTCTCATATAGACGTCAATGTCTTTAACAACCGCTTTCGGACCTAGAATAACCAGTGATAGCATAAAGAATGACTCATCCATACACATCCAAGGGGGTAAATTGTATACTAAGAGAACAATAGGCCACACACTATATGAAAGTGACATATTGCCATGTGGATTGAATCCGTCTGTTGCTAATCCTAGTCTAACATTACATGGTTCTCTGGCAAACTCAGGATATAGCTCATCAAAGCTCTTCCAAGCTTCTCCATCAGAAGGTTGAACCATGGTATTACTGTCACCTTTAGGCCTATCATTATGCCATGTCATTTGTTTAGCAGTCTTACTTGACATGAATAATCGTTGTAATCTTGATGCTAATGGAAAGTACTGCAATACTTTATGTGGTATCTTCTTACCCCTGCCATCATTAATTCTCCATCTTGATGTTCCACACTGGGGACAACTTTCGAAGTTCCCATGCTCTTTCCAAAAATAGGATGCAATCGTACTTATATGCATGTATTGACACATAACCCAAACCTAGGCTCCGTAGAAATTGATTTGTTTCATAATAGGACTTCGACAAAGATTTACAATTAGGTAACACATTCCTCAGCAGATCAAGTAACATGTCAAATGAATTATTGCTCCACTTGTTGTATACTTTCAAATGAAGCAACTTTATCAAAAATGACAACTTTAAAAAGGTTGTACATCCCGGGTACAACTTTTCAGTTGCTTTACTCAACAATTCATGAAAGGCACCCATAATAGAATCTTCGACGCCTATAGGAGGACTCCTTCCATCCTGATTAATTGGACAATCATTTAAGAAAGTACCCACATCATCAACCAAATCTTGCATCTCATCATCCTCCTCATCACCATCACCTTCATTAATATCATTGCCTGTCCCATCTATGTCTACACTTGCAGCGTCAAGCCTTTCTTCCCTAAAGATAAATCTATATTCTGGCAATTCACCATGTAAAACCCAATTGGTCCATGCCGAATTGCATTAAATGTTCATAAACATTCCTCTGAGACCTCATATAATAATTCATGCAACGTGCACAAGGGCATGAAATGTCACACTCTTTTCCCTTTTTCCCAGCCACAAAAGTTATGAACATTCTCACTCTATCAATGTATTCATGGGAAACCCTACCATTGTTCATCCAACTCTTATCCATGGAGCAAGAAAAGCCTATTAATTCAATATAGTAATTAGAACATTATAAGGAAAAGAAGAAGGGGATTCAAGTTCAAATGTTACACTAGGTCAACAGTACGACCACGGTGCCTCATCCTATCATTAAATCCTATGTGCCACCTACTTAATACCATTAGAGTTTAAAAAAGAACGATGAGGATAACTTCAAGAAATTTGTAGATAGTTTTAGAAGTTACATATCAACTTCCCGTTTACATAAGCAGTAGGTAAGTATTATCTTATGCAAAGGTTAAAGCAAAATATGGCATTTCATTTCTCTATTTATGTATGAATGCATGATCTCTACAAATGTCATTTTATAGAGCAAATTCAATATGCTGTAGTGTGAATGCAAACAAACCAATTAACAATCTAGCAACTCCATACTTATAAGTTTGCATACCTGCTTCTTATTTTCCAATGGCTCCTCCAACTATCTCCTCCTCACACTTGGAAATAGTATCTGTCATAAAGCAGGATAAATTAGAACTAAACTTCAACAATTAAATGTATATTTAGCACAAAAATTGAACAAGATAAACCTCAATAGGTGTGACAAAAACTACATTGTTTTCAAATATGATAATAAAGATAAATGAAATGAAGAATGAAGAAAAGAATTTATATGCGTGTTCTTATCTACAAGACAACTATGAATACATTAGGTTAGGTTTAGTCTCTCAGAGTACAACATGATAGATTTAATTGATAGATTTTTGGGATAAGAACTTTATGATTGTATTATTCTTATTAAACTACGAAAATCTCTTATGAAAAGCCCTTTAAATGACCGTAAAATTTTCTAAACTTGTCTCATTTCATAGAAAAACAATTTTTTCCACACAATCATTTAACCTTTTAGGAATTATCAACAATTGAGACACATTCCTCATGCTGAAATTATTCCTCCTAACCTTGTATTAGTGCATGAATTTGCTCAAACTAAGCCTATTAATATTATACATTTCGTAAACTCAATTCAGAAAAAGTTTTGTTGTTATAACAGTACATAGGTACAACTTCATTAACATTTACACAAGTTAGAAATGAACTAAATTAGTTAGACAATACATGAAAAATATTTGAAGAACTTTTTCTGTCCAACAGAGCATCCAAATCATGAATAAGCTGAAGTTTTCACCATATTGCTGCAACTTTGGTTTAGTTTAAGTTGCAGTAGTAGTTGCAACTAAAGACTCGGACATATGGAGAATAATTCAATATTTATTTAAATGTATCTTGGAATAGTGACGTATGGTAATTAGATTATTTTTATAGCATTATGCTTATGTTTTACATATCTTTAGAGGATTTAATAATACAAATGACTTATATTATATGCTAGGTTTTGTTTCTACATCTTCAACGAAAATTCACAAATATAGAGAATAAATGAGCCCATCTGTTGTAACTTTATTAGAAGTGAATGAAGATTAATGAACATGCTAGGAGCTTGAAACTGTGTTATTGCTTATCTTCTCCAATGCCCCATTCTATTTCTGCTGAAAATCTACAATCTAAGGAATATGGCACCTACATACATCTATATTTAGGATATATACTCGTTATGTAATTATAGCACCAAACATGTTTGCACATATTTGCAAAACATGTATCACAATCTGCTAGTAATCAAATTTTGTATTATCAAATAATCTTCACCAAGAATGAGAATTATGGAATTTCTTATTTTTAAAAAAATTTGTATCTTATGTAAGCCTTCCATATATTCTTCATCCATATTCTTGCACACTATATTAACTTTTGGCCTTTCATTCTTTATACAAACATATTATGCTTCAAAGCACTAAATTGTACAGTGGTAAAGGATTAGGACAATATGAAATTAATGGCTCAAGGTTACTTTGCAAACCTATTTGGAAGAAGTTGCAAGGATAAATCAATTCTCCAATATGTCCAAGCATCCCTAAGAGGCATAATGTGATTAAATTTATATTCAACTTTAAGCATATTAAATTATTTTCAAATTTGGACTTGGAGTATTAAACAAACTAAGCCCTAATTAATGCGACCCATTGTAAAAAGGGGGAAGAAAAGTTGTATGGAGGGGAAAGTGGTAGATCATATGTTATTACATTTTCTTCTTCTTTATATGATATCCATATTCCAATTATATATGTTGATCTAAAGTGGAATGATAGTGCTCAATTGAATTGCATAAGGCACTGTACTTAATACTTATGGTCGTACTAAAATGGGCAACATTCAAAGTCTGGATTATGCCATCAAGCTCCACAGCCAGCCACAGGTAAATAAGCAGGTGGCCGACACTAGGTATGAATGCCTTCTCAAAAGGAAATGAATAGTCTTTCACTATTCCCCTTTTCTAAACATTTCATAATTAAAAATTTCAAAACTCTTCTTCCTAATTCGAGCTCTTTGGATGATTAGACATGAATTTACAGAAGCACTAGATGGAACAGAACATTGGTTTGGCTATCTAGCAACATTCAAGCACTATCCACAAAATTTTAGGCGTGTTTAACCAAAAGAAGAGTAATTATTAGACACAGAATTATTAAACGGTCAAGAAAGCCGAAGGTGGTGGTGTGGTGTGTATAGTATACAGAGGCTCTGTGTAGTGACCGAATGAACAAAATCAATAGACCCTTTACTCTATTCATCTTCACAATCATAGTCCTCAAACACAACTTACCTCCACCATTGGTAGACACTGACACTCCGATAGCAGCACTCTGACAACCCACTCAAACTTCAGCAACGAGAACGGTTGAAGGTGGCTTGAGAGAGAGGGAAAAGCAGCAGGCGGGATTGACAAAAAATAAGTTACCTCCACAATTTTGCCTTCACACCAAAATTGAGATGTCGTCGCTTCTTTGGATGGAGGGGAACGATGTCGATTGGGGAAGGGAGGGCTCGGTAGTCAAATTTAAAACGACGTCGTTTGGCCTTTAAACTAAACGATGTCATTTTGCTCGATGAAGAATTCAAACCAAACGTTCAACCTTCTGCGACGTTCCCTCTATAAAAACTTCAAGGATTATTTTTCTCCACATTTTTTTGCAAAAACGACATAAAATGTTTAACAAATCCATGACGTTATTAGAAAACGACGTGGAAACTCTGTAGTTTTCGTGACGTTTTTAAAACATTACGAAAACTACAAACAATTCACATCGTTTTTTCCAAAAAACGTCGCGAAATCCCCTGAATTGTTGTAGTGTGACTATGGATTCTCCTACTACTTTATACATTAATACACGATATGAGACAAACTGTGTCTTTAACCCATGAATCTTATTGACTTCTCTGTGCATTAGACACAGTCTATGCCACGACGATGTCCCAGATTATGTATTTATTCGTAAGCATCTTCACTATACAAACATGCCTGTGTCTTTTTCTTGTGCTTTCAACTTTACTTTTTGAAAAAAGAACATGCCTTGGGCTATGCTCATGTCTAGTGTTATGTTTACCCAAAATACTTTTAAGAATCCTCATTTGCATCCTAAAACTCTTAGATCCTATGCTTATATATATGATTAATATATAATTTTTTCCCACCTTAGTGAATATATTCTTTATAGGTTAGAATATATTTATAGCTAACATGTTAAGACATTAATCAAGTCTAGGTAACTTTTGAACTTCTTTTAACTAATTGGTTTTGTCAATACGAAAACTGTATTCTTTAAATTATGAACCTTTCCTAATAAGATCTATTAATCCAAATGAAATCAATTTCCTAATTTTGTGAAATTGTACATCTATATGCTTAGTCCTAACATGATACATTTAATTCTTTTTCAAGTAAATGACACTTTGACTATCATAATGTATTTAAACTCCGTCTTGATTGATACTCACTTCTTTCGTTAGTCCTATAAACCATAATGCTTCCTTAGCATCCTTAATTATTGCCATGTATTCTGCTTGTCATAGAAAATGCAACCATATATTGTAATGTTGATTTCCAGACACTGTAGTAGATCTCCATATCTCTTATATAGTTTGAATCTACATATGCCACAACTAAAGGATCACCTTACTTATTGTTAAACACAATGTTTATAATTTGAAGTACCCCTTAAGTACTCGAATATCCACTTGGTTATTTTCCAATGTTATCTTCTAGGTTTTGGCATAAACTTACTAACTGCACTAATAATATGAGCCAAATTTGGCCTTACACAGAACAATTGCGTGAATTAAATATCTAATAATGCTACTATATGGTACCTTATACATATTAGCAACCTCTACATTTGTTTTTAGGCACAAGTTTAGGGAAAGCCTTAAGTTATTTACTAATGGTGTATTTCTACTTTCCAACTTTACCTTTTAGGTTTTAACATGCACTTGCTAACCTTATTAATAATGTAAGCCAAATCTAACCTTCTACAAATTATTATATACATAAAATATCCAACAGTGTTAGCATACATTATCTTAGATATAATAATAACCTCTACACTTGTTTTTAGGTGCTGGTTTAGGAAAGCCCTTAAATGATTTTCTAATGGAGTGCTCAATACATAGGTTTAACCTTGCTTATTCTAAATCTATCCTTTACCTTTCTAATGTAATTGGATTAAAATAATCATAGTTTTCTAAAGGATCTCTTTTTTTAAATTTTTTAGCATCACCCAAATTCTTCATCTTAAATTTATTTCCCAAAAAGTTTTTTAGTTTATACACATCATACATACTCTTTATAGAAATAACTATATCATTCATATCTAGTAGCAAAAAATAAAAAATGATCCATCAATAAGGCTCTTAAGGTATAAAAAAATCATACTCATATCTCTTGTAGCCAATTTAGATCATATAGGAATTAGAGCTTTTATACCATTATCATAGCGTTTGTTCTGATGTATAAAGTGACATTTTCAATTTACACACAAAATGTTCCTTTTTGGGTTGATCGTACTCCTTGTACTAATCTATGTAAAATTTCTCCTCCAAGTCAGCACAATGAAAAGTTTTCTTCGTGTCCATCTTCTCTAAACACATATATGAACTTGCTTCCAATGCCATTAAAATCTTAATGGGCATAATGAACCACCATATAAATAGATGGGAAGCTATGATAGAGGATGGGGAGTCTTTAAATAAGAATTAGGAGTAGGAGCTACTGTAATTTCTCAAAGGGAAATAGCATGTAAGGTTTTATATAAGAGGAAGCTAGTAGTATCTGGAAAAGAAAGGAAATTTTTCAAGGCTCAATTAGTAGTTAAAACCTTATTTCGTCATAATCAATCCTCTTCCTTTATATGGTGTTCATTATGCTTCCATTAAGATTTTAATGGCATTGGAAGCAAGTTCATATATTTTTTTAGAGAAGATGGACACAAAGAAAACTTTTCCTTTATATGGTGGCTCAATTAGTAGGATTGATCATATAGGAAGAACTAAAGGTTTTCATTGCAAGAAATCTATCTTATTTCTTATCATTACATCCTCTACCACTTTCTCATTCATTTATGTTTGTGGTGATATATTGATGAGGTAAAATGTCTTACTCACTACATCGGCTTAAAAAATCTTAGGGTGCCCTGTATGTCTTTAAATATGAAGATCCTCATAAAATTTTTGAAATTGTAAGTAGGTGTATTTAGTGAATGGGTTGTAAAAGGTGTTAAAATTATTTCTAATTCATTAAACTCTTGTAGTAGTCGTGGAACTAAGTCCTCAAAAGAACTAAACTAGTTTCTTAATTTCAATTGACAAAACAGAATCGGAGGTTTGTGATTAATTAACTAATAAACTATAATTAACAATGAGTCAAAATAAAAATAATTGAATATAAATAGTAAGAAGATCAATGATTCTTAACTCGTATTTAAGGTAAATATGTCATCCAATTGTGACTTTAATCATTGGTCTAATAAGAATAATTTTCATGATTTAAACAATTAGTTTAAACCCTGTTAGGATAAACATTATGTCTTAATTTTTCCTAATTTAATTAGTTCAAACCCATCTCAAACTAAAGCTTACCATACATTGATTAGGTATGATAACATTCCATATCAATTTATTGATAGCCATAAGCTTAGTAAAAAAGATTGAACCTTAAATTAAATAATTGAGATAACTATAACTATTTAATTTAGTTTTCTTGTTTCTCATAAGTTTAATATGCAAATGCATAAATAACTTATTTGCTAATTATACCAATCATTTATGACAATTATAGATCACTGAATTCTTGGATAACTATAAAATAATCAACATATAATTAATTAGTCAGATCAATCAATATTAATTACTTATGAAATAAAAGAACACAAATATATAAGAAATACTTAAATTGAAATAAAAATCTACAGTCCCTTTAAATCAAAATATTAGATTTATCCACTTATGGCTTTAGTTCCACCACAAAAATAGAAGAAAAGATGAAAGTTGAAGAGAAAACATAAAGAAAATGAAAGATAATTATAGAGAAGGCCTATCACATGTTTTCCTCTCCTTTTCCTTCTTAAAAACAAACATCTTTCAATATTCTAGAGATTATCTTCTAAACAAATCCAATTCCTTATATAATAGGGCTTGGATAAGTCTTTTAATTAAATTGAAACTATTAGAGTGAATTTGGCTTTAGGTGTGATCTCGCCTTATCAACTACAACAATCTATCATCTTTTTTTAAAATTCATGACTTTGAGAAATAGTACTCCAATATGATCCAATCTCTACTTGTCACCTAATAAAATAAAACAAAAATTAATTACACCAATTAAGCATCAAGATCAATCCAAAAGAAAAAGACAAGTCCAATTAACATAATCAAATCACATTTTATCAAATTCCCCCACATAGGACTCAAGTTTGTCCTCCATCGTATATCATTTCAATATATCAATCATCCTTATAATAATCTCTCATCTTATTTCATGTTATCTAAAAATATCCCTTTAAATATTACACTTTAAAGATTTAAGATAAAATATCAATTAAGATAACAAACATTTATAATATTCATATTTAGAATGAAAGATAACATCTCATCAATTCCATCAAAGTAAGTGCAACAATACTTGCATCCTCTCACTGATTTCACTCTATACACTCAAAGTATTTAGGGTTTATTAAGCTCTCAAATTAAAGCTTAACAAGTTATTTCCATAAGCTTGCTCATGAATCATATTGCCATCAAATAATAAAAATGAATTTAATGCATAAATGGAAGGGTCTTAACAAGGGTTGTAATGTGGCTTAGGTAAGGGTATGGAAAAAAAGAAGATTTTAGGTTAAAAAATTAAAGGAAACCATACAAACTTATCTGCAAAAGTTTTAACTCAAATTAACCCCAAAATTCACTTGATTCAAATATCATCCTTTCAATCACCTCATCTTTTTTCTTTTTAATTTTTTAAAAATAAAATTAAAGGGGAGATTTTTTTTATGTATGTGTGTGTACACACACACACACACACACACACACACACACACACATACACATACACTTCTCCCTCGTTCTATAAAAACTGAAAAAACAAAACAATGCAATTTGAATCAACTAATTTACTTTCCATAAAATAGTCAAGATTTCATACAAATAAGCTTTATATAATTCCTTTAATTTAGGGGCTTTGCATTATTAAGAACATTAACAAAAATAAGGGTCAAGGCTTATGACAAGGTTAGTATTCAAGAAAAGAAAGCTCAAGGCTCAAATTGTTTCATTAAGGTTAAAAATTAAAGTAGGTTTTTCTAGGCTAAAATCAGTTACCTAAGTTGTGAAGCCCATTCATTAATCATAAACTTACCAATAGCCCAACCCATATTTTACTAAACACGTGTAAAAATTCCAGCAGCTAGAAAGATGGTGGAAACCAGCGAAACCACCATTTTCTTCATCTTTTCTCTTCATTTCCAGCAAGTGAGTGTGTCAAAATGCACCACTTTGTTCTACATGTAACTCTTTCCTCTTAAGTTTCCTTATTTTGTTTGTTTTGTAGAAAATTTAGAGGAAGTTGTGGTGGCTAACAACATCAAAAGTCTTTACATTTAGGAAAAATTCTAGTAGTCATTTTTATGTCTTTTTGTGTGATTTTGATCATCCATTAGTAGTTTGTAGTTAGGTTACATGTTGTGGTTGTTTGGAATAACTTTTAGAAATTTCATGAAGGGAGAAAAGTGGAGAAAATGTGGCTGGAAAATAATGAAAGAAGAAAAGAGAGAAGAAGAGAGGAGGGAGAAGGTGAAGGTTTTGTTTTGAAAATTTAAGTTGTATGTAGGGGCATAATGGGAAGTGCGTAAAGTTAAAGGCGAATCTGGAATTTAAGTTGCATGTAAGGGCAGAATGTGAAGTGCAGAAAGTTAAGGGTAAATATGAAATTTTGTTGTAAGAAGGACATTTTTGGTATTAATTGAAATGGAGGAGAGTAAAATGAGCTTTTAATTAATCAAGGGTATTTTAGTAATTAAGGGGTTAGGTTAGTAAGGATATTATTTTTGTAATTAAGATTAAATTGGAAGAGAGAATAATGTTAGATTATTAGTGTAATTGGGTAAGAAATTATTGGTAAATTAGTATAATAAAATTTTGTAAATTGCAGGTCCGAAAGTCCGATTAAAAAGAAATTGAGATTGTCAATTAGTTGAGTCTGAAACCGAGGTAAGCATAAACTTGGACTTTACTTTTAAAATTTAAGTATCATTTTTGTTATTAATAAATTATATTTTGAATTATTCATTAATTTCATTAATGATTAATACTTACATACATGAATTAATTTACTTTAATTATCAAATAATTAATATAGTATAAGGTGTTTCATTGTTATATTTTGTTACATTTTCTAAGGTGTATAACATGTTAAATTGACGGGAAATGTGTTAATTAAAGAGATAGGTAGATAACACACACCACAAAGAAAAGTATATGAGCACAATTGTGATGAATTACTTTTAGGCTCAAAAGCTTACATGAGTGTCAAAATGCTCCAAGTCTTGCACATTTTCATTCAATAAAATTAATAAGATACTTTAAGTAATTTAATGAAAATCACTAATCAAGCTCCTCTTTCTCATGCGTTACAACTTAAAGTAAAAAATGTATCCTAACTTAGGGATTATTTCCAAACAACAATTAGAAAGTTTTGAGGCTCCAATGAGGAATGATCAAAATATGAATCATGGTATTCTCAAGTCTAAACACAAATCACAAAGTTACATCATTAATATACTCTGCTCCCTCCACACCTAAATCTTACTTTGTCCCCAATGTATGTAGCAGATGCTAATTAATCAAAATAAAACAAATAATATAGTAGAAGACTCCCTTAAGTTGTGAACATATAAAAAAAATTATATGGTATCAGTGGATATGGAGGTATCACCCCCATTAATTGAAGTAGAGCATCCAACTTCCTCTCTAGTTTAGATATTTTATGTTCCAATCTCTCTAATCGAAAATGATGCTCATGTTGGATTAGTGGAGAAATAAGATATAGAGAACTTTTAACATTAGAATCCTTTTGTTGATTGGATGATGAACCTTTTTAGTGGAGATCATGTCATATAAATTGAAATGTCCTCTTTTGTTGCTTATTTAACCTCATTTTACTTAATAAGCATGGTCTAAAGGGTCCATTTTATAGGCTACATGCATATTAGTGTTAGAAATATCAAACAAAATTAAGATTAATAGCCAAATGAGTAATCAAAGAATTAAGACATAAGTTCTTACTAGATGAGATAATAATGTTAAACTGCACAACTAATTAAGCACCCAAATTTACATGAATTTTATATACCACACACTAAATGAAGAATAATCCAACCTTAGTGAAAAGCTTTGACCTTCCTCCCTAAATAATTAAAAGCCATAAAACACTTTATTTCCTTTCTTTAGAAATAAATGTGAGATATTTACGAAGGTTCAACTTAGCTGGTGGCAAGATAGACATAAAGATAGACATATCTTTAGTTATCCGAGCATGCTTCAAATGAGTACTTGTTTTAGGTATCATTTTAGATTGATTTTTTCAATTGGATTCCCCTTGAACTTACCTTTTGCTACTATCCTATTGGTATCTTCTATGCCTCCCATAATTGTGCCAACTGTGAATAATAGAAACTAATCTTAGACTATAACTAGAGTAAAAAGATTAATAAATAAAATGAAAAGAACTAATACTAATCAAAATAATTACTAAATTAAAAATAATAAAATCTAATAACAAAAAAAACATGAAAATTGATAATGACTTAAATATATTTACAAAGATGTATGACATGGTGATTAGACTGCTTGATTGATGCTTGGTGTTTTTGTTGGCATAAGACTCAGATACCTGGTTGCCGGTATGTGCATTAGTCTTATACGTGTGGGCCCTGTGTTGGTCCTTCTTGTAGCGACCCGAACTTAGCGTGGGAGAGCCCTCCGGGTATGCACCACCCCTAGAGGCCCACGATCGCTACTGTAGAGCCCGGCCTCTACCGCCATCACTCCAGGTATTGTCCTCTTTGGCACTT
>JAOTIZ010000003.1:16872902-16885489 GCA_027123425.1 Erythroxylum panamense
GTCGGGATCAGTGTCGTTCACATCTGCATTAGTGTAGTGATTTGTTTCAGTGGTCCTAATTGATTTTGTATAATTGTATTGTGTTACTGGAAATGTTTTGTGTTAAAATCGGGCCCAAAATGTTTATTGTTTCTGCGCACTCTATTGTTTTGATAAAAAGAAAAATGCCATAACGAGTTTTTAAAGGTAATGTTTGTTCGAGTACGCCACCCTCGCGGGTCACGGGCTCGGATATCACCGTCGATATCGGGTTCGGGTCTTCGCGAGAGTGGGGTGCTACACTTCTTGTCATGCATGGTGAATTATTCCTTGAGTCCCTTAGTTGGTTGACATGTTTCGATCAGGCTACTAGAGCACTAGTTCTGGGTATGGTTTGGCTGTGCATGTGGTGTGCATGCTAGTAGAGGCTAGTAGCTTAAATGTTAGGACGTTATGTACATATAGTCTGGTTTGATGTTGTGGGGGACATTGTGTAGCCTTGGAGTGGTCTAGTGTTGGTATGGCTACTATGATAGTTGAATGCTGTTTGTTTCTTGGTTGGTTTATGTTGCTTGGGACTGTTTGGTGGAGCTTACTAGAATGTAGGTGTAGTCAGAGATAGGTGACTCGTTGAGATAGAACTTGAAAAAAATAAAACAAAGTTAAGGTTTTGTTTTTATTATTTATTTATTAATAATATTTTATTTTTAAACATATAAAAATATAATGTTTTATTTTTATTTTATTAAAAATCATAAATTCCTTAAAATAAAATGGTTTACTAACTACTATAGGGGGTGATTTTGCCTTATGAATGTAAGTATTCTAAAATTTAGGGGATTCTATTCTATAAAGCTGAATGACATTAGGTAAGATCACTCCTTGTAAATATATTCTCGAATTTAAGATGACTGATACCCTAACCTAAGTTACATAAGGCATGATCGTATATTAAGAATTTTAGCAGTTTGGAATTTTAGGCTTTTTTTAATCTTAAAAGTTGAATTACATAAGGTGTGATCTAACTTTATAAATTTTAGTATTCTGGATTTTAAGACCTAAATTTTCCCTTACACTAATAAAAAATACAAAAAAACCTATAAATAATTGAAATGAAATTAATAAAAATAATAATGTTTGGGTTACCTCCTAAAAGTGCAACTTTTAACATCATTATGCTCGATGGGGCTTTTTCTTCTCAATCGTCTACGTATTGGGGAAGTGCTAAATCAATGTCCATCACACTAGAAATTGTCATATTCTCATAAAAAGATTTCAATCTATGTCCATTCATATTGAAGAGTTTTTTGGTATCTAAATCCTTTATTTCCACTACACCATAAGGAAATATATTGGTGATAACAAAAGGACCAAGCTATCTATAACTAACCTGGCATGTGTAAGGCAATTATGGATTGATTTATTTAAACATACCTGTATCCATGATAACTTTGCAAAATGTTGATTCCCTCTCTTCTTCCTTTCCTTAACGTGTTTCTTCAATGGTTCTAATCACCTTTCATAAGTTTTTAAAACTTTTATATCCTTCCACCAACCATCCTGTTGGTTCATTTTAAAAGAGAGAGGGAAAGGGTCTTTGACCCATTTAGGATCCTATTATTTAATACCCAATAACTATCATCTTGGTTCTTTTTTCATAGGACTCAAACTATAAGTCACATGGCCCATTAAATATTCTAACAATCTCCCACTTGGCCCATGTTACGACTTGGTGATTCAACAATAAAACTTTAAAGCACACAATATATGGAATCGATCAAGTCATCCTTAATTGAATTAGGATAATGGGATTATAGCGGTCACCAGTTATATAAAATGATTCCTTCCATGTATCACATAATCAACTCAATTCATCAAACTTGAAGTGGGTAACTATGTAATTCTTACCTAACAAGATAATTATTGTATACAACATAATTTGGATAGTAAGTAAATAAGCAAAAACATAAGACTATAATGGAATTCACAAGTGTCATAACAATTTGAGCAAAAACACTTATATGTATATATACATATCATAATGTTATGCTAATAAGGACTTATTTATAAGGCCTATCCGTTCAACATGACCAATAAATCTTTTGGGCGGTAAGCCTTTAGTTAATGGATATGCTATTATAAGATCAGTAGCAATATGCTTAATTGTCACTTTATATTTTTACACTTCTTTTTTCACAGACAAATACTTCAAATCTAAGTGCTTCGTATCCTTTGAATATTTTTCTTTCTTAGAGAAGAAAACGACTACGAAATTATCATAATAAATTCTTAATGGTCTATTAATGCTGTCGACAATGCCAAGATCAAATAAAAAGTTCCACAACCACAATCCATGAACCATGGCCTCAAAGCATGCCAAAAATTTTGCCTCCATAGTGGAAGTAGCAATGACAAACTGCTTTCCCCTTTTCCATGAAACTGCTCCTCCAGATAATAGGAATATATAACTAAATGTAGATTTTCATGAATCTACACAATATGCATAGTCTGAATTTGAGTAACCTATCACTTTAAGATGGGTTGATTTTCTATATGTGAGTATATAGTCCTTTGTTCCTTGTAAATATCTAAGAGCTTTCTTTGCAGCTTTCCAGTGGTCCATTCTAAGATTGTTTTGATATCGGCCTAGCATTCCGATAGCAAAACTAATATCTAGCTGAGTGCATGTTTGAGCATACATTAAACTCCAAACTACTGACATATGAGGAATAGACTCCATTTCCTTACATTCTAAATCACTTGTGGACATTGCATTAGACTAAATTTGTCCCATTCCTGAATTGGAACTATCCCTGTGGAGCATTTTTTCATTTAAAATCTTTCTAATACTTTCTCGATATAACCTTTATGAGACAATCCTAATAATCCTTGTGATCTATCACGGAATAATTCAATTCCAATCACATAAGATGCCTCACCCATATCTTTCATTTTGAAATTATTAGAGAGAAAATTCTTTACATAATGTCACAAAACCATGTTATTAGCAGCAAGAAGGATATCATCAACATATAGGACTAATATAATGAACTTCCTCCCACTAATAATATGTTGATGATATCCTTCTTGCTGCTAATAATATGAAACCTTCCGGTTGATCCATATAAACTTCTTCTTCTAAGTCATCATTTACAAAAGCAGTCTTGACATCCATTTGGTGAAGCTCTAAATCATAATGAGCCACCAGGGCCATAACAAATCTTAAAGAGTCCTTCTTTGAAACTAGAGAGAAGGTCTCTTTATAGTCAATACCATCCTTTTGAGTGTAACCTTTGGCAACAAGTCTGACTTTATACCTTTCAATGTTTCCTTGTGAGTCACGTTTGGTCTTAAAGACCCATTTATAGCCTCACTTGCTTTGCATCTTTCGGTAACTTAACTAATTCCTAGACTTTGTTGTCATCCATTGATTTCAACTATTTTTTGATAGCATTGAACCATTATTCAAAATTGCTACATTCTATGGCTTGTTTGAACAAGCCTGGATCTTTATCAATGCTCAAGTCACATTCATGTTTAAGTGAATAAATTTCATAGTCACTTGAAATAAATGGTCTTCTCTACATTGCAGACCTTTGTAATGCTACGTCTTGTGACATTACTTGATCATTTGTAACTTGATCACCATTAGTTGGTTTGTCATTAATATGTTCAACTTGTGGAATTGGAACATTAATTTGTTGTTTCGGTATATTGCGTATCTGTGATGCAACAAGAGGAATATCCACCGGTGGGATCACGTCTGATGTGGTAGTGTTTACTCTACTGAAAGTAGTTTCTACTCAATTCTCATAAATATCCACTTTTCATGGTTCGCTACTCCCAATAATTTGACCACTTTCAATAAACCGAGCATTACCAGACTCAATTATTCTTGTACTATGGTTAGGACAATAAAATATGTACCATTTTAATTTTTAAGGATAAGCAATGAAAAAACTACTAATAGTTCTTGCATTAAGCTTCTTTTTGTGTGGATTATACAGCCTTACTTTTGACGGACAACCCCAAATATAAAGGTGTCATAAACTAGGTTTCCTTCCTGTCCACAGTTCATAAGGTGTCTTAGGAATTGCTTTACTAGGAATCCTATTAGGCAGATATGCAACACTCTTTAACGTATGTATCCACAATGATAACAGTACAGAACTATAACTTGTCATACTCCTGACCATATCTATAAGAGTACAATTTTGCCTTTCGGCTACACCATTTTGTTGTGATGTACTAGGCATTATGTATTGTGCACATATGCCTTGACTTGCAGGAAACTTTACAAATGGACCTGGACATTGTCCACATTCATTGACTTTTCCATAATATTCTCCACCTCTATTAGATCTCACTATCTTTACTTTGCTAACTAGTTGTCTTTCTGCCTCATTAATGAACACCTCTAGGAAGTCCACAGACTGAGATTTTCATGCAACAAATAAATATAACCATATCGTGAGAAGTCATCAATAAAGGTAATAAAATATTTTTCGTCGTCCCAAGAAAGAACGTCGAAAGGACCACAGATGTCAGTGTGTATTAATTCTAGTAATGTGTTACTTCTTGTGGCTGGGTGCTTTGATATATGTTTAGTTTGCTTGCCTTTAAAGCAATCCACACATATATCCTAGTTAACAAAATCCAATGGAGCTAAGATGTCATTTTTAACTAACCTTTGTATCTTTTCCTCGAATATATTATCTAATCTTTTATGCCACAAAAAGAAGAACATTCATTTTGTGCACTAAGTTTACTTCCTATAATATGGTCAACATGAAATAGAGATACAACAAAATCAACATCAAGATTGAGACGATATAAACAATCAATTAAGGTACCAAAACCATAATAGTACTTATGTTTATACAATGAAAAAACATCATTTCCAATATTAAATTGAAATCTTACATCATCCAATTTTGCAACAGAAACTAAATTCCTAGCATATTCAGGAACATAAAGTTACTTTTTTAGATCTAGGTAACACAAGATCAATCTGTACGTTCCAATGCCCTCTATCCGTGCTTTCATTTTGTTCCCCATAGATAAGAATTTTTCAGTTCCGTTTATGGTTTGGATTGAAAGGAATCCCTGTTTAACAAGTGACACATAAGTAGTTGCACTAGAATCTATCCACCAGGCATTATTAGGCACTTCAATAAGATTTGATTCAAAACATACTGAGATATAGTATGTACCTTTGTTTTCAAACAAGACCTTTCTTTTAGAACAATCTTTCTTGAAGTGATAGGCTTCTTGCAGAAGTGACACCTCTTATCTTTATTGAGTCGACCCTCATTAACTTTGCTGAGAGCTTTGTCCTTATCTTTGTTTTTCTTTCCTAGTTTATGCTTGCAACTACTAGCACCTGGATGAAATGTAAGATGAATGGAGTATTCCTTCATTTTCTTTAATCTCCCTTCCTCCTGAACTAATATGGCCTTAATCTATTAAAGGTTCCATTTTTCTTTAATAGTGTTATAATTAACTTGGAAGTGCTCAAACTCTAGAGGAAGTGAGTTAATAATAAACTATACCAAAAAGGACTCACTCACATCCATACCCATAGATTTCAACTTTGTAGTTAGGTTTGACATATGAGATACATGATTGTGAATAGGTTATGACCAGTCGAACTTCTTGGTTATTAGCCCACTCATTAAAGTCCCTACAATGGACTTGTTAGCTATATCAGATTGGGAGTATTCTTTAAGTTTCAACATGAATTCCTTTGTATTGTACATTTTAGGCATTGACGGCTTTACATTTTCTGCTATCATCATTCACATTAAATTCAAGCTTAGCCTGTTAGACAGTTCCCAAGCCTCATAATAAGACTTGTCAGCTTCAGAACTAATCTTAGTTATGGCTGCAGGCTTTGCATCTAAGACTATGGCCAAGTCCAAATCCATTACACCTAGTGGGAACTAGATTTGTTCGGACCAATGAGCATAGTTCAAACCATTGAACTTGATTAGCCCATTTCCTGAAGTAAACAAATTAGTAAATGCTACAAACACAACATATAGCTCACATATTAATCCTTTGAGTAAACCTAAATGGATTCAAAGTAACTAATACACTTTGATTAAGCATCTAAATTCTCCTTTGGGTGAAATTTAAATACATAGTTGTAACCTATTATAATGCATATGTAGTTCACTATAATGGACAATCAATCATATTCTAGTCAACTTGCATGTTATCTTTGGATATACAATTATATTAACCAAATATGTTGATAAAGTCCCTTTAATGTCATTAATTATAAGCAATGTCCACCTTGGGTGACCTCCTAGCATTATAATTAATAATCTTAATTGTTCAGTTCAACCTTTATGTCATTTAGCATTATATCAATATGAACAATTGAACATTTTAAAATGAAATGATTAATATTTTCAATCTAGGCCACTTTGTGACTAACAAGCTTTCCATGCAATAAACATTTAATTGGACAATTATTATACATAACAAAATTTAATTTAGTTAGTTTGGTCACTTTGGTGACTAACAAACTATGCTAAGTTACTATAACGTCATGTATCATATGCAACATATAATAGGAAAATTATAATTCCAAACATGGCATAATATAAATATTCAAAGAACCAACTAAAACATAATATGACACAAAATCATATTATGCATAGCAAACATATGCGCAACTTTTATGCATATAAACCTATATTAATTAATTGAGTAATTGATAATCAATTAATTAATAAATTATGAGTTATGACCCAAAATAAAATACCTTAAATAGGACCAATATTCAAACTCATAAAAGTATTTTATTTAAAAGGTAAAACAATAAAAAATGTTATAAAGCGACGAGTGCACGCTCCTGCCTCTGGACCCTTTTGGTCCCCTCTGTAATGTGAGGCGCATGCTTCATCTTCCTCACTGAACATTGTTGCATTTTTTAAAACTTAAACCTTCTTTCTTTCATGGATTCTTCTGCAATTTCTTTCCAAAATCCTCTCTTGGTTTGAGCCAACAATAATGTCATCCGCATTTACTTCTTCAGTGGTCAACAAACGAAACAAACCCATGATCTTTTTCTCACTCTAAACCATCTATTCATATATGTTGTTTCAGTCAAGCATTTATATTTCATTTCAATTAAGCATTGATAAAGGGTTTCAAGTCCTTAGAACACTGATTTTTTAACATCCAAAAATCATTTTTTCATTCCATACATATCAACATTGAAGATTTGTTTCATGTTTATGGTGCCATTTAAAATATAGAAAATAACCATTTAGAAATCAAAATAAACAAACATACGAAACAAATAGTTGATAAACATGTCTTTATAGAAACAGGATCTTTATCGCAAATAAAACACAACAAACTCAACACGATTTCATGTTTGATTTTGTTTTCGTAACACATTACACTCACAATATGTCAGAAATGAAAATCAATAATGCATCACCGTAGCTCTGATACCAATTGTAAGACTTTTATGGATCGATTTATTTAAACATATCTGTATCTATGATAACTTTGCAAAATGTTGATTTCCTTTCTTCTTCCTTTCCTTAGCGTGTTTCTTCAATGGTTCCGATCACCTTTCATAAATTTCTAAAACTTATATATCCTTTCACCAACCATCATGTTGGTTTATTTTAAAAGAGAGAGGGAAATGGTCTTTGACATCCCATTATTTAATACCCAATAACTATCATCTTGGGTCCTTTTTCATGAGACTCAAACTATAAGTTACATGGGCCATTAAATATTCTAACAACATGAGCTTTAATCGAGAATTATATAATAACATGTTCTTTCCCACCTCAAATTGCTTCCTCAAAATCATATTATCATAGAACAATTTGTTTTTCTCTTTATAAATTCTCAAATTCTCGTTAAAATCCATCCTTAGTTCGTTTAGTTCTTGTGATTGCAATTTCCCTGCCTCCCTAAATTTTGCCAAATTCATGTTGCAATATTGCACTGCTAATAAACTTTATGTTCAATCTCCACTAATAAATGATAAGCTTTACCAAAAACCAAAGGAGACATTCCTATCTCCATTGACCTGTACCGAGTCTTTAGTTTATTTTTTCTACATCCTTACATGAGATGGAATCTCCATGACATAATGCATGATCTCATTTGTTAGACATAGTCGTATGGTTCAGCTTCTTGTGTTCACTCTTCATTATGAGTCCAAAATTCTTAGTTCCATTCAGCTTTCTTACTTCAAACTTTGAAGGTCATTTTGTTTTAACAATGCTCTACTACCACTTAGCTGAGAATATATATCAATAACTGAGAATACTATAAAAAGAACAATAAGGACACAAAAAGATCTAATGAGGTTTGGGCAATTTTGTGTGTGTGAATGAAAACCTTAACTAGTAAAATTTTGCTCAAATAATCTCTTTAACAAATCTAACCTAATTTAATTATGACTTGAATGGGTCTAATAGAACTTAAAGTTCACCAAAAGCCACAATCTCAGTCGTAAATCCCACTATATACTCCCAGAATTATGAAAAACACCAGTTTTCATCTCGAAACTTCATAATTGCATACTCATATCTAAGAGTCTTACACGACAAAATGTAATGAAATTCAGAAAAAGTTTAAACTTTTGGACTCCACAAAAAGATACGTCTTCGTGATAGGCAGACAGCATGAGACAGGTAAATTCCGTGATGTGACCATGCATTTGTCTAGCTATTTCCATCAAAGAAACAATATATTCGGGGAAGGAAGCTAGCTAGTTAGGTCTCACCAATAATTAAATACCTTTACCCTTGAGAGTTTGTCTTTGCCTAGTACAATAAATGAAGAGGGTCGCTGTAGGATTTAATTGTTTTTGTTTTTTGGGTTCATCCTCCGACCAAGTTCTTGTCAGTTATCCCTCATGATAAGGTTTCCCACGAGCACCTCATAATCTCCATTCAAACTCTGCTGTTTCTGAGTTGCTGGTCGTGTACTGTCTGTTCTTTTTAGCTGGCCAACCTTAATTTTCCAGTTTATATGTCTTGTCCTTTTGGTGTAAATTATGGCAACCATGCACGACTCTGTTCAATAAAACTCAAAATGTTAAAACTTTCAAAGAATACCAAATCACCAAGAACAATGCTAGTGTCAGCTAAATACGCAAACTAAGTTCTAATTCTACTTCAATTAGTGTTTGTTAGCATTTCGATAGAAACAAATTAGATGTAACTTTTTCTTCGACCCAACACTGCATATAAAAGTTAAATCATTCGAAGGACGCCAGATTGGGTGGTAAAATGGTGAGTTCTTATGTCGGCGAAGTCTTATTCTTCAAAAATGGAACTCCAACGTCCTACAGGCTCGCTTATCTACATATCCCCAACTCAAATTCAGTTTCTTGCTTCATTACCTAAAGATTCTTCCTAGGTGTGAAATATAAGTTTTGTGGTTACGTATGAAAAGTTGAAAAAAAGAGTGGAATTTTTTAAAGTTGAGAAACAAAGGGCTGAATAAATTTTTTTAAAAAGACAACCAACCAAAATTAAACTTATGCAAACGAATCCACCAAAAGTTGCACCTTATAATATGGTGAAGTAGGAAAAATGTAATAATCTATTGTCCAGAAAGCAAGAATTTAAAGCTTGTATGAGTCTTTTGGATTTGCTAAAATCCCTAAATCGGAAGAAAACGTTGGGACTCAAATGAAAGACGCAGCAAATATCCCATAGTCTTCCCAGCCTGAGCAATGTAGATTTTAGACAATTAATTTTATCTGTTATATATTTTTATTTTTTATTTATTTTCTTCAAATCTGAAAAAATAAAAAAGATTATCTTAATAAATTATTATATTTAATTGGTTTAGTTTTCACTGTTAAAATTTTTACATTAAAATTACTTTTTTGTTATTTTGCAATTTAAATTTCTAATTTAGTTTTTATTTGTTTTAACTTTGTCTCTTTTACACTTACATTACATTTATTCCATAGTTATCTTGCATTGGATAATTTAAACATTAATTTTTAAAATTTTAGTAACAGACATTCAATTTTTATAGGAAATAATTTTGTATTTCAAAATTTTCAAAGTTTTATGTTTTTTTAAAAATTGCTTTGATTTGAAAGTACAAAAATGTTTGATGTCAAATTTGCCTAGAAAAGTAATAAAAATGAGGTTAAAAACATGAAAATGGAAAAATTTTGGTTCTAAATATGGCAAGAAGGAGGACTAGGTTGCAAATACAAGAAAGAGGAATTTTAAATAAAATAAAGAGGACAACTCCAAAATGACAAGAACATAAGCTCCAACCACAATAACGAGTACTAGATCGAAAGAAGCCAAAACACACCCACACGGGGAATAAAATGCAAGTGATATGAAAAAGAGACAAATGGAATATAACATAAAGGGACTTGACAACATGCCTAAAGTGTTAAATAAACCAAAAACAGAAAGAGAAGAGAATCAAACACAAATTTGCATAAGCTTGAAATACTTGAAATTAATGCAGTAGATTTAAATCAATGTGAAAAAATAAACCCAAAAAAAGTGCATAGAGACACGATGAAATGATTGAGGCCAAAAGGCAAATTGACATAACAAAAAAGAGAAATGGAAGCCTATGTAGTGTAGGAAGGAGTTAAGAACACCTTATTGCTAAAAACTATAGACAACATGTCTTGTCCTCATTAGCCAATTGTATTCAAATACATATACCTTCTGCCACCATCTAAACAATACATACATATCTATAATCTAGACTACTACAAACTTGTAGAATAAGTTTAAATATAAGTGAAATAAAACAAGATAACATCCTTATATGGATTTGCATACTGACACACATCTTGAGTATTGGACCACCACTGGCTGAGCTATCTAGCAAGTTTCATTGGTTGACCGATCTACATGGACCAAGTATTAGTTTATGCCTTACAGTCAAGTGATTAGTTGTAGTTTAGTGACAAAATAATTTAAAGGTATTCTTTATCTTGTACATGCTTAGATGTATATGATAAATTCTATAAGATAATTATATATTGCAAATGAAATTATAATTATGAGATTCGTACTGTATTTATGTATTATTCATAAATTATTCCTAGTCATTGTTGTATTAAGACTGGATATTAATAGATCATAAAAAGGACTAGCATATGTTATTTTTTTCCTTATAAAGGAAGTAGTCAATCTCATAGGCTAAAGTATAGAGATACTTAAACAAATGTATGGGTGCTTGTTAGAGAACAAGTTCATTGAACTAAACTGATATGAAAATTCCTTTTGGAACATTACTTGTATATCTATGGAAATTCTCATTGTGATGATTGTATTAGTGATCCTTTGACTTGAGGTCTCCAAACTTATCTTATATAGTGATTGCTATGTTTTGATATTACTTATGACCTATTGTAATCATGAATAGCTCATTCAGTAGTCGTTAGATTTAGCATGAACTATATGGAGGTAGTTGATTGATCAACATAGGATTCATCATCATAAAGCAATTAAGGAGAATGTTTTGTTGTTCTCGATTAGTATTGATTTGAGAAATCCTTGACTAAGGTGAAATGATGTTTTGTAAATATTATACAAATGTCACTAATTGAATCAATAGCTAATGGTGGAGAACTAGTATAACTCAAAATAGCGAAGACATTAATTTCATGCTTTATGTCTAATCAGAAAATTATACGATGAAAGGATTAAATTATACAAAAAATTATGCACAGAAGAGTTAGTCTAAACCACTTTGACATTCCAAAATATTTGGGTAGTCATGAGGCATTGCTAGATGTCAATCTTGATATATGATTATGAATTGTTTAATTGAAGAATTAAAGATAAATTAAAAGGAGTTTTAATTGATCTAATTCTATAGTTCTAATTATGAATTACAATTAGAATTTATATTCATTACCAAAATATTTAGGAAACTAATGGTCTCACATAAAGAATGGGTTAAAGAGAGCAAAGATATTTTAATCAAGATGGACTTAATAGTAAAGTTTGAGAAATTTTATGATTAAATATGAGGGATCTTATTTGAACATAATTGGTATTTAACTAAAATTAATTGTAATTCTAATTAAATTTTATTGAAATTAGAATTTAATTTTAATTAAATTACTAAAATGTCCAAATTTTATTATAAATAGACTTAATCTCTAATTGAGCATATCTTGCTTAACTCTCCTTGTAAGCGTTATAGAGTTCTCTTAACTTATTATGTGAATCTTTGAGGCTGGACACTTGTGTGGCTACAATAGTTAAGATGGATCGATTTTGAAAACAATTCAAGCGATACAACAAGAATATGATCAAGCTTCTAAATTGCTTTATTATGCTTTATATGCTAATTATTTTATAGAATTAAAGTGATTTTTGAATTTAGGAAATAAAAATATGAAAAGGTTTTGTAATTATTTTGTTGTGGTCATGTAACACCCCACTCCCGCGGGACCTGAACTCCATATCGATGGTGATATCCGAGTCCATGCCCTGCGAGGGTGGCATGCTACATCACTCAGTCAAAACCTCAGTATAATTTTTTTTTAACACACAAACACACTCTATGCGAAAATCAGTGGACAATTTGGGCCCGCTTTATCATAACAATACACTCAACAATAT
>JAOTIZ010000003.1:16899311-16913309 GCA_027123425.1 Erythroxylum panamense
AAAACGTGAAAAGGAGAAGAGAAGAAGGAAGATCGTAGGAAACTTGGAAAGAAGAAGGAAAGGAAGAGGAAATCAACAAGTTGAAGGTAAGATTTCATCTTTCTTCTTGCTAGATTAAACAAGGGGATTAAATAGAGATTAGGGTTTGTGTTGGAAATGAAGAAGGAAAAGAAGAGGAAGATGAAATCAACTTGATTTTGGATTTCTAAGCTAGGGATAGCTTAGATGGACTATGGGTGGGTTAGATTTAAATTTAATTTTAGCATTTCTTTGATTCTTGAAGTTTATAAACTTTCATTGAATATGGATTAAATAGAAATTGGTTTATTTGAAGGGAATCATGAAAACCTTACTCAAAAGTAAGAGGAAAGGCAATTTTGAGCTTGGATTTTCAGCAAAAAAATCAAGGTGGGTACATGTTTATAATAAAATAAATAAGCCATTACTGCTTTCTTTAAATGAAGAAATTTTCTGATTTCAATTGTATCCTAAGTGTTGCATCCTTTGTCGTTGCATATTCTGTGAAATCTACTACATGTTCATTACATGTTTTAAGTGATGTTTTTGGAAAAAATGTATGTATAGGAAATCATGTTTTCAAAAAAAAAAGTGTCAGTTTGGGCATCATTAGTTACAAAACAAGAAATATATGTGTTATGTGGGTTTGTGGTGGTCTCATAAGTAAGTCAAGTGCACTTGTCTAAAGGCTTCTCCCACCTACCCGCTAGTGGCAAGGAGCTCCTTCACAGACTCCCATAAGTTCACGACTACGCATGACCATGACATGGGATTGCGTAATACGTTCTGTTCACGGCTACACAGGACCCTTGGGGGAAATGTGTAGTACATTCTATTTTGGATCCACCCAAACCATTATGATGTGCTTATATGTTCACAATTTGTTTGCTAAAGTGAAAGCATTCATGATTTCTGAAAAAGTCAAAAAGTGCATAAATTGTGACTTTGATTTTTGACAAGATCTAAACCTTAAAGAAACTTGCGTTTCTTTTAGACTCAATGAAAAGAAATTTTCAAATGACAAGAAAAAAAAGATTCCAAAAGTTTTGCTTACTTACCTTTTGTTATAAACTTCTTACCTACGAGCTTTCAAGCTCACCCCCTCTCTGTCCCCTCCTCAGGTATTTTGATGGGAAGTCAAGAAAGCAAAAGCATGAAGGAAATACTTTAGATTTGCTTACTTTGTATTTTTGGAGTTTTGATAGAGTTGTAATGTTTGTACTGGTGATTTCGGATTATGATATATTAGAACTTGTAAGTCCCCTTTTGTTTGAGGGTGATGAAATGTAAATGATCATATTTTTTTAGCTGTAAGAAATGCTTTGAGAAGTATGATGGATGTAAATATTCGTAATGATGGATGTAAATATTCGTAAGTTATCGGATATTCACAAGTTAGTTGGGTTCTCGAAATAGGTCCCAACAAGTTGTGGTATCAGAGCAAGAAGATGAATCAGTAATGTTCAAGGAATTTCCATAGGAGTAAGCCCACGTTCATGTTCCGAAGTTGGGCTCTGGAAATCGGTGCCCAACAGGCATCACTATATACCTCATACCTAGCCCTTTGGGTAGGTAAAGCTAGCACTGGTGTAGATGTCAATCATCTCTTCAGCTCTTGGAAACTCATCTCGCATTTATTATCCCACTAAAATTTTATTTCCTTCCGGATAAGCCTCGACAAAGGGGCTGCAAACACTGAGAAACCCTCAACAAATCTCTAATAATAACCAACTAACCCCAGAAAACTACAGACTTCTGTGACATTCTTGTATTGTTCCCATTCAATTATAGCTTCAACTTTGTTTGAGTCCACAAAAATACCTTCCCCTGATACAACATGCCTAAGGAATTCTATCTCCCTCAGCCAAAATTCACACTTTGAGAACTTCGCATACAACAGCCTTTTGCAAAGTATTTGCAGTACAATTCGGAGATGTCTAGCATGCTCCTCTTCATTCTTAGAATATATCTGAAGATCATCAATGAAGACTATGATAAACTGATCTAAATAGGGATGAAACACCCTATTCATGAAATCCATAAATACTGCTAATGCATTTGTCAATCCGAATGGCATCACTAAAAATTCATAATGTCCATCCCTTGTCCGAAAAGCAATCTTGTGCACATCTTTCTCATCAATCTTTAACTGATGGTACCCAGATCTCATATCTATCTTTGAGAATACTGTATCCCCTCTCAACTGATCAAATAAATCATCAACCCTGGGAAGTGGATATTTATTCTTGATGGTAACTCTGTTTAATTGTCGATAATCAACACATAAGTGGAGGGTCCCATCCTTCTTCTTGACAAATAATACTAGTGATCCCCACAGTGAATGACTTGGTCTGATTAAGCCCTTGTCCAACAACTCTTGTCGTTGAATCTTCAACTCTTTCAATTCTGCCAGTGCCATATGATACAGTGGTATAGATATTCATATGGTCCCTACGACCAAGTCAATAGTGAAATCAAATTCCTGATCAGGTGGCAATTCAAACAACTCCTTTGAAAAAACATTAGGGAACTCGCACACAATAGGGACGTCTCCCAGTTCAACCCTCTTTGTCAAAGTGTCAATTACATGTGCAAGGAATGCCTGGCATCCTTCACGAATCAACCTCTTGGCCTTGATCATCGATATCAAACAACTCAAGAGTACTCGTCGGTCACCAGTAAATTTAATCGAAACTCCATCCTGAGGTTCAAACTCCACTTCTTTTTTAAACAGTCAACCCTGGCGATACCTTTCTAACCAGTCAATCCCCAAACTCACCTAAAAATCCTGGAGATCGAGGGGAATAAAAATAAGATCTACATCTAACACAGCATCACCGATCTTTATCTCATAAGCAGTATATACTTCATAGCAAGCCACTTTCTCTCCAAGAGGAGTGAACATAATGAGAGGAGGATCTAATGGCTCCAGTCACATTGACAAAAGACCTTTACACGTCAGTGTCGATCAACACTTTAGCATATTTACGAGAACACACATAACACCTTATAACACTATAGGTTAGCACTCACACAATTTAAGAATTTGCCAATACTATACAAACAAGCATTAAAATATAGCAATACAACATCAAAGAAATATTCATCAAAAAAATACCTATAATCGTGTCTGGATTCACACGAATGTCCTCCTCTGTCATTTCACAAACTCGTGTAGCTGGGCGTTGCTGACTGGCTGGCGGTGCACTACTATCCACACCAGTCCTCTGTGTAGATCCAGAAGACTGAGCACCCGCTTTGATAGTCTCCCCTCAGTGTCTCACCGATTGCACTGAGCTATCTCCTCCATGAGTCAAAGTCCAAATCCGTTGTGGACAATCTCTCCTCAGATGCCCTGTCTCTCCACACTGAAAACACTTACTCGGCTCTGTACACCTGCATGCATGTACATTTCTACAGTTTCTACACTACTCAGACCGATATGATCGAGCTCAAGAAGCAGAGCTAGTAGTAGGGCCAATGCTCTGACCCCCTAGTTGTGGTAACCGCAAGTGGGCAGCTGATGATGTAGCACCTCCAATACTACCTGGAGCTGAACTATCATTGCTTCTATTAGGCTGCTGGCTGAAAGAACCTCCTCCCTTCCTTTTCTGGTTCCCTTCTTCCCACTGTCTCCCACGCTCTTTCACCAATTTCTCGGCTCTCTTAGCCGACTGTACCATCTCCTTGAATGTAGTAGTTGATGTAACAGTCATCCTCTCCCGGATAGCCAAATGCAGTCTTGTCTCAAACCGAACACATAGATTCTCTTCTTCATCCACATATTTAGGGACATAAGTGGCGAGCTCCCTCAACTCTGTCTCAAACTCGTGCACCGATCTAATCCCTTGTGTCAATGTAAAGAAGGCAGCCTTCTTCTGATCTCGATCAAATCTGGTGCAGTATTGTTCGTTGAATTCACTGATAAAATCTCTCCAAATCATCTGATTATGGTAGCTTCCCTGGACATTTTTCCACCAAACTCTAGCATAGCCCTCCAGTAATCAGATTCCAACCTTCAGCTTCATCTCATCAGGCATCCCCATATCATGAAATGTCTCTACGGTTCGCCTCATCCAGGTTTTGGCCTCTATAACACCACCGCGCCCATCAAAAGTACTACACCCAAGGTTCCTTGCCTCTTTGATATAACTTGAAATTTCAAGCATTGGGTGTTGCCCTGGTGTATGACTAGGTACCACTATTGGCTATTGTGGTGGTGGTACTTGTGGTGGCATCAGTGGCGCTCCAACCTCAGGCTGCTGCTGTGCAGTGTGTTGTGCCCACCATGTCATCACCTGTTGCAGAGCTTCTCTCAGAACCGGTGGTAAATCTGACTACACTACTACTAGTGGTGTTACAGTGTGAGGCTACCTATGAGCCGATGAGCTAGCTACCGCTGGTTTTGCGACTGCTTCTGCGCTATGTTCCTCCAACTCGAGTTGCAAAGGTCTCACGTTGTGACACCTTCCCCTTCCTCGTCCAACCATGCTATCACTATAAAATCAAAAAGAAGACATTGTTTAATAAAATAAATCAGGCTAAGCCTAGCTTATTCGCTATCCCAAACATCCCAATGAATGTCGATAAGTACTCCGATCGAGGTCAAAATCATCCAATCGTTAAGGACGTCAACTTAACGATCCAAGACTCAACTTCCTGACTAAAGACTACTCGACTCTTAAGGCTCATGAACTTTTTGAAAACAGAAATAACACTTTTGAAAATGCAAAACCATGGCTTTGATACCACTATAACTCTTCTTTGACCAAAAAAGATGAATTTACCTTATTACCCTTAGTTATGTGAAATTACCCTTATACCCTCCAAACTTTTCCTAAATTTGCAATTAAGTCCAAAATTTGGGAATCACCAAAACTTTTATTTTCATTTTGGTCCTTGGACTTTTGAAAAATATAATTAAGCCCCTTAAATTTATAAAATTATGAATTGGTCCTCCAAGAATTGAAAAATTACAATTAAGTCCGTTAACTTTTAATAATTTGCAAATAAGCCCTTATATACATCAACTTTTCCAATATAGCTTTCTAAGTGTCCGTTAAGTCTATAAATCATGTATAATCACCTCTAAGGCATTAGAACACATTTAATTTTACCACCATGGTCATATCCATCCAATGGACTCGGTTTTATACACTTAAAAACTTATATGTCGGAAATCTCTAAGATTCTGCTTACTGATGAACTCTAAGTTCAGGTAAGGGCACATAACATTATATATCACTAGCATATGTACCAAAAGGATTTAAATACATCTTTGAACTCATATACAACCATGTATATATCAATATACAGTAGTATCTCCAAATACTAAACAACACAGAAGGGCTCAGAAAGTCCAGTGTTACATATTACATTAGATAAAAAGGGGATATATATAAATCTTATGGATTCTTTTCTTTTTTAATTATTCTTTTGAAATTTTGATGTTTGTTTTGTTTTTTATGCTTATGACAAAGTTTGTTTAGTGCCCAGGTATCATGAATCTTAAGTTAGGATGGACATTATGATTTGATCTTTTATTTAATACAATTTGATTGATTTATTGATTCATGACAATTCAATTACGTGTTTTATTATCGAATTAATATGTCTGGGATCAGTTCAATGTATAATTTGATATGTTTGAGATTGAGAAATCCTTTTGTATGATATAACTATCATAATTGGAAGCATTTGTATATAAACCTAAAGATATATCAATATAAATCCACTAAATTAGGGTCAAACCTAGTAGTGAACTTTATAAATCAAGTTATGTAATTTTAGGGGTTTTAACTGGAAAGAGTTTTTAGTTAACCAACCAAGGATTAGTTATTAATAGTCTTGAGAAAGATGTTAACATATATACGAGATTCTAATAATCAATAATTGAATTGTATGAAAATGGATTGAGAATATTAAGGGAATTCATTACCTAGGTACTAGTTATTTGATAATGATTAATCTTAATGTTATCTGCTTTCCAGTTTATTGTTATGTAGAATTAAAGTTTAGCTTAGTTTTGATTAAATTATCATCCTATTTGTTTGTTAGATATTAGAAAAGGGGTTACTACTAGTACTTGTAGCCCTTTTGTGATTGACACTCAATAGTCAATGACATTATACTATAGTTCGATAGGTGCACTTACCTATAAGATCTATAGAGTAGAGATCAGCACTCATATTACGTGTTGAATAACATAAACCTTAACTCTTTCTTCTCTTTTAACCAATATCCCAATATCTTGCTTCATATTTTTTAGTTGCTTATCAAGTTCCTTTAATTAAATTACAATTCTCCTTATTTCAGCCTCCTTTAGTTTAAATATATCTTTCTTTAATTTTTAAATAACATGAACAACCTTCCTAGGAAATTATTTCTCATACCATTAAAAAATTTACAGTTACCAACTTGTAATATGTACAATATTAAATATATGAATACAAATTTTAAACTAATAATTGTAATTGAATTTTAAATCAATAATATAGCGCACTAACTAGATAATTTGGAAATCCTGAAAATTCTTCTCCTTAGATTATCTTTTCTCCACAAAGTCCTTTAACATTATAATAATAGGAACTACTAGATATTGCAGAATCCATAAGCAAACATTCAAAAGAGTCTACAAAGCAGCAAGTTAAACAACATTTTTCAATATAGGAACTGTGTTCCTCAAAGTGATTTCTAAACTAAAATGATTTAGTTAAGACTAAATATTTAAAGGATTTGGAAGAAAAAAATAACTATAATATTTGGAAAAACACATAAAAGAGAATCCAATGGAATGGATATAATAATGGCAAAAATATTTCACCTATAGGTTGTTAACATACTTAGTTACCTATCTTTAACTATTGTATGTAAGATTATGCATAGGGAATAACTTTAAATTTATAGCTTAGGACCTATAAAGCAAGTGTACATAATTATTCAGCTATGAATTTCCTAAATAAACTTAGGATCAAAACCAAAAATTTATGAACTTAAATTAAGTCAGCATGCATTATCCAAACTTTTATTTCCAAATAGTTGGAGGAAACTCTAATGTAACCCTGAAAATGGCTCTTTGAATTCCTAAATCAAGATCAAAACCACCTTTATTAATTGCATTTCTAAAAAAATTAATAATACAATGTCCAAAATTCATGGTTTACAAATTTGATGCAAAACTGACAAGAAACCTAACTTCAAAATGGAACTCAAAGAGAATAAGACCTATGTGAATGTGTATGTCAACCAAGCATATCCACCAGAAACAACACATCCAACTCAACATTTTAGGAATGTAAAACAGTTAAAACTATGTCAAGTTTTACATTCAGTAAATGTCAAGTTTTACATTTAGTAATTGATCTCTTAGAATGATCCAAAAAGACAATAAATTGTTTAATTTGTGTGTAGAAGAATATTTAATCTGCGTGTAAGTTATGTAATTAGCAACACTTATACACCTATGCATGATCAAAATATCTCAAAGACGAAGAGAGGAGAAAAAAAATATTGGAGAGAAAGATATGATATATAACATTCAAATCGTAAATATCATGATGAAGAGTGGAATATTATCACAACCCAACATTGGATCGTGACCAGCACTAAAGGAACAGTAAACTTAAGGTTTACTAGACCCTTAGCAATCTTAAAATTTTGTCAAATTCTTATATCCATAATAAAGATGAGATTTCAAAATGATCAAATTCATAATGATAATAATCAAACAGTTTTAACAATGTATAATAATTAATGTGCTACAATGTTGAGATAGTTAATACAAGGGAAATCCAACATATACAAGAGTACTGTGGCTCTAGAGTCAAAGGTCACTAACAAACATATATCAAATTGCCTGAGGGGAAGAAAACCAATGAAGTATCTTGTTAGAAGAGATCTGAAAAGAAGATCCTAAAAAACAGTTGAAGGGAGTTATACCTCACTGAGTGAATTAATACTATGGTTATGTTATGCACTCCTAAAGATTTTAAATGATACATATATATGTACAAATTGATATATGTATTACATCCATAAATGTAATTTCATAACATAATGATTTTGTTAATAAACATGCATGCATTCTCCATATCAATATCATGTCACATAATCATCACATTCATAAATCACAAATAATAGTACAGGACTGATGAATGACCCTATGACATACCCCTTACCTATAGACTATAGCCATAGGGTCTCTTTTGTTCCACATGGGTCACTTGGCCCAATGTAGTGGACTATCGTTTGAGAGCCACACTCATCCGAACCTCTACAGCTTCACTACGACTTGATTTCCTTTTGAGAGCAAGCTCAACCGAAATATCACAATCACACCACCTATCATATATCTTAAATAGTTTGGCATTCAAGAGTGAACTCGACCGAACCACCCCATCTGTCTCGTATCTTAATCAATGGATCCACCAACGGATCAAATACTAACCCAAATCCATACCTGAACAATTGACTCACTATGCACACTGCCTTATGATACACACTAGGTAGCTCATACTACAATAATTCTCCATTTCTTCACATATCAAGATAAGCATAACATTGCATAACAAAATATGATGTATCAATCCATATGTATAAGTATCATGTGTGCATATGATAATGATGGTGATTTCCATGTTGAATATAAGAATGAATTCTAATGCATGTTTATAACCATGAATATTAAATTATTAGTAGAATGCACTCCTTTGCCCCGAACTTAGTGCCTCGAAGTGGAAGGTTCTACTTTTGATTGATCTATAGAAAGAAAAATAGGATTGACCATTAGGATTTAAAACTTAAGCCAATTTTAAATACCTCAAGAATAAGATCATGACTCAATAATAAAGACCTCTATTTTTTATTTAAAAATGACGACGTCATATTTTACGAAGAGCCTACTAAAAATTTGACATATTTTATCCTATAAAACGAACATCCCCCATCCAAAAGAAGGGTCAGTCCTATAATAAAATACATTTCTATATCTACCAGTAACCATAGCTCAATTTGGATCTCCAAACTACATATCTATGCCTAATTAAATCCACATTTACATCACAAAAATCTATAATAATCCAATTGACAATTTAAGGATACCAATTTTTAAACCCTCATTTACACTAAGTATAGCCAAATATTCTCAATTCTAATCATCAACAACTCAATTTAATCAATTTCATGCATTTTTATAACAACATAACCCTTTCCAAATTTTTATCTCACAAAATATGAAGAATTTAACTTTTATAAAAATTGATTAACATAATATTTGGGAAATTTTAAAATTATTTTTAGTTATTTCTGTGTTGGTCAAAAAATCACCACCACCATTAAAGCGTGGGGTACACGTGCCAACACTAGAGAAGCAGTGATCTTCACCACCCACCCAAAAATGATGAACTCACCTCTAGGAATCCAGCAACACTAGTCTTGCGTCAAAACTTCTCCAGGTTTGCGAGAATCGACGGATTAGATCTCAAAGGTGACCCATTTCTATTCACCAATAAAATGGGTTGATTGGTGTTAGGTTTCCCTCCTTTCCTATCATACATGATGATGGTGTTAGTTTTGCCCAAAAATGACTAAAAATAGGAGATCAGTGACTGACCTAATTGAATTTCTAGTCGTGACTCCTCCAAATTTGGGTTGTTTTTTTATGAAATAAGTTGAGGGGTTTTGTAGAACATCCCGAGAGTTTTTTGTAAAGTCCTAGATCACCAGAAATGGTGGTCAAACGATGAAGGTATGAGTTTCGGAAGTTGGGAGTAAATAGTGACCTATAATTTAAAAAAAGAGTTTAAGAGAGACATGAACTTAAGCTTTTTTAAGCTCAACTTATACTTTTATATGTTTTTCTCCTTATTTGTCCATTATGAGTAATTTAACAAAAATTTGGATCATTACAAATAGAGTGTTGCAAATTTGTTTTCAAAATTATAAGTAGTTTGGAAAGTTATGAACTATATAATTAGACAAACAAGCTAAGGAGGAATATGATAAAAAGAGGAGACAAACATAAGTGCTCATGAAGGTAGAGGAGAAAATTTATAAGCTACTTTTGCTAGTTGGCATGTCTAGTTGAAAAAAGTAGCCCATAATAAATATAAAAAAATTCTACTTGAGTTAAAATTGATGGAATCTTGACAAACAGTTAGGGTTCCGTCAATTTAGAATTTACACTAAACTTTTTTAAAACATTCAACTTCTTTTTAAACATTTCAAAACATTGGCATTTAAGTTAAATTTTGGTGTAAATATTAGGGTTTAAATTGCCCCTTTTTGTTTTATTTTTCTTTTAGTGTTTTTAAGTTAATGGAAATGGAAAAGACTCTTTAAAACAAACAATCCTTTTATAGTTTATATTGATAAAAGGAAAATAATGAACTATACCTACATAAAAATAAACTAAAGTACAAGGTACTTCAATAATGATTTTTTATGCTATGTCAAAAGTTCTAAATTGACTAGAATATCGAGCTTACAGTTAGAGTACTGCAGAAAAATTTATTAGAATATGCTTTTTCTTATCATAAATAAATATTTTAGGATATGTAACACACTTTAAAATGTTCATCAAAGTTCTTAATTAATATAAAAGTTGTACAATACTTTTTTATTTTAAAATTTTTATTTTATAGATAAGATATTTCATTTTTTAAGTAACATTCCTTATTTATTTTATTAGATATATTGCTTGTAACAACTAGTTTGTAATGATTAATTTTTCATAATATCTAAATTTAGTTTTTAGCAACTACAATTGTTTTTTATCAACTATTTTTTTAATTGCTAGGAACAATGTTTGTAGGTATAAATAGGCAATAAGTGAATTATGAGAAGTATCTTTGGCATAGTAGAGAGGTTGCATGAGATATTGAGAGAAGTGCACTTATATGTGTATCAGTATGATAGGAACCCTTAATGCATTATGTAGCACCCCACTCCTGCAAGATACGTGTCTAATATCTTGGGTGATATCCGAGTTCGTGCCCCGCGAGGGTGGCATGCTAGAACACTCAATCATTCAAAAATCGGTATAATTTTTTTTGAAAGAACAACAAACATATTATGTGGAAATCGATAACCAAATCGGGCCCACTTTATTTGTAAACTTTTTCATTCATAACAATACAATCAATAGAATTTTAATAGCCATTTGGGCCCATTTCAAATACAAAAAAATACTTGTAGTCATAAATTGATTACATTTCAAGTCATTTACAAACCTTTCCACTTGGAAAGTTCTTACAACCAGAAATACTCAATTACACAAATTACCACAATTGTAGAAGACTCAATTTGATACAAAAATAAGAAGATACAATTGCAAACGGGAATTGATCCCGACCTCTAACCCTTACTTGTATGCTAAAGGTATATTCCCGTTTGCCTAACGGGATATTCTTCTGATCCTGAAAAATATTTACAAATTTTGGGTGAGTTTTGTGAACTCAAAGAGTGACCATCATCGATGGCTCACCCAGTCACATAACACATAAATTACATTCACATCACTTCACATTTCAAATTCAATACAATTTAATCATTCATAATATGCATATGCAGTGCGCATGAGACCCACTTTCTATTTATTATTTTATTTTGTCCAAGTGCCTAAACTATCCCATATAGGGCTCATTTATAATTGTCCCATATAGGGCTCATTGATAACTGTCCCATATAGGACTCATTAAACGTTGACTCTGTAACATCCCATTACCGATGGGAAGGGTATATTGGTAATTTGGAATGGATTAGGCATGTGCATTCATATTTCGGCATGCACATACATTATTTAGCCTCTATATATTTAGATAATTGGTAATTGTTGCACATACATATGAGTGTACATGCATTCATAACATTTCCTGGCATATGAGTGTAAATGAGTTTATTGTGATAAATGTGTTATTAGTATTCTGAAAATTGAATTGGGGTGAAAAATGAGATCTAGGGGTTTGAATTATGGAATTTGAGTAAATGATTATGTGTTTCATATTTATGGGGATTTTTAGAAATTTTTCTAGAATTTTTGGAGTAATATGTCCGGACCGGAAAAATGACCAAATGGCTGATTAATTGGATTTTCGGTTCTGAAAATGACTGTCCAATGGCACTAGAAAATTAGAGTCATGATTTTAGGAATTATTGTTTAGAGCCATTGGAAATTGGGAGAAAATTTGAATAAGAATTGGATTTTAGGCCCTAAGAAGTGGACAAGTGGCAAGTGACCTAAGTCACTTGCCAAACATGCCTTAAGCCTTTTTATTGTTTGATTTAAAACCCTTTTTCCCTATTGGATTGCTTTGCACGATGCTTTCTCCTCTTTGAAAGAAAATTTGTTTTCCTTTATAGCTTCTTCTTCTCTTCTTCTTCGTGGATCTCCTTCCTTGCTCTTTGTTCCCATTTCTTCTTGCTTGCTTGCTTCTTCCTTCACCTATAACTAATCCTTAAGTTTGTGATGGTGAAGATGATGAGTCTTTGTGTGGGATTGAGTGATTCGGTGGGTGTTGTTTGAGTTAGAGGATTTGAATATTTTGAGTAGTTTGAAGACAAACAAGTAAGTTCTTGCTTTTCATGTTTTAGGTAGTTTGTTTTGATGATTAACTAGAGTATATTGATGGTTAAGATATGTATATGTTTCGGATGATGTAAATTCATGCCTATATCTTGTTTTTGTATTTGTGAGATGAGGGATAATTGATTTTTGGTGAATTGAAGTTTAGAAATGAATTGTTTTAGTGTATTAAGTTGTTTTGGAGTGTTTTATAGGATGATAGATGGATTATATTTTGACAGATGAGAAAAATCTGGGTTTCGGAGAGTTTCTGGAATCGCACATCGGGACGTGCTCATCGCACGCCGCGGCGCGCAAATTTCTCCATGCCGCAGCGAGTACGAGGACGCACGTCGAGGCGAGCGCTAGCCTGCACGCCGCGGTGCGCGCAAGCGCATACGCCAAGTGCTTTCGCCGCGGCGAGGACTTCTTCTCTACGGGAGTGTTTTGGTTCTTTAATCATAAGTTTTGATGTAGAAGTCCAAATGAGTTGGTTCTTGATTTATTGCAAACTAGAGACAAAGATCTACCAGTTTTATAAGAATGGAAATTTTGAATCAATTTTGACAGATCCCAAACTTTGGATGAAAGTTGAGTATAGAATTTAGTTCGATATAAGGATAGTCCCTTTATGTTTGGAGTGTAAATTTTGGAGTTTTCATTTATGATTTGGTGACTATGAGTTTCTATCATTTAGAGATAAAGGTTTTGATGGAAAGTGTCGGGATTAGTACCGAGAATGTCATGAACATGCATTGTACACATTCTAATCGCTGCATGTGCATTATTGACTCTTGTTGATTGTACTTTTGGTAATGGATTTATATTCTGATTGTTTTAGGGGCTCAATTGGAGCATCGATCCTCTGACGTGGCTGAGACTTCCCGGCATTAGTTCGGAAGTTAATTGGTGAGTAACCTAGATGGTTTTTCAATCCTTATATGTTTAAAATTCTGCACTTATAACCTTGTGGAGAATAATGGAGGGCTTATGTGTTTGATCGTGATTCATTTCGGACCCAAAAATGTCTGAAGTATCGGGAACTTTGATATCGAAGTGCTATATGTTTGTAAATTGTGATTTCTTGTTTCTGGATGTGATATGTGAATTAAGGTATTGCTTACTTGGGACATGTGGTATGATTTGTGATGCAAATACTGCTGAATTGAGACATATGCATTCATGCATAAAGGCATGTTCAGATAATGACAGTTGTAACCGGAGCAGCCACCGAGAGCTTAAAGCTCAACGTATCAGGGCCTCAAGCCCACCGTATCTCAGAGCCACAGGCTCACTGTTCAATGCGCCCATTTTGGGACAGTTCAGGCGCACGGTCACAACACTGTAATAAAATGGGAAAGTGTCACATACGCATTGCATATGCATTTGATTGAATATGGGATTGGTTAAAAAGGCGAAAA
>JAOTIZ010000003.1:16924429-16935698 GCA_027123425.1 Erythroxylum panamense
TTGTATTGTAGCTTGAAAATGCCATTAAAGTTTGTAATGCATTTATTTTGGAATGTGAATAATGAGTTATGGATTTTTACCAATCTGGAATTGCGTAGACCAAGTGTGTTTTGAGTTTCCAACGCTAGGTTTTCTAAGGTACACGTTTTTGGATATCAGAATTTGACCTTCAGTTTGTTTGAACCGTTTTGTTTTCTTTAATTCCGAGTCATTTAGATTTTCTTTGGCTCCTTAAGCTTTCGTTTCAGAACGCTTTTTGATCCGATTTGTGTTTTGTTTGCTTTTGGCCCACTTTCGTTTTGTGATCCACTTTGTCTGCCTTTCGCTTCTGCTTTTGATTTGTTTCCATTGTATGTTTTGAGCAAGAGTATAAGTGTTATGGTTTAGTTTAAGTGGTTGGGTTCTGGAAACGGGTCCCAACAATATGCTTCATGGATTGGATTGGAATTGTTGTGAATGTTGAAAAATGCATTGGGATATATGATCATGTTATGCCATGGAATTATGTCATGGCATTTTGATTTGAATGAAAAGAAGAAAAAGAACATGAAAAGCATGAAAGCTTTTCATTTTGATAAAATGATTTTGAGCATTGCTTATGTGCTTTGTTTAGGTGAGAGAGGAACCGTTTCGTAGTCACGTGTATGTCGAAATAAAGCCTTCTCCCGGCTACCCGCTTGTGGCCCACGAGATCCGAAAAGTGTACTCGTTTTGTTCACGGAGTAAACTTCGGTTTCTCTATTTTGTTCCAGGGAATCCTCGAGCCAGCTGATGTGCTTATGTGTTTACGAATTGTGAACAAGTTGAAAATGCATGAATTGTACTGTTGTGATTTTGATTACATGACAAGAATTTTGAGAAACAAGTGTTTTATGATTCAATAAGAATTTTCTACGAGAATGAACTTTTTGAATGGTTTTTGCTCGTTTCTCGGTTGTAAGCATGTTACCCACGAGCTTTTAAGCTCACCCCCACTTTCCGTCCCATCTTTAGGTAAAAAGAATGAGATCAAGAAATCAAGAGTCAAGAGTCAAGAGTCAAGGCATCGTTTGATTATGCATATGTTGTATTTTAGGTTAGATTGATGTAAAAATAAGACGTTAGACATATGTTGAGAATTATGGGATTTTGTATCTTATGTTGTATTTCGGATTTTTTTTATTGATGATGTAATATGGCTTGGAATGCCATTAAAGTTTTGTAAACATTTATCTTATGATGTTAACAAAATATGAATTGTGCATGGATGATGATAAGTGAAACTAGGTATGTTGAAAATTATCAACTTGAGATGATGAATCTTGAGCATGAACTATTGTTATATATATAAGTGAGATATTATGGAAAAGAAAGATAGGATGTTTGGTGAATGATGAGATGTTATTGAATATGAGGAGTCAAATGAATTGAGGTTGAGAGTTGGATGAATTCCAATTGGAAGTTGAATTGTTATGAATGATGTTGTAATAGAGGAAGTGAAGTTGGGATAAAATTTATGTTTTTCCTGAGGGTAAAATGTGTACTCAGACTTCCAAGGTAAAACTGAATCGATCTAGGTAGAATTAGCCAAAGTTGCCTTCATGAAAGTTGTATTTCGTCTTTATAGCTTTCCAACGATATAAATTCTACAATTTTTGGATATCGGAGTCGAGAGATATGATCATTTGAATAGGTGATGTTGCATAGGATGTGTATACCGAATAACTAGAGTATATGAAGTGATATCGCACTAGAAAAGTTGAATTTGGAAAGATTATGAGAAAAAGGGATAATAGAATGGGTTTAGGATCTTTTAGAGGGGTTTGGAGGGTGAAATTTTTGTTTCACTAGAAGGTTACAAGGCCTGCCCGTGTAAAATCACACAGGTCGTGTGTTTCCAGCGCAGGAGCACATTTTCACCCAAAGGTTACACGACCTTCTCGTATAAAATCACACGGGCCTTATGTTTTGACCACTAAATGACTGAATTTCACTTTGGAGTCTCACAAAAGTTGTAGATCTATAAGTCTTCTTTCAAACCGTTCAAACACGAAGTCAATCCGACACCTTTAGTGAGAGTTATGGAAATTGCGCCAAGGCATGTACCATATGAGTAAGGACAAGAACACGTTGTATTCGTTTGGCCATAACTTCTTCGTCCGACCTCCGATTGAGGTGATTTTTAAAGCGATAGCTTCTTAACACATGTATATATCTCCCCAAGAAAATTAATAGTCTTTGGTGTTGAGCTCAAGAAGATTGATGGAAAGGAATTTAGGGATCGGCTAGAAGGGCAACACTTGGTTGTGAACACACTTTGGATTTTTAAGCGTATCTTGATCTATTGAGCTCCGATTGAGATGATTCTTTCTTCAAATTAAACTAGAGGGTTGGAGCTTCAATTTTTTTGAAGAATACAATTGTGGTTATTGTGAATCCATTATGTGGGCTTACCTTTGTGGCTTGAGATGTTATGAGAATGAGAGTGAACTGATGATGGCTAATGAGGGTTCAATGAAATAACTCTAAAAGTTAATACGCTGACATTTATGAATGGTTTCCGAATGTTGGGTTCCAAAAACAGGATCCTATATGTATGGTATCCAACATTGTTTGGTATCAGAGCAAGAAGACGAATCGACGATGGTTAAGGAGGCTTCATTGGATTACGCTCACGTTATATGGTTCCAATTAAGAGTTGGGTTTCAGAAACGGGGCCCAACACTTACATCCTCTTTATACAAAGGTGTGCAGGTCCTTAGTTGCTTCAAATCTGTGCCTTATGTCACATTTTCACCCAAATACTACTCATTTTGTTTATAAAGGCAATTATAACCTATAAATGCACTTAGAGAAAATTAAGTAAAAATATACAACAAAATTATAAAATATCTAGCAAAACAAATTAAATATGGGTGTATAGTTGTAGTAAAATATTCATTTATCAACAAGTAAGGTGGTTCAAGACCTCTTGGATGACTCTCAAGATAGCTGGATGATAGTTGTAGATTGCGTCATGTTTTAGTGGGTGGTTTGGTGTGTGTTTAGTTGTTAATTTAATTGTTTAGCGTAAGTTTAGGTTAGAATTGTGTTTGATAGTTAAATATTTGTGTTTTAAGTGTTTTATGAGTTAGAGCATGCTTTTGATTTTCAATGTTATGTATTTGAGGTGCCTTGATGAGTTTGCTAGTGTTTTAGGATTAATATAAAAAACAAAGGAGCTTTAGAGGAGACTTGTACCTAAAGAGAGTGCCACAATTGTGGCCAGTATGCTAGGATCGTGATAAAAGGCCAAACGGGGGGCCACGATCATGACCAATGTGCCACGATCATGGCCTACTCGACAGACAGTGTGCCTTGACTTTCCAAACTTCATTTTTCAGGGCCATTTTTGACCTTTTAGGCATGAAAAAGGCTCTAGAGTTGCCCTAATTACAAAAACCTATATAGAGAAAAAGAGGAGACCTGAAAAGAAGAGCTCACATTCTTCCACTTTGTGAAAGCTTCAAAGGAGAGAAGAAGAAGAGAGAGAAGAGGAAAAAGAGGAGAGAGGAAGTGGGTCTTTCAGCGATGTTGCCTTCTTAGGTTATCTGATCCAAGTTTTTTCTCCTTTCTATCTTTATTTATGTTCATTTAATGTATGAGATGATGATGGTTTGCATGATGATGAATTTTGGATTGTTGATGATGTTTTAACTTTTATTTCAGGATTTTACCTTGATTTAATGTTAATATAGTTATTTTTGTGTTATTTTGATTAAGTGTTGTGATTAATTGCTGAACTTGCATATTTTGCTAATAAATCGAGAGGGTGAACTGAATAAAAATAATTTGGTTAGATTAATAAGAGTTAAACGATCCAATAAACCAAGTGATAATCATATCAATTATTGTACGGAGAGAGATCCCGTGTGAGATCTGGTAGTTTATTAGAGAGTGTAAGATCTAATTAGAGTTGTGGGTCTTTTTGTTAAAAGAGAGATTGCAAATTTCATAATTTGATTAGGGTTTATGATTTAGGATTCAATGATTATAACTTAAGAAAGAGTAATCTACCCTACGATAGTCTAGAACTGATACCACAATAACACATAATTGACTAGATTAGTATTAGTGATAGGGAAAATCCCCTCTCTTATAATTTGGTAACTGTTTGCGGTTAATTTCCATTATGACTTTTATGTTGCTTGATTTCAATTTCTTTTTGTGTTAAACTTACGAATTAATTTCTTAATATTCATTTTCTCGTATTTACTTTTCTTTGCAATTTTTATTTTCATTTTATTAATTTTTTAGCCTTAGATAACATAGGATTATATTAGTTCAACTTCCTGGTGGGATCGACCCTTCACATACTATAAATCACGACCATGCACTTGCAGTATTTTGAAGGCTATAAATTGTAAATCTTACCCAACATCTAACAAGTTTTTGACTCTGTTACAAGGGAGGCATACGATTAGTTTAATTCTTTTAGTTTAAGGATTAAGAAAATATTAAAAAAAGAGACGAAAGTTTGCTTATAAGGTATAAGACACATCAATTCGAACCCCAAAGCAAGAATGGGGGATCTCATGAGTTAAAAGCTAAGAAGAGATGGAAAGAACGATGGTGGAGGGAAATATATCATAGAGAGAGATGGACCCTTTTGGACTTCATGAGGCCACAACTTAATGATTATCATTAAGGGATTACACGATCATCGGTGCAAGCGACTAGTTTGAGATCAAACCATCACTACTAAACATATTGCGAACCAATGTGCAATTCTATAGGTTAGTCAATAAGGATCCTAATGCTCATTTGGCTAATTTCTTACAGATTTGTGACACCTTCCGATATATTTGGATGTCAAAAGATGTTAGGATGAGGCTCTTTCCCTTTACACTCACAGATAGAGCCAAGGCATGGTTGAATTCACTCAATCTAGCCAACATCATAACTTAGGAGCAACTAGTGTGAGCTTTTCTAGATAAGTACTTCGCTCTAAATAAGACAACGAGACTAATAAAGAAAATGATCAATTTTTAGCAAAATGATGTGGAGTCTTTATATAGAGCGTGGGAGTGGTATAAGGAGTTGTCCTCATCATAACCTACCTAACGAATTCCTTTTGTTCTATAACGAGTTAATCAACCTATAAGGGCACCATAAATGTAGCTACTGGAGGATCATTCATGAGGAAAATAGTTGAAGTAGCACATTATTTGTTAAAAGAGATGGCATATAATAGTTGTCTTTGGACATCAGAATGAAGTAAACAACAACTAGCCTTTTAGGATCGAAAAGGAATGATTGATACAAATTCAATGACAACATTGCAAGCTGAGATCGACAACCTAAGCAAACAATTGAATAGCTTGAAAGCCACCTCTTCCTATCCATTCAAAGCAATTCAACACAACAGTGAGTTATGTGGAGTAGATAGTTATATCGTAGCAGATTGTTTCTTAGAGTAAAATAACAAAATGGAGCAATTCAACTTTAATGGAGCAGAAGTTGGTCAGGAGATAACAATTCTTATTTAAACACATACAATTCGGGGTGGTAGAACCACTAAAATTTTCATTAGTCTAACAACGTTAGGATTCAGTTTAGAAATCAAGAGCCGCATGGATTTCAATAGGATGAATTCAATGACTGTGATTACAAACTGGATAAGATTATAGACAAGCTCGTAAGTATGGATGAAACCCATAAGAGAGTAGAAGGGCAAATCACCCAAGTAACAAGGATTCATGCCCCTTCTATCCTCTACCTTGAAGATCAAGTGGAATATTTTGCCAATGCGTTATCTACAAGAAGAGTGGGAAGTCTTTTCAGCAACATAGAAGTATATCCAAAATAGCAAGTTAAGGCTATCACACTTAGGAGTGGGAAAAATCTAGAAGAACCACTAGAAAAACCAAGTAGAAACCCACCTTGTAGAGGAAAGAAAAGGTTAGAAATGATGAAGAAAAGAATCAGGACCCTCCCTATGTTCCTCCTCCCCCTTACCGATTAAGCATAACGTTCTTATAAATTAATATAGTTACATCTTTAAAGGAGTAAGAGTAGGATGAATAGATGACAGTGGTGTAGAGGTTCAAAAAGATATAGAGGACTCTGTTCAAGAAGTTGAAGAAGTAGAGGAGACAAAGGTGATTAACAAAGAAAGCTAAGAGTTCACCTTCTTACCGAACAAACCGTTGGATTTGATGGAAGATTTAAGGAATTTTGTAATTCCCCATTTTGTTAATAGTTTGTGGCTGAAAAGGACATTACTAAGCTTATTAGGTTACCTTACTTTGATAGATTATGTCCTTATCTTATAAGCTACGAAGCTGAGGTGGAACAAGAACGGAGGAAGCAAACCATTCATAATTGATCCCGCCTAAGTTTCCAAAGTTACAAGGTCAAGCTAATGACCATTTAATTTATTTTTATTCCCACCTTATGTGTTGTTTGTTTGCTCTTCTCACATTGAGGACAATGTGTTTTCCAAGTGTGGGGAGGAATGCTTGTTGTATGCTTTTATTTTGCATGTTAGTTTGTTTTAGGGTGCATTATGTGATTTGAGTGAATGTACTAATGGCTAAGGCTTAACGGAATTGGTTTAACTTAAAACATAGTCTTTTAGGTTGTGAAGATTTGTTAGCTTGTGAAATTAGTGACCTAGGTTACTTTGGTTAAATATACTTGTAATTAGGATACGATGTTAGTATATTCACCCTGTGAAATTGTCACATTCATTTATAATTTTAGGCTAATCAAATAAGTAGCATCATTATTACCTTTTCATGAGAATTACTAGCTAAAGAAATGAGGTAGATTTATAGTGATAAAAAAATTGTGCAAACCATAAGCAATTAACTATTTCACTAGCCTTTGGGTTATGAATAGAGCTAGTAGCTAGTTGTTAGCTGAGTAACCGGATTGACACATATAACAAATGTGTGCCTTTACGTCAAAGGCTATAATGACATTCCAACCAAACTGCTTAATAAAACCATGACCTAGTTGAGCAGCCGGATCAACATTCATCAGAAATGTTTTCCTTTCCATATAAGGCTAGGATTATGTCTATAAAATCAACAAAAATAATGTTTTGTTAAATAAAACCTACCAATCTTTATGAACAACTTGAATTTTTATGAAAACATACTTAGGGATAGTTACATTTTTTATTGACCGAATAATTATCAATGTGTGTGTGCAAGTGATAGGGGTGAATAAACTTAACATTATGGTCTGGATTAGTTTTATATTTAGTCCAAGGTACCTAGATGTGGATTTCACAAGTTAATAAGTTAAAACAACTTGAGGGATAGTGTTTGAAGTTAAATTTAATTCATGAAGTTTGATGCCATTGTTCCATTAGTGCATTTGTACGTGTGTTATGCGTTTGTTTTTGCTTGAGGACAAACTAAAGTTTAAGTTTGGGGATGTTGATAGTTGTGGATTGCATCATGTTTTAGTGGGTAGTTTGGTGTGTGTTTATGTTAGAATTGTGTTAGTTATTTAAATATTTATGTTTAAGTGTTTTATGGGGTAGATGTTAAGTTGTCATTTTTGTGCTAATTTTGTATATAAATCACTTTAGTGTGTTGAAATTATTATTTAAAATTAATGGACTTGTTTTTTAATTGTTCTCAGATGATTTTTAACATATAAAAGATGAAATTGGATAAAAAAGATGCAAGAAAAATAAAGACAACTCGAATTCCCAATTGGAAGAAAAATAATTAACTAAGCATGGGTATGTGCAAGGAAAAAGAATATCTGCATAATCTGTTTTGAAATTAGATTCAATCCACCTAAGATCTTCATGATTTTGGAAATCAAGTTGTTGCCTTACTAATGGGGATCTGCAGCTTGAATATATGGGGAGTGTATCTACAGAAGATTATGAAAGGAGGGAAGAGAGAAGACATTAAAAAATATAAAAGAAGACTTTTTACTGTTCAGGAAGGCAATATAGGGAGATTACATTTTTGCAGTAGTTTTCTAGAATTTTTTGTATTTTCTAGAAAAAGACCAGGGGTGGAAACTTTATATTTTGCTACTTCTCTGTTGGTTTTTACTTTCGTTAGGAGTAGCTAAATCTTTCTTCTTAGTTGAAGGGAACCGCGTTATCATCTATTATGTGTGAGATTTCTAAATAAAGTTTGTTTCATTGATGAATATTGAGTGTCTTCCGCATTGCTTTTTATGATTGAATTGGTTTGTTTCTAGGGTGTGCAACCAGGAATTGATTTGTTTAATAGCCAGATTAGTAGAATATGACATTCAATTTTGCTAATCAAAAGTGGCAATTAGGATTACCATCTTTATGTTAGAGGTGGAAATTATCATAAGGTTCTCAATTTGATTTAACGTATGTCATACATGTGTTGTCTTGTTCATTGGTTTCTTAGTTCTTAAAGCTATTAATCAATTAAATTTAAGATCGTATCTAAGTTTATGACTAATAAGAATGTTTAAAATAAATGTTTCTATTCATTTAATCTTAAAAGAAACATCACCTAATGAATGTTTGTTAATGGACTGAATTTTATATTAAGGATCTATATTAGTGTGATAACGTCAGTGACTCAAAACCAAGGTTTATCTATTGAATTTTCAGATCTGATTATTTTTGTTAATTTTTTATTTCTACCATTCCTAATTTCTTTAATTTGCATAAATCAAACCCCCCATTTGTTTAGCTTTAAACTTATACAACCTTTACCGTTAAAAATTCCTCTTAGGAATGATCTCAACTCTTCATTAACTACATTTTCCATTGTTAGAGTTGTTATTAATTTGGTTAGAGGTGACAGCAGTACCAAATTTTGGCTCCATTTTCGGGGATTTTCTTGATAGTTGTTTTAGTAATTGTTTATGTTTTTGGTTTCATTGCTCTTGATTACCTTGTCTTCTGTTTGTTTAATTTCACAATTTTTTTTTAATTTTTCGATCTTTTAATGGCATAGCTTACTTGAGAAATGCTTTCCTTGATCAATCTCTCAACCCTAGCTTTGAAAATGTGGCGTAAACTTTTATGTCACACCATGTAAGACTTCTCATTCATCAGGGTTCTTCATTTCATAACTTATTTAGCAAGATACGAAGAAGCATATATCTAATTCGAGATAAGACACATTCTATATAAACCATATGACAAGAAAGTTGTACCATTATATTTTGCATCAAACAACAATTATACAACAGAAGCATTAAATACAAAGCATTAACCCACTTTGTGTAAAATTGATCAAAAGATCACTTATAAAATGTGTCGTGTAAAACCCAAATGAACCTTACAATAAGGTTCAGTACATACACCCTATAGATATTACTTCTACTTCTTCATTGTTGTGAACCATCAGTTTCTCCTTCCTATTATTTGGCTTTATCTTGGATATGAACCCCTGCATCGTGGAAGTACCTTATTTAGATGCTCCACTATATAGCCAGTAAATACTTAATGTGACTATCCCAAATTAGATTCGTAAATTAATAAGCCAAGGAGTTAACTGATGGTCTTAGTCTTTCCTTTTAGACCTTATATTGTTGGCTTGTTTATGTCATGTGAACCTTTACCAGCACTTGTTTGACCAACATCAACATATGGAGAAGATTTGAACTTTCTACCTTTGAACTTAATGACCTTCATCTTTGCCTTCCCTTTAGTTTCTTTAAGGGTTATAGTAGTATCAAACTTGAGTTTCTCTTCCTCAGCAACGTAATAGGCCATCTAAGCATTAAAGTTCCATTCCTGATCGAGAGAGTAATATGTCATCACTAGATTACTAAACTCTAGAGGGAGTGTATTTAGAGTCTGGTGAATAATGAAGACATCAGAAAGAGGAATATTCAACATCTTTAATCTACTAGGAAGATGAATCATTCTTGATATGTATTCTATTACTCCCCTTTCTCCCGTATACCTTATAGAAAATAATTCTTTTATCAAGGCACTTATCTCAACATTAGGTGAGACTACGTGCCTCGGGGAGACATTTCCAAGAAACTTCTTCACTATGTCTGTGTCCAGAAGTCCACTAAGCAGATGGTCAGGTATGAATCTCTTAATGGTCGTTAGACATAATCTGTTAGACCGATCCCAGGCTTCATAGGCTACTTTATAAACTCTCAAGCTTATGGATGTAGGTGGAGATGAAATATCTGTCCGTATGGCCATATCAACCTCAGCTATCTCCATAACATTCAATACATCCTACATCCACTTCTTTGTATTGAAACCGATTAGGGTTGCAATGATGACACTGATTTTGTTAACAAAAAAGGTGACTGTAAAATAGCATTGATTAGATTAGCACAAATGTAGGATAATCGCGATACTCAAAGCCATTAAATAGTATCTTTTTTGAAAATATGATTACACATATTATGAAACACCTTTGGGTTGAATACATAATATATGCAGTTAGAATTCCACATAAAAGCAATCAGAGTACAAACCATTAACTCTCATGACACTACCACCTTTAGGCGAAGAGATCATTTTATGTAAGGCTAACACCTTTGGGCATAATAACCAAACTCAAAATCAGAGACATCCCCTAACATGCAAATAGGACAATTCAAAATACTAACTTGAAAGACTACTTTGGTGACTACATCTTCATCAGCACTCAAAAAGTCCACAAACACAAGGGATATATCTTTATGTTATCCTCATATTTTTTTATAGGCATATGATAAGTGACAATGTAACATCAATAAATGCAAAATTCCAAATGCACAATCTCATTGTCACACACTTATGCTGAAGACATTTTTTGAAAACTTCATTTGAGAAAAATCTCAGTAGAGCGACTATCATGCATCACTAGACACTAAACCGACCACTTGAGACATGATGCCTTATGTATCTCCCTTATGGCAAGTTTGTTACACATAAATTGACTAAAAAATGGCTTTAGAATGTCTTAATTTCTTTTCTGAGTAACTATCATACGATCCTAAACACTGAACATAAGACCTAAGATATGAAAACTTGAAGTATCTCTCTCATGTGATGTCCAAAGCATGAAATTCACTCAAAATTAGATTTAGAACGCCTAAATTCCTTTTCTGGAGTTAAACTCTAACTTATTGTTGATGTAATAAATAAAGAAAAATAGAAAATTTTACTTTATGAATTTCTTGGACTCAAAAACTGTAAGTGGTAAGTCGACCTGTACCATGTGTAAGTCGACTTATGCTTGCTCGGTACTGATAAGTCACCTTGTTCACCAGTGTAAGTCGACTTATGCGTGTACAGTATCGTTAGATTGTTAGAGTAGTGCCCTAAAGGCAATCC
>JAOTIZ010000003.1:16967996-16978393 GCA_027123425.1 Erythroxylum panamense
GTTCCGAATGCATCCAGCTTCCAAGGAGGGCGCATGCAATAGGAACCAAGCAATTAGAAAATCCGATCCCACAAAAGTTATATTCATGGGAAAGTTATATTCCCATCAAAAGACTTCTGAGTTGCGAACGAAGATAACTACCTTCACTCAGATGGAGGGAGAGTCATTCCATGAGGCATGGGAATGTTTCAAACTCTTGCTAATCTAATGTACACACTATCATTTTCCACTTCACATGCCAAACCAATTATTTTATAATGGATTGACACAAAAGTGTCAATACACGATGGACAATGCAATAGGAGGAATTGTTGGAGAGAAGACGGTCGAAGAAATGTATGAAATCTTTGAAATGTTGGGGGTCAATTCTCAACAAAAGAGCATGAGGAGAAGAAGAGCTGGAGTTCATGAAGTGAGCTCAAATCAAGAAATGGCTATGTAGTTAGTTGAGTTAACAAGGCATGTAAAGACGCTAACTATGAGACTACCCAAAACATTCCAGACCAAGAGGTATGTGCTATATATAGAACTTATGGTCATGGAGTTAATGTTCGTTCGTAATCTTACGAACCTTTTGTAGATGGGAAAGAACAAGTGAACTTACTTAACAGTTTTAAACCAAGGGAGTGAAATGATTCGTATTCAAACACCTACAACCCTGGATGGAGAAACCACCCCAATTTTTCATAGAGGTTCAACAATCCACTAGTACATCCCTAACTACAATACTAAAAATTTTCAGAGGCCAAATTATTTCCAAAGGCAATCCTTAATTCAAAACCCATCGAGCAAGCCTTATTTGGAGGAAAGCTTGAATGTATTTATTCAAGTAACTACTTAAAATCAAGAAATGAACAATAAAAGATTTGATTCCTTGGAGGAATCTATGAAGAGGATTGAGATCCAAATAGGGCAACTCACTTATCAAATGTGCAACAATCAAAAGGGAAAATTACCTAGTCAACCTGAGTAAGCCCAAGCAGTTACTATTTTGAGAAGTGGAAGGGTGATTGATATTCACATTGAGATTCTTCCTAATATGTCTAATGCTACTAATCAAGAGGAGGAGAGTCTCATAAGAGAAAAAGATTAGCAGAAGGAGGTAAGCAATAGGCATGACTCCTCTAGTCACATTCAAAAAGGTCAAAAAATTAAGCAAGACACGAAGGACAATGAAGGAAGAAAACTGCATAAAGCGATGGATCCTTGTAGACCACCAATTCCATATCCAGTCATCTTAAGGAATCGAAACAAGATAAGCAATTTTTGTACTTATATAATATGTTTTTTAAGATTAACATTAATCTACCCTTTTCAAATGTGATTAGGAACATTCTAGCTTATGTGAAGTTCTTCAAGGAACTAAGCACTAAGAAACAAAATTTTGAGCCTAAAGAGAAGGTGATAGTTTCAGAAGTGGCAAGCACAATTCTTCAGCATCAATTACCCCCAAAATTGAAAGATCTAGGGAGTTTTATCGTGAAAGTGTCAATGGATAATGGGGATGAGATTAAAGGTATGCTTAACCTTGGAGCAAGCATAGAGCTTATATCACACTCTATTGATGAGAAACTGGATCTAGGATAGTTAAAACCTACAAATATATGCTTACAATTAGCTAATAGGTCAATTCATTATCCGAAAGGAATAATGGAAGATGTGTTAGTGAAGGTTGGTGGATTAATTGTCCCTATAAACTTTGTGGTCTTAGACATAGGGGAGGTTAAAGAGTAAAGGAAAGATCAAACCATACTCCTAGGGAGGCCTTTTATGGACACTACCAATACCTTAATTAATGTGAAGAACGGGAAACTGAGCATGACTGTTTTGGGAGAAACAGTAGAGCTTTCAATCTTTAATGTTAAACATATTCCTACTACTGATGTTTGTGAAGATTACTCTTTTGTTGTTCAATTTAGTTCTACAGACCTTGATTTTGCATTGCAAGAATAATAAGAAAAGAAGTTGGGCTTGGTGAAAGAAATTGATAACTGTTGTCAATTGCTAGATGATGTAACTAAAGCAAAGGTTAGCAAATTCTTAGAGAAAAATCCCGATGAAGAGAAGAAAACAATGCAATCAATCATTTTGAGCGATCCACCTTGAGCATGATGATTGAGGTGCCCAGCTAAAAGACATTAAAAAAGCGCTAAATGGGAAGCAACCCATATAATTTTTGTTTTGTTTTTCAATTATTTGTTTGTTATTCCTTTTTAATGAAACTTAACTTAATTTGTTTTCTTTTTGCATATGTACAGGCCTACTTTTCAATCTCTTCTATTTGTCTTCCTCGCAACTGTTTTCCACTCCTCAATGTAGATGCCATGCTTATTCCTATGCTCCATACCACATCAACAAAATCACCACCCACACTTTTGTATCGTATTTTTATCATGTTCTTTTTATTATTTTTACTACTTATTAGTTTAATTTTTTAACTTTAATGATTGTCCTTATTCATGCTATTTTATATCTTAGATCCCTCTTTTACTTTTTATATCACATTAGTAACAATGTGATAGTTAAGTGGAGAAGGGAGTATTATTGGAAAATAAATAAATAAAATCAATTTATTTGTGTGTTATGTGTTTGTTTTTCCCGTTTAGTAGTTAGAGATCTATGGTCATGAAATAAACTCGATCGGGATTAGAAATGCATAATATGAGTGAATGAGTATTCTTGCATGCTTAGGCTGATTGACTTGGATTTCGATTAAAAAGACATTACCTTGATGTGATAGATAAATGACTTTTCATTTGGTAAGACTTTGAGTCCTTTTGAAATATTTAACACCAAATTCAAGTATTCTTTGATGAGAGTGTTCTTTCATGATTAAGGAACTCTAGAACTTGGTTGCAAATACTAGTTAAGATCACAAAATCTTACGCAAACATTGAAATGATGAAGTCAATTAGGATTTACCCTTTTTGTTTAAAAAGCCATCGTAATTTTATTCTTAGTGATCCCCCTTTAAGCTTAACATGAACCATTTCTTCTTTAAACCCAAAATGTGAGCCTTATCCTTGATTATTTAACTTTTTTATCATACCTACCATAAGGAAGAACTGACCATTTGAATGGATATGATTGGTTTTAGGGAAAAACTACTTAAATAAGTGTGGGGGAATCATATTGGTTTTTGAGTTAGGAATGGGTATGGTTGTAATAATTTGTATCTCTCCTCTACATTTTACCTTTTCTAAAATTGATATCATTGTTATAAATAAACAAAAAGGAAAAAAGAAAGGAAAGGAAAAAAAGAAATAGAAAAGAAAATGAGATAATAGAAGATAACAAGAAAAATGAAATGCAAAAGAAGCGACATAAAAAAAAAGAGGAGGCGGGAGGAGGGGGGTGCGCGAGGGAGTGCTAATCTTGGTTATTGAGAGGAAAGAATTGAGTGTTTCATGCTTTATTGTTTTGCATTATTTTAAATACTCAATTTGTTCTACGGTTTTAAACGATTTTCCTTTTTCCTATCTTTAGCCTGGTCCCATTTACAACCAAAATAAAAATCTTTGGATTGATGTTTGTGTTTGATATGAGTGGTAGAGATTGGATTGGTAAGCAAGCTTATGGCAGATTCCTTACAAGAAATGAACAATGACTCAATATATCCCATATTTGAATGCTTGAGAGGATGGAGAGTGGAGTGAGTATCTATCACACTTGTTAATGGTCTTTGAGTTAAAGTACTTGTTAATTTTGGCTAAGCATATGGAGAATAATCTGTTCATGGAGTATTATGAGTTTTAATTTCTTAGGTTGTGCTTATTGAAATGATCATTGATATCTTTGACCATTATTTGGGAACATTGTTGTTTTCATTGTTTGTTCTTGTATAGTCTAGTATTCTTTATTTTGCATAGGGACAAGCATAGTTTAAGTGTAGGGGAATTGTTGTGTCTAATTTCTATTGACTTTGCTTGCCTTCATATCTTGATTTTGGTTACAAATTCTTGTGTTTTCATCCAAATGTGAGATGAATTAAGTGGAAATGATATTAATATTACGTTCATGTTAGTTGGATTATCTTGTGAATGTTGCAAGAAAAATTAGAAGAATTATACATGAAAGGATGAAGTGGGACATGAACAATGCATGCAATTAATTAATTCATGCATAAATGGTGTCACACCTATTTATAGGGTGTGATAATGTTGGTCACACCCGTGACGACCTCATGAACACCCATGATAACATTTTCTTTAATTGTCAAACTTTTTACATGGCAACTACAGGTTTAAGGGTTCGAAAACCTAAAGCTAAAATGAGACTACAAATAGACTAAAAAGAGCTAGCGTTAGAGGAGGACTCATTTGGGGACATTTTGGGACACAAAATAGCAAGAAAGAAGGGGAGAAGAGATGGAAGCACAACGAGTAGTTGGGTGAGCAAAAGAAGAAGAACAACAGAGAGATGGAAGTAGTAGGAGCCTTCGATCATTTGGGTGAGAACCAATCAAATGTAGAAGGCGAGAGCTAATGAAAAGAGCTTGAAAGTGGCAGGAGATCACCACAACTCCCTCATCCAATCCTTGTTTGCTTATTTTGTTCTTATTTGTTGCATTATTTCTTTGTTATTTTTTTGGATTTAATCCTATGTTAGTTGATAGACTCATGCTCTGTTAACTTTTGGTAGTTCATTTTAGTTATTCAATTGATTTATATATTTAATACTTCTCTTATACTGATAAAGATGGGATTGAAGTATATGAAGATGTGAATCTTGTTTATTCCACAATGGGTTGATTTCTTTTTCTTGATAATTAATGTAGCTAGTTTAGTCAAATATGCATGATTGAGTTACTTTGCTGTTATCTTATGTTTACTATAGTTTTTAAACTGAATGGATGTAAAAGTATGAACAAACTTTGCATTATTTTGGTATTAAACGAAGGATTGAAAGAAGAAGTTTAATATGGAATGAGAAACTATAGACGCTTAGGTTAAGAATCAGAAATATATTAACTTAAGTGGTAATTATCAGTCTAGTTTTTATAATTAATTTGGATGATAACTTGTGGAATAAGAAAGTTAGATTTAGTTTATTATTCGAGTTGATCTTAGAACCTAACTGTTAATTTTAGTAAGACAATTATCCAATCATTTCCTCTTAATCAAGCATAGGAGATTAAATTAGTGAAATTAATTCTCAAGAGTTTCCCACTTTGGTTAATCTATTCTTTTTTTTTTTGCTTCCAGTTAAATTAGTTTACTTTTTAGTTTAATTTTGTGATTTTCTTTAAAGCCTTCACTTAACAAATCGAGATAGAATGTTTAGGATTTCATCTATTTTTACTTTTGTTGGAGAATAATTTAAGTGAACCAATTTCGCCTTCCTAAGAGATGACCCTGGGTAATCAACTACAACTACCTCATATACTTACAAGTAAGATAGTCTAGTTATTTTTATAAATTATTTTGGCATAACATCAATCAAATTTTATTTTTTTTAAAAAATAAAGTAGAAAGTTATCCTTTCTAATTTTTGACTTTAACTTCATATAACTAATACAAAATATGCCAACTAGTTTGGATGTATGTAGGACAAAAAATTTGTTTAATTATGAACCATTTTAACACTAGACTTTTTAAGAACGACTTGTATTAGAGACTCACCTAATAGATATCTGAAATAGGAAAACTTATTCCAACTTCTAGAAGTTTTAATATTTCCTTTTTCACCGCCTCTAATATTAGGGTTTTTAATCTCCTTTAGGCTTCTCTTTTTAGTTTGTCACATTTTTTAACTAAAACTTGGTGTATATAAATTAAAGGAGTTATTCCTTTAATATCAAATATAGTCTAGCCTATAACCCTTTTTTGATCTCTTAGTCTTTGAACCGACTTCTTTTATAGATTAAATATCAAATAATGAGGAATGAATACTAACAATGTCTCATTGCATCATAAGTAAAGTATGCTGATGTTAGATTCAAATCAAAGGACTTTTAAAGTCAAAGGTAATAATTTGTTTATGAGAATTATGAAGATTTATAAAATAAATATTAAATTCTTATAGCTTATGTTCTAAAGAGTGTAAAGCTAACACAATCTCTATAAGTTCCTGGCTAAATTCTACTTCTTATTTTGTTTCCAAAGCAATATGTTTGGTGATAATAACCTCTAACTCATCCTTACCATCCATCTCAAAAACCATTAACTATTGAATCAATAAGATTAATAGAGTTAATTGAAAAGGCATAATGAACATAATAATAAAGTTTTATAACTTCAAAGATATTTAAATGGATTACTTCACCATAAAACTCTATTATGATGGTACCATCATGTACATCTATTTTGAAAGAGTCATATTTAAGAATGGTCTTTCTAAAAGAATTGGTATGGGGGGTAAGGATAGGAACCATCATCCATATTAATAATGTAAAAGTCAGCCATAAAAAACAACTTATTTACCTACTTAGGAGCATCCTTAACCACCCTTTAGGGTATGAATTAGTATGATCTGACAATTGGATAATAACATCAATTTCTTTTGAAGGTCTTAAATTTAGTAAAGAAAACATAAATAATGACATGGGCACTGTTAAATTTAATATAGCCCTCTCAACAGTGGTGTTATTTATCTTACAACAAATTGTGAACATATTTAGGTCCTTGCACTTAGGAGAAATTTTCTTTTAAAGACTACTAAGACACTCTTACCCATTCTCTTCTTCTCATCATCGTTTAGTTTTCTCTTATTAGTACATAACTTCTTAAATTTAACATACCTTCATATCTACTTGATAACATTCAATAAGGGGATGTTGACTTCTATTTTCTTAAACATTTCTAGGATCTCCTTTTCTTTCTGTTCTTCTTTGGACTTGCTAAATTGCTTGGAAAAGGAGGAACAAATTTATATTCATTAGAGGAGGAAACTTATGTTTAGTTTTAATTGTAGTCTCTTCTCTTATTTCTCTATAACTTCTTCCTTTTCATTATGGACTACCCTGTTTAGTTTGGGATAACAACTTCCCTCCTAATGTTATTACACTACTCAATGTACTTACACTACAGTTTCCTTTGGGTTTGAAAATAGTTTGTGATAGTAACTTCCCTCTCACTAAGGCATCCAGTTGACTAGTTATAGTTGTCATTTGACTTATTTGATGTTTCAAACCTTGAATATTAGCAACAAGGAATTTAATAAAAGACATACTTAATTAGAAGTTTGATTTCTTATTGTTTAGAGAGGTATGACTGCTTGTATTATTAAAAACTTGGCTAAGTTTAAGTTGTTGAATGATTTACTTAAGGTTTTTTAAGCTAAAATTAGGGTAATCCCTCTACTCTAACAGGGTGTTTGGTTCACCTGCTGGAATAGATAAGGAATGGAATGGTTATTCTTAGGAATAGAATAGATGAGGAATATAATGGAATAGATGTTACTTAGTTTGGTTTATTCCTAAGAATTTCTAATGATGATGTATGCCAATGTTTGGTTTAAAAACATAACTTTGAGACAACAAAGGAATAACTAACAAAAAGACCAAAACATCTATTATAGTCTCCACTATTATTATTATTATTAATTCCCTTATTATTATTATTAATATTAATATTTTAGTAGTAGTAGTAGTAGTCGTAGTAGTAGTTGTTGTTGTTGTAGTAGTACTAGTACTAGTATGATGATGTATGCCAATGTTTGGTTTAAAAACATAACTTTGAGACGACAAAGGAATAACTAACAAAAAGACCAAAAAATCTATTATAGTCTCCACTATTATTATTATTAATAATTTCCTTATTATTAATATTAATATTAATGTTTTAGTAGTAGTAGTAGTAGTAGTAGTACTAGTAGTAGTAGTACTAGTAGTACTAGTAGTATAATAAAGATTGTCTATACCTATTCCGCATTTCATGGAATAGGTAAAGACAGGGGGAGCTATCTTTGGTTATTCCTGAAAGTGTAAGAATACATCAGTAATAGAATAGCTATTCCAGTCATCCAAACATGCCGTAAGTTTTATATGATTGCATTGATATCAAAATTTTTTGGTGGTTGTCCCAAAAATCCACCTAATACCTTTACTTGCTCAATAGACTTCTTTTGATGAATTGGGCATATATTTGTTATACAACCCATCACTGAGTAAAATCCATAGGTCTTTACTATTTGCATATTACTTATAGCCTTTGATAATAGGGGAAATTAGATGTGAAATATGTTGTTCAAAGGAAGAAATATTTATCTTATTGATACACTTTGGTAGTGGGTTAAGCCTTGAGCCAAATATTAAGAGTTGGTTACCATGTCTATAATCAAACTCCTATTAGCTTTTAAAGTTTTCTTCAACCAATGCTTCTTTATTCGCAACATCAATCATACTCATGTTAATGGGTGTTAGGCCTAGATAAAAGTATTAAATAAGAAGTTGTTCACTGATTTGATAATGAAGGTTGATGGAATATAACTTCCTGAAGCATCCCAACACTCATATATAGATTATCCATTGTGTAACCTCACACCACAAATTTCCTTTTGAATACTTATGAAGCTAGATAATTCCTCTGCAAAAAATACTCTCATCATCTTATTCCATGGTAATACTCCAAAAAGATAAGTAATAAATCTTATCCTTTTTTGAATCCTTTAATGAAGACAAAAACACAATTGAATTTGGTTCTTGATTTTACAAATCTTTGAAAAATAATCAATATCCCTAGCCATAAAATCCTTAAGTATAGATCTAGAATCCATAATTATATTTGATATGAATTTGAAATATCTTCCTTTAATGGTTAAGAAGAACTTTTTTTTGCAATCTAAAATTCCAATAATTCATATATATTAATTAGTAGAAGCCCACATGCATGGAACATGATTATGGAAATGTAAATAAATATTTTACTATGAATATGATGGAAGAGAGGCAATAGTTCTTGTATGAAAGTTTTGTTGTAATAAGTTGAATTCTAAGATAATTTATAATGTGAGTACCAAGTTTGAATCCAAATAAACAGAGGAGTTCCTTATTAAGTTTAGGAGAACTTGTTGAGATAAAAAAGAAAATTTTGTTTCTTATAACTATTAGACTTAGGAGAGACATAAACTTCTTTAGACAACTAAGAAGCAAGAATAAAGAATTGCCATAAGTAAGTGATTGAAAATAGCAAGTCATCTACAAAAGAAAGGCTATAAATCCTAATTTTAGAGTATTTACAGTGGGATTTAAAGAAAGAACTATGATATCACTTTTAATGGTATGCCTTACTAGCAAATATTTATATAGTAGCATGAGCAAAGATCGATCTCATAAAGAGTGTCTTGAATGACTTTATGCTTTACAAAAAAAACAAATAAAAGGTGATTCATATTTTAGTGAAAAAAATGTAAAAATATAACCAAAGATAATACAAATGAAAATATAGGGAAAAATTAACCTTGATATTAGTTCATATTTACCTATGAAGTTGTATACTAAATATCAATACAAGAATAAATTAATTTATAATTTGAATTTCTCCATTAGGGTTAATTCATGTCTTTCTTTTATTATAATTAATTAAGAAGAGATGTTAACTAACTGACTCTAACTACCAAAAAACCAAAGTCAAGCGTGTGAAGATTTAATATAGTAGTATCTTTAATAATCAAAAAGATCAATGAAATAGAACAATATGAGCCAAGTGTTTATATTTAATTCAATCAATTTTTCTTCCTAAGATTTAATACATCGACCTAACAATCCATTAAACCTTTGTTGCTTTGTAAATCAGAGGGATTAAATGTAACATCCCATCACTGATGGGAAGGGTAAATTGGTAAATTGGGATGAGCTAGTAGGTTATTGCATATTTTGATATGAGCATACTTTTGGCCTCTAATTTTAGAGGAGTGAGATTTTGTACATGCACATATAGGTACATGCATTCATGACATTTCCTGGTAATTATGTGTGAATCTGATTTGTTTGTGAATTCTGAGATAATTGTGTTTGAAAATCTGAATTGAAATGTTCTAGGAGTGGTTATCAATTGTTAGTGGCTCTTAGAATGTTTTTGGAAAATTGGGAGAAAATGTCCGGACCGAAAATTTTTCGAGTGACGGACTGATTGACTATATAGTACTGGAATAACTATCTAATGGTAATGGGAAAATTTGACACATGCTGTTAGGAATTTTAATATGCCGAGCCATTAGAATTTGGAGATGAATTGGACTAGAAATAAATTTGGAAAGAGAAAGATTTTAGTGAGTAATTGAGCAAAGGACATGTGGCAAGTGTGTAGGTTATGAATCATTTAAATGCCTTAGGTTTTAAAATTGGACAGAAAGCTTCCTCCTCCATCCTAGGGCACGCGATTTTCTTCTCCTTCGATCGGTTCTTCTTCTTCCTCCTTGTGTGATCGTTGGTGTTCGATTCTTCCTTGCTTCTTCTT
>JAOTIZ010000003.1:17039708-17059115 GCA_027123425.1 Erythroxylum panamense
GTTAATTTTTAATAAAAGTTTAAAAAAATCAAATTTTCTGAAAAGTTAAAAATTAAAAAGATATTTTTAATTTTAAAGATTAAGGGAATTTTTTTAAAAAATTTAAATTATAAAAAATCTGTATCTCTTATCTAAAATTATATTTGGAGCCTATCTACCATACTTGAGATAAAAGTTGAGAATTTTCTCTTTCTAGGCCGATCAGTACTGCAACTTTTAGTACTTGTGACGAGATTATCACATTTCCACCGACGATCTGGTCAAGAACTTATTAACTAAATTCAGCCATTCTCATGAATATTTGATTGAAAGTAGATTGCTCGAATTGAAGGTTACCGCCACGTTTCTTCCTGAATCCCCCAAAAAAAAAAAAGAAAGGAAAAACAAGAGCAAATCCCTTTGAATTTATATCGTGATAGATTAGAGGCATTGTAGTATTTAAGAGTACACTTCTTCTTTTCTTTTGGGTTTGTAAAAGTAAAACTACTATGAACATTCTCTAATCTATGTTGTTTTCTTTTGCAAGCAAAATAATCATTTAGGGTTGACTAACAAGCAGCTGAAGGTTGTCTTGATTGGAGGGTGGGCGTCCCAACTTTAGACGACAAGGTGACAACTGCGGCGGCGGAGGTGGTGGTTGTGATGGTGGGACCCCCTCTGTCGACCGTGGTAGTGGTCACGCGCTCGCAACGAGGACACATGCTAAGGGTTGATGCTGGTAGAGGCTCGCAAGTGTGAGGAGATAAAACGGTTGGTGGACCAACCTTCAAAGCCCTAAGCTCTTCTACTTCCCTTTGCAGCCTCCTGTTTTGTTCTGTTAGAGAACCGAACCATCTCTTCAGGTACTCGCACTCAATCTCTGTCTGTTTCAGCTTGCTCCTGAAAAATAAATATGTTGACCATCAGTGACATTAAGATACAAGTCTAAACCAGCGTCTAATAACAATCGACTTCCTAGACGTTCAAACTTCAAATGTGTTTGAAAAAAAAAAAAGACTATATATACCGATCGATATATACAAGTCTGTATACTAATTTATTTTCTGGTAACCGTGTGTTTGATTGGGTTTAAGTTGTGCACCTTTCACTACTCTACTAATTGAAAGTAATTACAGAAAAGGAAATCAGATTTAAACCTAGACGACCACCAACAAATTAAAAGTTTAAGGTAATGTGACTCAAACACTCAAGTTCTATAAATCAGTAGCTAGTGCATGCATGCATCAAATTTGTGAATGAGACTAGTTAAGTGTGGCAATGTATTAACTAACTACTAGCAAAAATAGTCAATTGCGTTATAGATTAGATTGGTCTAATTGGTTGGGTGGATCCATATAGGAAAAGAACAAAATAATCATAAATTCTTCAGTATGAGTTTATGATTCACAACAAAAGATAGTTGGTAGCCATGGATATTGGACACTTTGTTAGAGTATTTCGGTCTTCCTTTGCGGCCTTACTGGGTGTAATAAATACATGCACTAGCAACCATTTTCCTGTCATGATTAAGCACATGCAAACCATTTGAAATATCCAAATTAAATTTACATTTATTTATTTTTGGGTACTTGAGGAAAAGGCTTTAATTTTGACTCACCAATCAATAATTCTTCCTAGTAAAGATAATTAAAGTGATGGGCTTTCGGTTCAATTTAAGACGACCTTTTATAAGTCTTCCTTCAAGAAACAATCAAGAAGTTTGTAGATTTTAACATAACCACAGATCGAGTCCCTTTTCTTATATAGAATAAAAAAGACTCCAGCAAACTGTAGTTAGACAGACCCATTTTGCAGTTTTACGTTTCACGAATTAAGAAAAATTAAGAAATTACAAATAAAATGGAGACAACTATGTGCTTGCGTTGCCTTTCTTGATATCGTTCAATAATGCTAATGTATGATGATAGCAAACAAACATGAAATTATGGTTAGTCCAAAGAATGATGAGTCAAAAGGAACACCTATTAGAGAGTCATGATATGACTAGCACACGAGGCAAATTAATCCAAAAGAAAACTTGCATCTCAATACCCAACCATTCCGTATTTGAATTATAAATAATTCACAAAAACACACACACATATATATATATCGGTTGACATCTAGACAATCATCATTATATGGGTTCACAAAGGAGAGTTCACGAAATAACCTCATCATGTGCTTGTTCATAAACATGCTGAGGTCTGAGCCACCTGTCTGTTAAGTGTCAGACTGGAATGTTAATTTTATTAATTTTTGAGTTGTACGACGGACTCTTAACATACGCTGGAACCAAAACTCCAAATCAGTCCATTAAGTATTGCCATTCCCTTAAGTAATATATATATTTAGATCATGAAGGGGAAGATATATATATAACATCAGAAAAACAAAAACAGCATTTCTTTTAAGTCGTTAACAATACGAGTTCACTTTTCAGGTGGAATCTTCAATGCATAGCTACAGCCACAGCTACATTCAGGTTATATTCTTTTGAAACATTCAAAACTCCTTTCTCAATCCAAAATTTTCATTCAATGCATTCATCAATAAATAATTAGCGACTAATTGATTGTCAACTTCTACGTATCTTTCCTTCACCCTGGAAAAATTAATATTTTTATCTTGCTTTACTACATGAAAAGGACATACTAACATCCCAAAACCTCTTTTCTACCTGAAACGTAGAGCACAAAGATAGCTCTAAGGTGCTTCGATCATCTATACAAGGTGTAGAATAATTTAGGCCACGAAAATGACCAAACCATCATAACATGTAAATCAAGAATTTGGTACTGTTGTTGTCTTCGAGCTTATATTATATATTGGATCCAAAACCATTATTAAGGATCCATCTCTTCCAAACTTTATGACAGTACGATATTTACGGGCTTAGAATCTGATTCAAATAATCTTCTTTTGTGATATTCTGTCAACTTTGATATCTACTCTACTATAACTTTTATTCCTAACCACCAACAGAACTAAAAAAGGAAGCAGAGAGATGTAATTAATGACTAGTCACGTAATTAAGCATTATATATCTAAGGTGCAGTACCTGGCCCTACGGTTTTGAAACCACACCTCAACTTGCCTTGGTCTTAGCTTCAACTGCAAAGCTAATGCCTCCTTCTGTCGCTGCAGAGTCCATAACAGCGTAATATATAAAAATATACATGCCTAGTTTCTTATTTTGACTGATGTTGACATATGTAATACATGAATATAAAGGAAATAGAAACAAGAGAGAGAAGGTTTACAGGGTTTAAGGTGTGGTGTTGCCTGAAACTTTCTTCAAGAAGACGAGATTGTTCTTTAGAGAGACGAAGTTTCTTTCGCGGTGGGGCTCCATTGGTGCTTTCTTCTTCATCTTCCATGCCAGCAATGATCCAATCTTCTTCTGCCCCTGATGGTATTTGATTTATGTCTAGATCCCTCACTACACACCCCCCTCGATCACGTATTCCATAGGATCATTTCCAATCATCAATTAGAGAGATGTTGATATCAGAGAAATTATGATCGCATGAACTTGAAGAAAGAAAAAACTGGAAGCAATTCTTAAGAAAAAACACATATCATAAGCATGCAAGATAACAGAAGGTAGTAATTGATCTAAAGGAACAAGTATCAATGGAATTATTCGATTATCAATAGAAAAGAAAAGAAAAGAATCGCTCTATTAGAGTGCTTGTTCGTGTGATGGTGTGATTAGAGAGACGGGGTATGTATGTGTGGAGTAGGGCCATGTGAGAAAAAAAGAAGTATGTTGCTTACCAGAAGAAGGGATAGAAGGGGATGACGAAAAGCCAGGCATGGATATAGTCAATTCCAAGCTTGATGAGCTAGTAGGTGAAACAGCCATGAAAGTTGCTACAACTTGAGAAAAGATCAAAAGAGGAAGAAGAATGAGAAAGATTGATATTTGCAGAGAAGATAAAAAAGGTAAAGTAGTGAAGGAAAGAAGCAAAGGAGACAAAGGAGAGACAAAAGCAAAAATTGTGAAATATAGGAAAATAAAGTGAGCTCTAAAGGTCAATTAAACAGCAACAGGTAGAAAAGGCTAGAAACGAAAATTGAAAGGGGTTCTGTTTTGTTTCGTTTCTCTATTTTTTATTCACTTTCTTTGGTTAGGGTTATTGACCGTGGTCGTCAAGTCAAAGGGTCTGACCCATCTGATTTTTGACACGTGTCAGAGTTAGGGTGTAGGAGAATAACTGGCAGGATTTCTAATCTTGGGAGGGTGAGTGTGGTCGTCGGTTCAAAGGTCAGCTGTGGAATGATTGGAAGCCAAGACTGGGAATTTGAGCTCATTATACCCAAATTTTTGCAGCCATATTAATATCTCTTTTTGGTTTCTTCAGCATTTCACAATTTTATGACGACGTCTAACATATAATCCACACCATATTTTTTGTTGGCAGTCTATTCTTAAACGTCTTGAATTACATAATCAGAAAGGTAAGAGTTTTATGAGATTGTGGAGGTGGGTCAGGTGAGAGAAGAAAATAGAACGTGTCGTAAGCCATTGATTACGATATGTTTTTTGATACTGAAGAATTAAATGATGGGGTTTACCTGCTCTGTCAATAAATAGAAGGAATCGTAACGCTACTCGCGTTAACATTAATTGCAGAGCAGTATAAGAAAGAAGGCGGAGTGCGGACAAGAGGTGTAATTTACAATGATAGGTAGCTTAAAATTAGAATGCTTTTGTGTGTACTGTAAACTACATAGCCCTTTTGGTGAATGTCATTGAGGATGTACTTGGTTATATCGGACCACATCTAGGTGTTAAATTGTTGATTCATTTGGTTCATATATAGCTATTTGCTAGTTCTTCAAAGCCTATGGAGAGAGGAACCTATCTTCAGCCTCTTTATGGATAAGTGATTCTGGTCTTCAATATGTTTAAATAGGATAATGAGGAAGAAGCAAGACAGTTGAACTTTGAAACCTTTCAAATCAAATGTTTGTATATATTTGGTCAATATGCTGAGCTCGTTGGGCTGGTCACTTGTCGTTTAGCATCTGAAGTCAGTAAATGTTTTTGGGTCAAAATTCAAGCACAAGATGAGCTAGAAATTTGTATGTTCACTTGATCAGGCCCTCTGGATTCAGATATAAGTCAAATCACTGGTTGCTTTCTAGAAATAAGCAATTATCATAGTTATTTTAACATATGTTGGAGATGTTAAAAATAATAAGATTCAGTTTACCCTCTTTTCATTTTTTAATATCTTTTTTTACACTTATATAAGTAATTTTTTTCCTTTCTATATTAGTTACTTTTTAATTATAAAAAATGTTTAGAAACGTGTCTACTATAAGAAATGATAATGAGTTTATATTAAATTCTGTTCATTTATCATTAGAAGGATTTTACTTCTTGTTATGTAGATGACTCCCTTTAACATATGTGAATATAATTTTTCTTTTATGAGTAGGACTTGTATATATGTAAAAAAAGAGTTATATCTCCATTAATATGGATTTTAATGAAATTTTCTACGCATAAATTTTATTTTGGGTTGGACATTTATATTCTACTTTCTAATTTTATACTCTATTCGATCCTAACAACATTTGACCCATATCACATAAGACAATGACTCGTGGAATTAATATAATGATCTGTAATTCCAAAAATGGCAAACTATTAATTTTGTCTTTGCTTTATTAAATTTAGTCTTGTCTGAAACTGTTAAATGAGTTACTACTGACTTAATTAGGAAAGGAAGGCCATATCTTCAACAAACTTAGAGCAAATCTTGCAGCTATTTAACCTTAATAAGTGAGTTAAAAATATGACATAAGTAAATGAATTCATAATTCAAATTTTATATAATTACTACCGTTAAGCCTTAAATTTAACAAAAATAATATGATTATGTCTATGTGAAAGTGAAATGGTCAACTGTTTTTATTTGAAAAGCATAATCAACAATAATTTTTAATTTTTTAATAATTAAGAATGTTTTCATTTTAGTTTTTCAGATTCACCAAATTTAAAATTACTCACTAAATTGATTGTATACATTGAAAATTTTCACTAAAACAAATGTCTGATTTGAGGGAAACCTTCTGTATTTATAAAGGTCAATAGAATGGTATTAAATAATGGCGGGTCGCAATGAGAATTGCTACTTACAAAGGATCACAACGTTTTGTACCAAAACTAGTATCCACAGGCCAAGCCAAAGGCATCTCTTGTGCCTTGTCATTGGAATTAAGCCATGTTAATTAAGTCTTGAATAAAATATTTGCAAAAGGGTTTCCGAAAATTCCTGAAAGGCCAAGAGACGGGGCAATTGCTAGGAAAGAAAGCACAACATAGTGCGAGGGAGCAGACACGTACATCCCCAGTTGGTAGCATTTTCGTATCCAATATTCCAAATGATGTATGTCCATTCCAAAGTCATCACAATCATTCCATTCTAGTCCCCCATAAATGGCCTCTGCCAAGTATTTAATGTGTGTGGGTAAGAAATAAATAAGCTTCAGCTGTTCCTCAAGCCCTCTTTGATGTATACCTCGTATTGGTAGCTTCTGCACTTATAAAAGTACTGTTGTTATGCTCAGATCCTGAAGCAAAATCATCAGGAAAAGGAAAACAATTTTGAGCTTTATCTAGCTACCACTAAAACTATTACTTTTTAATGAACCTAAAGTATCATGCCCTCAAACACTAATTCACCATACAAATGAAGGTCGTGCTGTAACCTGTAAGATAAGTCTCAATTACACGTGCTAACAATAAAATAGTGGACATGTAGATTTCATATTGTGCCCATTTGACCCATCCTTGGAAAGTTTTTATCTCCTAGCACCACAATAAATGCATTACTATAATTTTTTTAGGTCCTGAGAAAATGTCACTTTAATTTATGTTAAACATGTCTAATTATATTTCATCATCATTTTTAAACAAATTAACGTGAATTTTGACAAAGAAATAATATTATATCCGCATTTATCTTTAAATATATCAGATCAGGACTATACTATGATCAAGAGGCCATGAGAGTTCCAAAACCAAGTTGCAAAGCTACGCTACTTAAAAACACTAGCGATTGTTATAAACAACCTCCTAATACTCCCACATATCAAAACAATTTGAGTTTAAAGAGAACATGTCACAAAATGAGTTGATATCTAGACTAATAGTATTTAAGAACTCCTTTGTGAATGTCTCAAACCTCTTTTTTGTATTGACTTTCATGTCACATATTGAGCACAAGTTAAGATAGAGCAATATAAAAACACCATTTAATGTCTCTGATGACATGCTGCAAATCTTAACAATTTATCACTAATCATTTGGGAGTTGTTGATGGCACATTTGTGTATTCAGAAATTAGATTTTTATCCTTATCTCCTTGATTTTTTAAAATATAATTAGATAAAAATGGCATCTAAGACTTTTAATAAAATCAAGATGATAAAACAAAACTAGAGAGAGGTAGCAAACGTCTTGTAAAATTGAGAATTAGCAAGTAATACATGTAATGAACAGGGACGGAGGGCTGTCTCGCGTCGTGCATAGTATGGGAAAAGAAAAGGCAAAGCAAGTGTGAGGAATTATATGGCAAAAGCGTGGGCATGTTGTGGGCTCCATACGCCCATCATGCTTAGTGTGGTTGTTGTTGTGAACAAAAACTCGGTGGATCCCAGATTGATAATTAGATAGGGAACCAGTGACGGGTCCCACTTGTCGGCTTGTCCTCATTGGAAGTCACTCGCACAGAGCTCCTCCTAGTGGTCAGCAAGTGGGTCCCGGAAATCCATCCCATAAATTTTGAATATTATTAATTGAGCCATTTTAATGTATTAAAATTGTAAAGTATGTTTGTTTTCAAATCTTCAGTTCATCCTCTTGTATTAAAAGAGACCATTAACATTAGTGCTTGGCTGTTGAGTAGAATCTAATGCCCTACGAGGTGGGTGTGCTCAGTCCCCGCTTTTCACTCATCATGATGTTTTGGAATTAACACATTCTTGCCGACATCTTGTTTCCCGAAACTTTTTTCCTTACCGCAAAATTGATTATTCAGTACTTTAAAACCGTAAACTGATTTTGAATACAGTATAATGTTATTTAAGCTGCCATGCACTTGTATTAGATACCATAACGAACAGATATTCGGACAGACTTCAACTCGGCATGACTAAGCCAGTAAATATTATACTAAAATCATAAAATAGTTGTCTTTAAATATGGTTTAGACGTGTTAAGTGTAGCATTAAATGGTGTCACATAAACATAACATTAAATTATTAAGATCAAAATCTCAACAAATCACAGTTTTGTTAAGAGTTTCAAACGAATTTAAGTTGAAGAGAAAGCTCTAAATCCAAGATTTCGTAATTTATAATAAGCCCAACATGGCTTTACACATATATCAATTCTAGAATTCATGTCTCGTCTTGCTCAATTTAGCCTCCCAACAAGACCTAATCTTCTTTCCGTCTCTACCCTCCATCTTTCCTAAGTAGTTGTATTGTCTCTTTCTTGGTCATTTCTACTATCACCTTATCAACTTGGTCCACCTTTTTACCCGAATACTAGGAATAAATAGCTGGAATGCAAGGGAGACAGAGGACACAGGGAATATAGGTGATTTGAAGAGCCTAAACCCATCCTTAAGAGAACTTAGAGATAGGTATTCACTGATTAAATAGGAACTGTATAACGTCCCCTTATCGTAGGGTATATACCGGGACCTTCTGTCTAAGCATTTCAATATACATTCTACATTTCACAGTCATCGGATCTTCTGTCTGCAATCCACAATCAATCAATCACATTCATTTGTACTTCAAGATATAATCTAAGCAAACAAGTAATTAAGTGAGACCGTCTAGGTTATTCACCAACTGCTCCCGAAGCTAGTGCCTGGAAGTTCCGGAAACGTCTGGGGGTTGACGTTCCAATTGCTCCTTTATAACAAATAACATACACATATTTCACAATTTGTACAATCATAGGTGTTTAAAATGCACATGAATGAAATGAAATATATACAATGCATGTTCATGACAATCATGGGTATTTATCCATCAATTTTATCGCAAAATCGTTCTCATAACAAAACTCATCCCTTTTTCAAGTCACACTTTTGGGTTTACTATTCACATTAAATCAGAAAATGAAGCTGAAGAAATTTGGTCATACTCTCTTCAAGAAAAGTGTTCCTCTATGTCTTATGATTCCATTGACATCAAAATCACTCAATTTAGTTCAGTAAATAGAAAGATATAACTCAAACATTTTCGGATGGTTCTTATCCGAAAACATTGTACTATAACCAATTTCCATCTAGAAATGGAGCATCTTAGAGATCGAATAAAAGTTTAGCTTCTTCATATAATTTGTAGTCATATTTCTATAGTTTACTCCAAATAAAAAATCATCTCAATTGGAATTCTACAAGTCCAGATATAATCAAAACACTGAAGTATGCTCATTAAAAAGAATCCTATTTAGACTGTTCCAACAGATTCCCACTGACATCCTACTGACATCCTACCTTGCTTCAATTCATTAAATCGGACCTCATAATCGGCCACTGACATCCTACCTTGCTTTAATTTCAAGAACTCTTGCATCTTCATATTTAAATAGATCTTGGGCATATAATTATCTCTGAAGACCCTCAGAAAGTCTTCCCACTTCAATTGGCAAGGCCTGGCGGTACTGCTTGGGACAGTCTTCTACCATTGGTATGCTGGCCCTGTAATAAAGACACTGCATAATCAAACCTCTCATCTGGCTCGTAGTCCATCTGATCGAATACCCTTTCAGTCCTATTTAACCATCCCTCGGCCTCAGCAGGGTCTGTGCTGCCATAAAAGTCCATAGCTCCCTGCTTCCGTAGCCTATCATACCTCCTCTCCTTTCTCTCTGGAACTCTAGGAGGCATTTCCTCAGATTGAGGCACTGAGGACTCCCTACAGGCTCCTACCGATCCTTGGTCAGCTGGTTGATCAATCTGATCACCTAGAGCAGATGACCTATAACAAACAATAATCTCAATCATTTTTTGCATCTCTCATGATATTTCATGCTTGACATTCTATATGTCCCAACAGATGCCAACCATGCTCTGATACCACCTAAATGTGTCGCCCCCTTACCACAGGGTATACACCGGGACATCTGGAGGTCATTCTGGCACATAACCTAGGATAAGGGCATGTCACATTAACTCACTACATTCACTTATTAAGGCATGGTATCATTATCCACTTATGAGCATCGATAGAAAATCATAATGTTTTAAAAATTGACTTTTTCCTCATTTCATTGCATGGAACCTGAATGTCTACAATGCGTCTTTCAAAATTTTCTATATGTACACCATCAAATACAAAAGTACTACGCAAAAGAGGAAGAGATAAAAAATCTATCTAGTCTGTCCCAAAAATTCCAACTGACCGACCTTTGAGCCATGACTTCTCTTGCCAATTCACAATCTACATGGTCGGTAAAGTCTCTCAGTAGCTAGGGTCGTCTCTCGGTCCTGAAAAGACAATGTTGCAATTTTGGTGAGTTTTGCAAACTCAATGAGGTAACCATCATTGATGGTTCACTCAATCCATGCATCACTTCATTTCACATAACATACAATCACATTGTTGCATATTTTATCCCATTACACAGTTTCACTTAAGCATAGGCAAATTATGCATTTCAATCAATCACACATACGTAATCAAATGCATATGAAATGATCATGAGATTCTTTTCTAATTGTTAAGTTGTTGTGACCGCGTGCCTGAACTGTCGCATATCTATTTTGGATTTCGGGCTCATTAATAACTGTCCCTTATCCGATGAGGATTCAGGGCTCGTTACACATTGAGCTTGAGGCTCTGAAACACTTTTGAGCTTGAGGCTCATTTTCACTCGTTGAGCTTTAAGCTCTAATTGTTGAATACTCTAGTCACAACTTCCATTATCTGACTATGCATTCATGGATGTATCACAATCAATCACATACACAAAGCACATACGTCTTCACATTCACATTCAAGTTGCACTTCAATATACATTCCATATTTCACAGTCATCGGACCTTCTGTCCAGAATCCACAATCAATCAATCACGTTCATTTTTCATTCAAGATATAATCTAAGCAAACAAGTAATTAAGTGAGATCGTCTAGGTTACTCACCAACTGCTCTCGAAGCTAGTGCCTGGAAGTTCCGATAATGTCTGGGGGTTGACGTTCCAATTGCTCCTCTATATCAAACAACATACACATATATCACAATTTGTACAATCATAGGTGTTTAAAATGCACATGAATGAAATGAAATATGTACAATGCATATTCATGACAATCCTGGGTATTTATCCATCAATTTTATCGCAAAATCATTCTCATAACAAAACTCATCCTTTTTCCAAGTCATAATTTCAGGTTTACTATTCACATTAAATCAGAAAATGAAGCTGAAATAATTTGGTCATACTCTCTTCAAAAAAAATCTTCCTTTATGTCTTATGATTCCATTGACACCAAATTTATTCAATTTGGTTTAGTAAATAGGAAGATATAGCTCAAACATTTTAGGATTGTTCTTATCCGAAAACATTGTACTATAGCCAATTTCTATCTAGAAATGGAGCATCTTAGAGATAGAATAAAAATTTAGCTTCTTCATATAATTAGTAGGATTATTTCTATAGTTTACTCCAAATAAAAAATCATCTCAATTGGAATTCTACAAGTCCAGATATAATCAAAACACTTAAGTATGCTCATTAAAAAGAATCCTATTTACATAGTTCCAACAGATTCCCACACTTTCATTTGATCCATCTTTTTACATTAAACACCAATTACTACTAATTTTCATGGAGAGGTATAAAAATTTGTTAGGAATCTATTTCTTTAAGAATCAAGTCATTCGGAGGTCTAGAGAAGAAGTTATGGTCAAAAGAAGTAACCAAGTTTATGCCCTCACTCCTAATGAACCTATTTTGACGCGATTGCTATAACTTTCACAAAACATGTCAGATTGATCTCGTGTTTGGATGGTTGGAAATATACAACTTTTATAAGACCTTAAAATGAAATTTTGCTTTAAAAAGGATCAAAATTGCAATTTACTGTAGCTGTCCCGAGAATGTCCATTTAACAGGCATTGCTGAGCTTAAGGGTGCTATTTCACCCGAGAAAGTCCGTTTAATGGACATCCATGTCCGTTGGACTAGCCTGGGGGTGTTTTTACACCCGAGAAGGTCTGTTTAACTAACATATGTTACATAAAACTCCCTCCAAAACCTCTCCAATGGTTCCTACACTCTTTCTAACCTCATATACGCCCATAATCTTCTCAAATTCACCTCTTCTAGCATAAAACCACTTCATATCAACTCAAACACCAATTAGATTTCATTAAACCCTTAACTCTCAACTCATTTCCATCATCATATTTAACTACATCTTATCATTCAAAAATTTCTATCCTTTTTGCATAACATATCTTATTCCTAGGTATCAAGCACTTCATATTCAAAATCCAACATTTCAAGTTGATGACTTCTTCATGTATACCTCAAGCTTATCTCAACAACATCCATACCCAAATTCACATTCCCTATGTATTCATAAAAAACCAAATTAAAACACAAACATATACTTTCATCCAAGATTTTGCTGCATCCAGTTCTTATTTTCACATCAAAATTTGAGACCCTTAAAAACAGAATTTATATTTGATGTCTTCAAAAGCAAGATAGCCATATGTCTCTAGTTTAACTTAAACTAAGAATAAACTAATTTGGATAACTACAAAACAAGTTATGGCTAAAATAAAAAAGTATATCAGTGGAAAATTTCTGCTAACATTTTCCATATTTTCAAACCTTCCACATTTTACATCTAACTCATCTTATACCTAGCTTATCTCTTCCATTTCATTTCCTCATCATTCTCTGCACAATTCAACTAAATAAATCACTCACAAAAAATCATGATCTATAATTGATCATTAACCAAAAATAGAGTATATAAACTTTGTTGGACCTCGAACTTTTAGTGAAAATTAGAAATACTTAAAAGTGAATAAGTTGATTGAAATGGAGTTGAAAAGCAAGAAATAAAGAGAAAAAGTGTGAAAATTTGAAGAATTAAGAAAATCAAATGGACATTGAACTAGAGATTGAAGTAGTTGGCAGGAAATAGTTCTTCAAGGTTTGTGAAAAGTCTATTTAAATGAGATATATGAATTTTGGAAGAATGCAAATGTGGTAGATGATACCTTTGTATCAATGGTAGATGGATTGTCAGTTATTGTGACAGAAGATACTATCGAAAGGGTCAATAGGTGTCTTAGTATTGGAGTGAAGTTGTTTAACAATACAAAATGGATGACTCAAGGTTATGTAGATAGAATGCACATTAATCGACAACTCTATGGAAGTAGTGATCCTGAAGTTAAAAAGGCGGTAACTCCTATTCCGAAGGCTAGGGTTCTTCATTCACTACTTCTTCACTGTATTCTACTAATAGTAGGCTCTAAGGGCCTTGTGACAATGAACGATGAACATTTTCTGTATCATTTACTGAATCACCAATCTATTAATCTTCCGTACTTGATTTTGAAGTAAACGATGAAGTCAAAGGGGGATTCTAGCTCTTTAGCGTATGGAATGTTGTTGACAAGGATTTTTAGAGAATCTAGAATCTTTCTCGACAGAGGTACCAAGGTAAAGATGGATGTGAAGAGTATTATTAATGCCACAACTATTCACAGAATGGGGATAAAGGTTGATGATGAGTCGGATAGAAGTTTTACTCCCAAAGTAAGGTTTGAGGGGGAGCTCATAGTAAGATAAGGAAAAAGTGAATGTGGTATGTCTGCAAGAACAACAAAACCTCATTCAACAGGAATAACATCTGTAGAAGAAAAGATTGAGAAATCGTCTGATGCTCCAATAAAACCTAAGACGATTCTACAAAAAGAGAAAAGCCGGGTTCAACAATCATCACAACAAGTGTCATTAAACAGAAAGGCGGAGACACTTCAATCAGAAAAATACAAACAATCAAGAAGGTCACCAAGACTATTGATCTTATGGCAACAAGAACAGAAGAAGAGGACATCTCTAATTTGTGATGAAGATTTTGAAAAGAAAGAGAAAAGACAACAACCTACTAGATCAATTGTCTCTATTTTGCAAAGTCAATTAGCAAAATCATCTGGAGAGATTAAAATTAAAAGGAAGTTAGTATTTGATAGGAAGAAACCTCAATAACAACTTTCTTCTAAACTGGAAGAAGAACAAAAGAAAGTGAAGCCTAGTTAGAAGAAGGTTTCTTCATCTGATGTTCAACAGAAGGCAAAAGTAGTGGAACATTAATTGGAACCTTATAATCCTGCTTAACCAATCAATAGAAAGGATTTGAGAATGAAGATTATAGAAAAATCAGTACTTGCTTGAAGCAGAAGCTCAATAATTATCAAAGAACGTTTAAAAAAGTCAATTAAGGTGCTAGTCGAACCAATACTGATTAATGATCAAACAATACATCTTCTAAGTCATGAAGAGCGAAGATTATATGGTATTCTGCAAGATGAGAAGGCAGAATCATATCTATTAAAGATTTCAAAGGATTAGTATATAATCTATCTGATTATAAGCAGAACTTTGATAAAAATTGTGGCAGATATACAACCAATATGCTCAACCTTTGTGAGAAACGAAGAAAAAAGGGAAAAACAAGATGTTTCCTGAGGGAAATAAAGATGATTTTATAAAAGAGTAGATTCAAGTAGCTATGAAGAACATAGATGATGCATGCAATGCAGTTCAACCTAGAGGTATCTATGTTCCACACCACATTTCAAAAGCATCATGAAGTAAATTTGGTTCAACCACAGATGAAAACTTCAAGGTAGTTGGGAAAGTGCAAGAAGGACAGTATAGAAGTAACATGGTTGAAGGTATCAATTTCAATTTAGAAACCTTTGTGCAATTGGTCATGCATTTCAGACCTTTAGGTTTCATACCTTCAGTCAAGGATGTGTTACACCTTCTTAGGAAATCAATTCTGAAACTACCTAGACCTAATGATCCTGATCTCCCAGAAGAAAAGAACCTTTAAGTCTACCCTCTATCCAAATTATAGAGTTAGATGTTTTACCTTCAGAACCATCTGTTATTGAAAACCTTCATCCACTTAGTGAAATACATGAGGATCCTACTGTTAATCCAGAGTTCTTGAAGCATTTCGTAAATTGGACGGAAGCAAGTCACAGTCAGAAGGAAGTTCAGGAAGCATTAGCAAAAGAAATTGAGGAAGTTCATACGAAGGTAGATGAACTCGCTAACTTAATAGGTGATCTTCATGAGGAAGTAGCACTACTACAGGTTACTATTGAACAAGACCTCAAGACGATCTGCACTGACATGCAATGTATGCTTTCAGAAGTTCTGAAGCGTCTACGATGAGTAGTGTTTTTAATTAATAACAAATAGGGGGAGAAGGAGATATAGAGGAGAACAAGAAGAATAGATTAGATAGAAAGCATTGTATATGTCGTGTATGCAATTCTTTTCTTATATTTTTCTTTGGTTTATTATTCGTCTGAATACTATTCATCTATAAATTTCATTTTACCTTCTAAAATTATGATTATTTGTTATCATCAAAAAGGGGGAGATTGTTAAGTCAAGAGGACTTTACTTTTATTAGTTTTGATGAAAATCAAATAATAATAATCTTATAAATGTATGAGCTGTTTTGATGGGTTTGTTAAGTATGCAGATAAATGTAAGTAACACTTAGGCAACAACCGTCGAAGCATAAGATGAAGCGCAACATAAGACGAAGCAAAGCAACATAAAATGAAGCACATCAACATAAGATGAACCGCAACAACATAAGGAGAAGCGCATCATAAAATGAAGTGCAACAACATAAGACGAAGCGGAATAACAGATGAAATGTAGTAACATAAGAAACGTTATTCCAGATGATACAAAAGGAAGATATTCTAGAACGTCAGTCAGTTAGTTAGTTGGAGTTAGTTACATGACTCAATTAATAACTGTTTCTAGAAGATTCAAGAAGCAGTTATCAAGAAGACAATTGGGGACTTAGGCTATAAATATTAGTTCTAGTCGAAAACTAAAGAGAATTACACTTAAACGTTTTGGTATTAGCAAAAATTCTGTATTGAAAGTGTTTTAGTAATCATTTGAATTTTGTAAAGAAATTCAAGTAGTCTTAAAAGATTAATATTTTTGAAAAGATTACACAATTCAATCCCCCGTCTTGTGTAGTTTAAATATTATATCAGATTTCTATATTAACAAGTGATTTACTTCAAAAGGATCTACCTCCTTTTGTGTCTCTAATATGTACATACCCTATTTGGTCTTTTAATTTCCCTTTTATGGTATAAAACATGGCTATAAAAAGTTATGTATATAGGCATGTAAGTGATTGACAAATTACAAAGTTGCACATTCACTATTGGTTACATGGTTAAGAACCATGATTGTGTATCTTACACAGCCATGTAAGTCTCTATACAGGCATATAGGTCACAGGGGTGGTTAACACAACATCTTTTAGTTTGTAAACATTTCCAATGAGTTACATATTCCTATACACAGCTGTGTAAGTCATAGTGACTCTAATTCTTCCTTTCTTTATCCTTATTCACCTGACTCATCATTTTTTTTCTCTAAGGCAAATAAAATTGATCATTAATAGAATGGAACTAAGGGTGTGAATTTAGCTCATTTTAGGTCTTGTTTCCCCAGTTTGTATCTAAACCAAAATAAGTATCTTAATCAAAATATAACTATAGTCACTAGTCATTAGGGAATAAATATATAATAAATCAAGCACTTATCAGCAGGGCCATCCGATATCACCTTACCTATTATCAAGATGTTCAATAGGCTACTAGAAAAAATGGTGGAACGGAATAGCCTTTTTAAGTTCTACTAATGGTGTAAAAAGGATGGAATTGTAAGCTTAAATATAAAGGATGATCTATTCCTCTTCTCCAAAGCTAACTCTATTTTAATAACTTTTGTAACTATAGCTCTAAAGTTAATTAGTAATATATTAGGAATGTAGGTGAATAATGGAAAAACTTGATTGTATTTAACTAAAAATGCAACGGAGTAGGCTATTTAATTTACTACCCTGATTGGATTTAATTTTCAAAACCTTCCTATAGCATTCATAGGCATCCCAATGTCCTCTAATAATCCTACTGCTTAAGATTGTAAGCTATTTATAGAAAAAATGCACAATATAATTTATAATTGGAGTATAAAATCACTATCATTGGTAGGAAGAGCCTAACTAATAACTGCTATGCTAAGTTCCCTAAGTATGTACTAGGCATCCCATCTAATCCTCCTAACCGCCATCATTAAACAGATTGAGAAATCACTCAAAAGATTCATGTGAAGTGGATATAATGAAAAGTACACAATGCTAGGGTGAATTAGAAGGTGGAATGCTCTGTTAAATACCAAGGAGGACAAGGATTCATTCCCCTAAAAGTGGTAACCATAACTATGAAAAGTACACATATAGAGACTCATTAAGTATAAAAGGGCATTTTTGGTTAGATGGGTACATAGCTACTATATTAAGGGCTCTCACTTCTAAAACTACAGATGTTTGAAGAATGCTTCCTTGATATGGCAAAATATCATCAAAATTAAGGATAAAATCAAGTAGGAAATATGATATAGAATCAAAGTGGGGAAGCAAAAGAAGTTTTTGAAGGATAGATAGACACCTTAAGGAATATTGGAGCATCAAAGATCATTACAAGCCTTCAAGACAATCTAGAGGAAGGATGCCTTAGTTTACCAAGTCATATCCAATAGATCATTCTTAACTAGTAGGATTTTAGATCATAGCGTCCTTAACTACTTGTCTAATATAATCTTAGTACTAAGAAGAGTTGATGAAGTAATATGGAAAGTTTTGGGTTAATGGAATTCTTAATATAATTTACTTTGGAATAAGGAACTAGAGGTTGAATGGTAGATTTAGTATGGACTAAACATATCTTACCATGAGTTGCCTACACTCTATGGCCAACAATGAAAAGAAATTGTCAACTATTAATAAAATAGCTAAGCACCTAACTATTCCAAATTGGTATCATCTATGTAACACCACATTAGATCATCTATACTTTTCATGTAACTACTCATTAAGAGAATTGTACATAATTACCTAAAACTCATCTATGTAACACCACATTGAATAATAAGCCATCAATGTTTCTTTCAAGAAAAGGAAATAAATGTTTTCAACTACTTTTAAATGTGCATTTATTGTTCTTTAAATGCCTTAAGAAAGTGTTACATGTTGGGTGTATGAATTTTGTGGATAAACTATGAAATGAAAATTGGAAATGATTTTGAAAGGATATCAAGTTTATGAAAACATGTTCCAAAAATGTGTCATTTTAGACAACAAGTTTCCAATATGTGAGATGCATGATTACGTGGGTTTATGGTGGTCCCCTAAGTATGTCAAGTGCATTTTCGCTAAAAGCTTCACCCGCCTACCCGCTAGTGGCATGGAGCTCCTTCATGGACTCCCATAAGTTCGCAGCTACGTAAGACCATTATCTAGGATTGTGTTAGTACATTCTATTCATAGTTACAAAAGACCCTTCTGGGAATTGTGTAGTACGTTTTATTTTGGATCCATCCAAACCATTCTGATGTGCTTATGTGTTTAAATGTGTTGGCAAGTTTGATGATGCATGGATTATGCTGCTTACAAATTGTTGATAAATTGAGATTTGGGAAATATATGTATCTTGATTCAATGGGAGTTTTAAAAAAGTTTTTGCTTACTACCGATTATAAAATTATTACCCACGAGCTTTAAGCTCACCCCCTCCATTTATGCCCCATCTTCAGGTGAAGAGCATGAAAATGAGTAACCAAGGGTCAAGGCATCACTCCAATTATGCATACTTTTGTATTTTAAACTAGTTTTGTAAAACAAGGATTTATTTACATTTTGAGCAAATTGTTGCTCATGTATTATTCTGTATTTTGGGAATTTGAGATATTGATATATTATAGCTTGAAATGCCATTAAAGCTCTGTAAAACTCTTATCTTCTGATGTTAATAAAGTATGATTGTGTGTTGTCGATGGTATTTCCAAATTGTTGATTTCACTTTCAAGTCTTCCATAGGGGTAAATTTCGTAATCTGACTTCAGGAGGAAAACTATATTGATTTAGGTTTAACTAGGCATTATAGCTTATCTTTCTAGCTTTCCAACGGTATATTGTTGGATCGCGTACGGTCTGAGTATTCACAATACACTGTGGAAAAACCATACAACAACATGATGTATAATCGAAAATACCAAGGATGTACGAAAATACCTTATTTTCGTGGATAGG
>JAOTIZ010000003.1:17094048-17130117 GCA_027123425.1 Erythroxylum panamense
TGTTGAGGTTGAAAGTTATGATCTGTTGACTTTGGGATGTTATTCCATAGATTCATGTGCTTTGTTTGTGAAAATGTCCAAAAGTGTAGGTTTTGTGATACTGTGCTTTGAGGCAAATTCTGGACTGTTATGGTTTGAATTGGATCAAGTGGCCTTATTGAAAGTTATAGAGGAATGTCTTAGCTTTTTAATGATGTATAAAATGCCATTTTTGGATGTAGGAATTGTAAGGTATGGATTTTTGAAGTTTGGATGTGGTTTAGGGTGAAATTATGGGGGCAGAAACTTTGATTGAGGTAAGAATTGAATTGGAAAAGAGTGAACGGATTGTGCAAATGAACATGTCCTAATAAAGCTAGTGTTGCAATCAAAGAGTACCACATATTTGGATATTCAGGTTACTAAATCTAGTGCAATAAAGAGTGTATAATGTCAAGTTAAAAAGGAGCATACTTAGGGGTATCCCATATCGACTGGAGAGGAGAACGAAGCATGCTTTATAAGGATGTGGAAACCTCTCCCTTGCAGACGCGTTCACATTCCTCAAGTAGGGGAGAAATAAAACCCTTCCCTACGGGTCAGAAGGGACAATATCTTAGTGAGTGAGTGAGGCCCACTACCTTCCGCTACTGCAGACGCGTTCGCGTCCCTCAAGTAGGGACGAAACAAAACCCTTCCCTACGGGTCAGAAGGGACAATATCTCAGTGAGTGAGTGAGGCTCACTACCTTCCGCCACTGTAGACGCGTTTTCCATGTCCTAACGCACCGGATTCTATCAGAACTCTAAAGTTAAACGTGCTAGGGCCAGAGCGGTACCAGGATGGGTGACCTCCTGGGAAGTCCTGTGGAAAAGTAAAATCGTGAGGGTGCGAGGCCCTAGAGGTCGAGGCCCAAAGCGGACAATATCTGCAAGCGGATGGGCGCGAGGCCCGAGAGGTAGAGGCCCTTTAGAGGACGCAAGGCTCGAGAGGTCAAGGTCCTGTGGACGCGAGGCCCGAGAGGCCAAGGTCCTACATTCCTTTTCCTCCATATAGCATAAAATGAAGATAAGAGCATTTCCTTTACCTATTTCCTGCGTTAAAGCATCTAACACATGATTCATGTCCAATCTTTATGTATAAAAGAAATATTGCAAAGCCTTAAATTTTTTTCCATAAATAAAAGAATAAATTACATTAAACGAAAAGTTGAAGGAATTACTCTAGCTCATGGCTGCACAAGGTATAAGAATTTGTAATATTGTGATTTCCCCTCAATCTATCAAGGGTGTTGAGTTTATGTATGCAAATAAGTTAAAGGATAAAGGAAGCCTTCGGATTAGCTTGTTGAAACTATACTAATTTATATTTATTCACCCTTGGAGTTGTATTCCTCGATAGTTGTTATAAGATTGATTGGTGAAACATCTTGAGGTGTATCTTAGCCAATGAAAAGAGTCTAAGGAAATAACTGTAATCTCCTACCATCCTCTATTAATGAGGTTGTATTGATTGTTATCATAGACATTACTAATGTAAGCTATATATGGATTTAAATTCCTTATAGCACTAAGATTACTAATTCTAGAGAGGGGACCCCTATTACTCAAATCATCATTCCAAATATTAGTGATAGATTTGCTTCCAATATTATTCTTGATTTCCAGCATGCCTACATTTCTCAGCTTAAAAATGTGCAACATAGTCCAAAAATTACTACTATTAGGTTTAATACTCCAACAATAGTATAAATTGAGTTCATCTTAGAAAGGACAAACTTTAATTGCACAAACTATTGATTCTTTTATGAAATCTTTCAATTAAAGATTGAAAATATGCATTATTTGGTCTTTTATTGTCATACGAATACCTAAATATATGAAGGTACTTTGAGTTATATTAGGTTTGATGACAAGTTTGATTGATGATTTGCTCCAATGGTTACAAAAAGTTGATTCTTTTCCTTATTTATGTAAAGACCCGTAAGATCTTTAAAGGCATAAAGAGCTGACATTAAGGCAGTAATTAAGATTGAATCTACGCTTGAGAGGACAAGTAAACCATAAGAAAAGATAAGCTATGAATTTTAATTTATATATTTTTAATGATATTTGAAGCTCTTTTCTTATTGAATTACATGATCTATAAGCCTATTGAGAACTTTCATTACTAGAGAGAATAAGTAAGGAGACAAAGGGTCCCCTTGACTTAGTTCCTTTGTTCCATTAATGAGTTTAATCACCAACTTCCACTGCATTTAGAGCAAGATGCCTCCAAATCCTTAAGAGATCTGCTTTATTAAAGTAGGATAATTCTGCCAAGCAATATGTACCAGAGCGGCAAAAAATTTGTTAACCTTCTTTATCAAAACCTTAATTGCCTTAACCATAGAGGCTGAGTTAGACTTCAATTCTGGAATTTTGTTTAAGCGAACAATGTCATTTCATTGCAGCAATTTTGGATTTTTTAGCAATAGGAGAATTAGCTTAAGGGAAGGTTGCCTTCTCAAGATTCTCAATCATTTAGGATATAAAATCTTCATTCCCTACTATAGTATGGACTTCTTACTCCTTGGCTAGAGGCACGACAAGTTCCTTTTCATTTCTTGTACATGACATCAGGCTCCACTAAGCATGCCAAATTATTGGTGTCAATATGGAATTTGGACATGCTAAGGAGGAATTCTCCTAGAATTTGCCCACAACTTCTTATCCATGATATAAGTAGGTTTCAGAAAACTTAAAAAATGAAATACTAAGCTACCAAGATGCTAAATTTTTTGGAAAAGAAATAATTTAATTTAGGAAAAAAGGGAAGTTTAAGCTATAAAGGGAATTTGAGGTAATAAAAAAGAATTTGAGATAATAAAAAAGAACACACAACATAAAGAAAATTGGAAAATTAACAAAAGGTATTTTTTTAAAAGTAGTTTGATTGTTTATCTCTTTGGAAATTGTCTTGAGGTTCTATGTAATATGTCCTTCTTATTATTAGCCTAGCAAATTTATATAGTCTTCTTAACTTTAGGCCGTTTGTCCCACTTCCCATGTTCTAACTAATTTCCTACCACTATTATTAACTTCAGTCTCAAGCATCTCTCTTGTAACTGCCCAACTTCTAGCCCCACTTGGCCATGTTCTCTATTATGCCCTTTTCTAACTTCTATGATGTTCATTCTTCACGTTATGGACTTCTGTCATCTATATGCAAAGAAATTCTCTAGCTAAATATTTACTAAGCTTCTAAATTTTTGCCTACTTTCACTCATGCATCTACTGAGTTAAATTTCTTTTATCATATTAAGACCTATAGAGGGAGGCTACAATTGGTTATCTTTACTTAAGCAACATATAAACATATTGGTGCTCTCATTTAGCTTTACCAAAAGGAGTTATGAAAGCCAGTAAAAAGTTGAAAAGACTTTCTTTGGAATGATATAGGCAACAAAAACAAGGTACTTAATGTTAAATGGTCATGTATTTGTTTACCAAAGTAGAATAGGGGATTAGGAATTAGTTCTTTCTAAAGGATAAACAAAATTTTGCAAGTCAAGAGATTATGAAAACTATGCATAAACAAGTAGAACCTGTAAGTTAAATGGATCTATATCATTTTATGGGGAAAAAAGGAATCATGTGGACTATTAAGTTTAATCTTAATACCTACTGGTCTTTAAGATAGCTAGTGCATAGAAAGGATATAAAACAACCTTTCTTGAAACATAAGATAGGAAATGGATACTCCTATTACTTATGGAATCAAATTCCAGCTCTCTTTAACCTACACAACAATTGATTGGATTGGTCAGAGATAATCAAATGGACTTCCAGAATCTAGACGCACGGTAAAGAGGATCAAAGATTGTTTAGATTAAGTTTTAAGGCATTGTTTACTTAATATAGAGAGGAAGGAACAATGGACTCTTTAGAAACCAGGTTGTTAATGTCGAAACCAACTTAAAAAGACTTATCTTTAAGATCAGGAGGAGTGTTATTATGAGGAAATCCATTGCACTTATATCTCTAAGAATGTGTGCTAAGCTATGTTTATGAACTGTCCCTAAGACCTTGAATATGTGTTAAGCTTTTCTTAATTATTCTATACTAATCCTTTTCCATGCCTTAAAGGTTGAACTCTCCTTTGAAGTCATACTTGTAATTAGTTTTTTATGTTAATTAATTTTACTTAGTTAATTTTCAAAAAAAATTTAAATAGATTAAAAACATGAGACTCTCTTGTAATTTAAGCAACTTTAAAAAACTTTCCACTCTTTAAAATTCCAAAAAAAAACTCCTTAAAGTTTTCAATTTTCTATAAGAATACCTTCCCTTAGACTTTTGTTGCTGGTATGACGATTCAACCATAACTTTTAAAGTTGACTAAAACTAACAAAACTCAACTTAAACCAATAATTTAAAATAAATATAACAAATTTTTAGTTTAAGTGGAGTTTAATTAACTCGAATTAGGTTTAGAGCTGAGTTGAATCTTCATATCAATAGCATTGGATTGATCCATATGATGTTCACTACCAATGTGTTTCATTATAATTTTTTAGCAATGTCTAAGAGAAAACTTTTTTTCTAAAACATTGAAAACTATAAGGATTTTTTTCAAGAATTTTAATAAGGAGTTTTTTTTACTTAAACCAAAAAGGAGCATGTGTCTTTTACCTAACTTAAAAAAAAAGTCCTAATCTTTAAAATTATAAAAAAAAAAATAGTTTTCAATTTTTTATAAGACTTCTTTTCTTAGACCTTCGTCAAAAAAATAACACACACATATAACATATACTTTGATTAATCAAATGTTACTGATGTGACAATTTAATTCAACTCTTAAACTTGTCATTAGCTAATTAAGTATGACCCAAATTGATAATTTAAGGTCATTAAAACAAATTATTTATTTAAGTCAAATTTAATTAATTTGAGTAATGTTTAAGAGATGAGTAGATCATCAACAATAACATTTGACTGGATTACATGTGATATTTATTTCACATATATTTCATCATTATTTTTTAATAAAAGGTCAAGAGAATGGGTTTTTATAAAAAAATTGAAAATTTTAAAGATTATGAAGTTTTTTAATTAATAAGCATAGAAAAACCACATGTTTTTTTACCCTACTTGCCAATAGATAACATTTGAAATTTTAGTATATTTTGAAAAATGTTATAATTTATTTAAAATATTTAATGAGACCTTAAGATAATAATTTGTAATATGATTTAAAACTAGAACAATTCATAGATATAGTCTTTATACTACCTTTATTAATCAAAGAAAAGTAGTGAGAACAAAGATGGAAGTTATTTTGCAATATTTAACAGGATCTCATATTAAACTTAATAGATATTTCTTGAATAAAACTTGACATTATAGTATTTTTAAAATAATGTAAAAGCATTCATAAGTTTATCTATTAAAAATAAACTTGAAGTCCACTTCTAACATCATGTGCCCTGAAATTAACTTGGAGAATTCTTTACTTCCCATTTCTGAAGGAAGTCCAATCTAATAAAATAGATGGCTCCCATTGCGCTTAAACTGACTGAAGAGCATGGTACGCTACTTGAATAATTGGGCAGAAGAGAATCAAAAGAGGCAGAAGAAAATAATTGTTTTTGTTATATTATACCATTGAATGGATGTAAATGGCATGAGATCTGGCACAAGATACGATGGTGAGGTAATTTAGAGAGGACGGAGAATTGGGTCCAGTGATTGGGAATATGCGGATGCGGGGAATTGGAATTACGGCAAGTTCCAGGCCTTTATTTTGTCTTTTACTTTGTTTGCCATTTCCAAATTTTTAATACTGAAAATGACTCGGGGAAAGCTACGCATTTATTCCATTCACAACTATTCCTTCCAATTCATAATAAGAGTCGTTTTAGATACATTGTGATCTGTAATTATGACACGAATTTATTATGAATCGGAGGGACTAGTAGACAAAAAAAAAAGGTTGTATATTTTTAGTATAATTAGAAAGCAGTAAGGAAAGGATGTCAAATGTGAGGTGAGAGCTTAGGTCAAGACTTAAGATATTAAATTATGATAAGAGTTTACATTTTGACTTTTTCAGCTACGCTTAATATAAAAGTTTGCTGTTACGCGTGAAGCATGGCTTATCAATTAGCAACTCTTTTGTAATCAGCATTGGGATAATAATTAGCTAATTAATGAGTTACGTTCATCTTAAACAATGCGAATATATTCACATACAATTAACCTGGAAGCATTTTATGAGTCATCATTTACATGATGCTTATCTGCAAATCACTATTTATTGAATTTCATAGCTGATATAGAAGTTATTTGAATTACTCCATAATATTGAACTTTTATTTATTTTAAACTTCATTCCTCACTCTGCACTAATAATTAGTTTTAAGGAGATAAATTGACTAATAGCTAAATGATTTCATACATAATTAGGAACATCAACTTTCAAATGAAAATCTTAAGACCATAAATTTTATATATTAACCCATTTCATCTTTATATCTCTTTTTAAAATTTTACTTTTAAATTTACTTCTTCCAGATAAATCCATCCACACTACACCTACTATCTTCCTCAACCCACAACTAAATTATTTTCAAATATCTTCTTCCAATAAATCCATCCACGTTGCATTAACTAAATTATTTCAAATAACTTCTTCTAATTCCCCCTACATTGTCTTCTTCTTTTTTAAGTGCTGCGAGAGTATGTCTAAGGAACTGGAGGGGGGGAGTCCTCAAAGGGTGTGGCTCGATGGTTGAGAGCAGGGCTTGACTTTGGTTAGGTCTCAGGTTCGATTCCATGCTAGCTCCTCTTGTAAGAGACTAGGGTAACCAGGGTTTTACCTATAAATGGAGAACTAGTTGGACCCTTAATAATGAGGTACGTCCGCTTGGTCCGCTTGTGGAGTAGTGCGCCAGTTAGATCCTCAGAAAGGTGTACCCGCTTGATCCACCTACGAGGTTTCCTCGAATCCAAAAAAAAAAAAACTGGAGGGGGCACTCCGAGGGAGGTTGAATACTTGACTTATAGGCATGAAAGAAGATGAAATAAGTTTGGGAAGAAGCAATCACGAGGAAAATTACATGATAAATCAACTTTCCCTTTTGATTATACACGTGTTCAAACTTCAAAGCATTACTTTTAATTAGTTGGTTGTAAGAATTTATGATTCTGCCCCAACTATGGGATTGTTATGTAAATTGCAAATAGTTATTCCAACTTTTTAATCTATTTCGTGAATTATGTTTATCCAAAAACGATAAATCTAAAAATAATAACTGAATAATTGATATATCATTTAAACACTTAATTTTTAAACCATTTTTAATTTAATAACGTTACAAAGGCTATATAATTGTCTAACTTTCAAAAAAAAATCATGAATCATTAAAGACGTTTAATTTAGAATTTTTTATTAATTTAATATTTTATGAAATAATAAGAATATTTTATTCTCTTCTTTTATACATTTAAAGATCATAAAATTAGATCACAAGTTCAAACTTATTGTTTCGGATAATTTAAGAATGTGCTAAGGAATGATATTTAAAGTTTAAATAAGGACACTAAAAATTTTATTAATTAATTATTTAGTATAAATAAGTAATTTAGTTTAGGACAATTTTAGAATATTTTAAGGAGTGATATTTAAAATTTAAAGAAGCATATTTAAAGAAGGATACTAGAAAAGTTATTAAATAATAATTTAGTATAGATAAGTAATTTTGTTTAGCATAATTTAAGAATGTGTTAAAGAGTGATACTTAAACTTTAAAGAGGTGTATTTAAAGAAGGACACTAAGATAGTTATTAACTAATAATTTAGTATAGATAAGTAATTTTGTTCATGATAATTTAAGATTGTGTTACTTTAAAGAATTATATCTAAAGAAGGACACTAAATATTATTAATTAGTAATTTAGTATAGATCAATTAAGTTTTAAAGAAGTATGTTCAGAGAAGAACACCGAAATTTAATCATGCTTCAACTTTTTGAGTGACATTTTATATTTATTCAATCTTCAAAAAGATTTCAATTTCCATGTCCTATTCGAATTGATTTTTTAAATGTTTTCAACTCTTTTTCAACATCTTTTTTTTTCTATATATACTTTGAATGATTGTTGTCAAGATCACAAGTTAATTCTCCTTTTTATTGTTATTTTTATTGTTAGTTGTGGTGATTGAAGTCAAATATCATATTAGATATAAAAGACATAAGAATCAAGAAGCCAAAGTTAGCGAGTATTTTCCTTTTCAGACTTTTATGTTTCCTCTTTTCGTTTCATTTTTCCTCTTTGGTTCATTATTTTGTGACTTATTTTTGTTTTAATTATTATTGTGAATTATTTTGTATAAAACTAACAATTGTTTTTCTCATATTTTCAAGTTATATTTATAATGGAGAATATAGAATCATTAGTAAAAGATTCGATGAATATAGTATCCTCTACTCGTAGTAAGTCGGATCCATCATGAAATTATTTTTCTTCTTGTCAAGCATCTGATGGAATATCTTGCTGGTGTTAAGGGTAATATAGCTTCTTGTAAAAAAAATACCATTTGATGTACACGAGATAATTGGAAAATATTTACAATAACAAGTAAAAAGGAAAATAAAGAGACTCATGGTATATCTTTTGGAGATGATAAAGGATCAGAAGTATTAGATAAATGAAAAAGGAAAAAAAGGAAAGCTACTATTGATAAAGATTCTTATTTTCCTCCAAGAACTACTCATAGTTCTCATTCTAGTTTAAAAAGTGTTTCGAATAATAAGGATGTTATATTGTGATGTAAAAGAGCATGGGCTAGAAGGTTCGATCATTCATATATTCCTTCAAATACTTTAAGTTCACCATATTTTCAAAAAGCAATAGATGCTACAATAACAATAGATCCAGGATTTAAGGTACCTTCTTATTATGAGATGCATATGCTTTTGCTACAAATTTTTAAAAAGGAATGTCAATTAATTATGGATACATATAACTTTGACTAGGAATCAACAAGACACATTATTATGGCAAATGAGTAGACTGATCAAAGACAAAGAACCTTGATTAATTTCTTGGTTTATTGTAATATTGAAATAACTTTTATCAAGTCCATTGATACTTCTGATATGATAAAAAGTGCTAATGCTTTGCCTGAATTATTTTATGAAAATATCAAATAGGTTAAACCAAAGAATGTTATGCATTTTATTACAAATAATGTAGCCAATTATATATCAATTGGGTATTTATTACAATCAAACTATGAGTACATTTATTAGTCTCCATATGCTACTCATTGTATTTGTATATAATCATATCACATTTTTTTCATGGTTAAGAAAGAAAGAAGACTGGGTTGAGATCATGCTTCTTGTTGCTACCAAGTTTGCAACATTATTTATTACTTTGAAAAGTATTTATAAACATAAGCAATTACGTCAAAATTTAGTGAAAAGTAAACATTTTTTAAGTTATAAGTTATCAAATAGTAAAAAAGGAAAAGAAGTTTGTGTTATTATTCCAGATAATAAATTTTGAGATGTTTGCTTGATCATTGTGAAGATTGTAGCTCCGCTTATAAAGTTATTAAGGATTATTTACTAACATAAGAATCCATCTTTAGGGTATATATATATAATGATATGTATAGAACTCACAAAAAATTATAAATCTTTTTAATGAGAAGGATGAATTGTACAAGCCTTATATAGATATTATTGACCGGCAATGAGATAAACATCTTACTCAAAGGATTCACTTAACAACTTATTTTCTCAATCCTTATTGCTTATATAGCGGAGACACCCATACAAATAATGTTATTGGTGAACCGTTTGATGTGATTGAATGCAAATGTATTTTCTCTATTAAAGAGCAATCACAATTGAGAAATGAAATTAAATTATATCGTGAAGGTCTAGAGAAATTGGCTAGAACATCAACAAAAAGAGAACTTATGATGAAAAAATGCAGCCTGATAAGTTTTTATACTTTTAAGTCATTCTTTACTTATTAATAATATATATTTTTATTTTTATAACTATTAATTTAAAATACAGATAAGTAGTAGAGATTATTCAGTGAAAGTGTTCCAACATTGAGAAAACTTACTATTAAATTACTCAATCAAACAGTTTCTGCATCAAGTTGTGCACGTATTTATAGTGTTTTTGAACGTATCTATATAAAAAAATGAAAAGGTTTGGAACATCAAAGACTCAATGACTTTGTTTACGTTACTTATAATAAAGAATATGTATTTTATACTTTTGTTTTTATTTCATTAATTTTATTTTTATTATTAACTTTATAATTTTTCTATTATGTATTCAGAGCCTTAGTAAGAGGAGAACATATGATTTAGTTGATATTAATTGTATTAAATATACTGATTTTTGGTCAACGATAAAGAACTATCGCCTAATCTTGATTATAATGAACTTGAAAAGGCGATTTATGAAAAAAAAAATATTTGTCACAATGAATGAATTAAGAACATCTATTGATAGTCAGTTCATATCTTCGTTGATCATGTTTAAGTTAAATGTACAATGTATCACAAATTTACAATTGAGAATAATTTTATACATTACTAATTTGTAATTTTATTTGAATGCAGTAGAAGAAGTTGTTGTAAATACTTTGGATGAATGCGTAATTTAGAAATTTTTAAATAATGTTGAAAAATTTGAAACTTTTGACAATAATGAGATACAACATTTTTCAGAATACAATTTTGATTTTTATTGTTATTGTTATTTTAAGTTTTATATTAGTTTTAAATTTATTTATTATTAGTTAATTATATAATAATATACATTGATATATTTTTTATTTCAATAAAATATTTTATTTTTACTTATTCTTATAATTTTTACTTCTTATTTATTATATACCGATTTTATAACACTTAAACACTTATATTTATTATATACCAATTAAACTTTTAAATTTTAAATATTTCCTTCGATCGATTGAATAACCATTCTAATTTAATTTTTAAAACATTGATCCGTAAACTAAAATAGTCACCAAATGACCAAATGCAAAAGGCTTATAGCCAGAGGCAATTTTGAAATCCTTTTAGACTTCCTTTCTTAATCAGACAGGGCCTTCTCAGTAGTCAGTCCTCACAGGCACAGGACCACTACTGTCATCACCAGCATTCTCTTATATAAATTCTTCGAACACAAATCCTGTCTTCTCCCACAAATATCCCTTCCTCTGTGTTGACACCAATCCTATCTTCTCTATCAAAGCAACAAAGCAAAACAAAACATGGCAACATCATGTCCTACATTTATTGGACCAGACAACCTCTCCAATGATGCTCCTTCTGTATCCTCTTCCGTTGTACTCACCCAAGACGACCTCAAGAAAATCGCCGCGTTTAAAGCCGTAGAGTTCGTCCAGTCTGGCATGGTCGTCGGCCTGGGCACCGGCTCCACGGCCAAGCACGCCGTCGACCGCATCGCCCATCTCCTCCGCCAAGGAAAATTGAAGAACATTATCGGCATACCCACCTCCAAAAAGACACACCAACAAGCTCTCTCTCTTGGCATACCCTTGTCTGACCTCGACTCCCACCCCACCGTCGACCTCTCCATCGACGGGGCGGACGAGGTTGACCCTGATTTCAATCTCGTCAAAGGCCGAGGTGGGTCATTACTCCGAGAGAAAATGATCGAGAGTGCCAGTAAAAAGTTTATCGTTATTGTTGACGAGACCAAGTTGGTGAAGCATGTTGGTGCTAACGGTGCGATGCCTGTGGAAGTTGTTCCCTTTTGTTGGAAGTTCACTCGAGAAAGGTTGCAGAAGTTGTTTGATTACGCCGGTTGTGAGGCAAAGTTGAGGTCTACTAGCGTTGGTGGTGGTGAGAAAGGTGAGGCTTTTGTTACCGATAATGGGAACTATATTGTGGACTTGTTTTTTAAGAAGGATATCGGAGACCTGAAAGCGGCTGGTGATGCAATTTTGAGGCTCGCTGGGGTTGTTGAGCATGGGATGTTTATTGATATGGCTACCACTGTCGTTGTTGCCGGTGAGCATGGCGTGAGATTGATGCCAGAAGAGAAGTAGCTGATTGAGGCGGCTTTCAACTTTTAACAAATTTGGAGCAGTTTCATATTTTGTTGTAACAGTAATTGTACTTATTACTGTTTCGCATCGAGGCCAGATGAGTAGTTGATTGAGGTGGGCTTCAACTTTCGACTAATTTGGAGAATTATCATATTTTGTTGTAACAGTAATTATAGTTTGGCCTTTTCCTCAGAATTCGGGGAAGGAAAACAGGAGATTATTCAGGAAAGGAATTAAGGAGAATAGGAGTTTACTAGGATTTTGTGGGGTAGAAGGCGGAATGACGCGTAACTTGATGTATTAACTCGGCTGTCTGTCTCCTGTCCTTTCCAAGATATGCTTTCCATTTTTTATTGGGTTATTTATTAGTTAAACTCGGTTTTTGATATAACTAATGTTTCGATTTGACGTCATTTAGAAGACTCGCGTCTCGCGAAAACTTATGCTGTGTCCTGTGGCTTGTTATCAACCGTGCATAACTGCGGTCCAAAGTTATCTTCGTATTCCTACTGATCATGTGGTTAGAAATGGAGGAATTTATCGGTTCACTCATTCAGCAAGAATTTGTAATTGTTGGGTCCTCAATATTCGATTGTATTATTCTGGTTCATGGTCTAGGAGACTAGCTATCTGTCATTGGAGCGGACGGCAATCTTTGTCAAGATCTGTCAAAATTTTACCACCAGAAACTTTAATTTAATTAATGAAATCGAGGCTTAGATGACAGACCCTAAGCTTCCAATGGAATATCGTGAATTTATATCAGGAATGAAACCTTCAGTTGGAAACCTGGAACCCTTATCCTGAGAAAACCTTTCCAACAGTGCAGAAGATTTCTGATGGCCATAAATCACTTTGCTTAAGGGATTCATTCCTTTCCAAAAGTGCAGAAGATTTCTGATGGTCATAAATCACTTTGCTTAAGGGATTCATTCCTTTCCAAAAGTGCAGAAGATTTATGATGGCCATAAATCACTTTGCTTAAGGGATTCATTCGCTCTAAACGTTACTACGTAGAGTCTTTCCGAAACAATATCAGTTGGTTCAATCTTGATAAGCGCGGGCTTGTCGTTTGTTGAATAGAATTATGAGCAACTGCAGTTGCGTTAATACCAGATGGTTTCCAGCATCGGAAGAGATAGAATGATCTACGGAATTGCTTCCCCTAAGATTTGGTTTTGGTTAGATCCCAGGTTTGATTTCATGCTAGCTCTTTTTATGAGAGTCTGGAGCAACTGAGATTTTAACCGTAGGTAGAATACTAATTGAGCCCTCGATAATGAAGTGTGCCAATTAGGCTCTTAAAGAGATGTGTTCGCTTGGCCCGCCTAAGGGTTCCCTCGAATCCAAAAAAAGAAGAAGAAGAGAGTAGATGATTCACATTGGGGTTGTATATTGTGCAACTTAATTTGAATATGAAAATCTCCACAAATCGTACCAAATAGGCAAATATTGAACATTTTAAAATTTGATTCTAAAAAATTATACTGAAAATTCAATAAACTAAGAGTTCTTTTTGTACAATAAATAATATGTTTAAAGTTTATCCTAACGAATTGTATAACTTATTTAAATATAAATTGTTAAAACTTAAATAAATAAGATTTTTATTATCTAGATAATCTTATCTATGCACTTAATTTTGTTTTCCTAAAAGTCAATGTTTTATAAACTAGACTAGAAGTTATACTGATATGACAAGAGATTTAAGGATTAAAATGTTCAAGTGATATTAATCCATCATAAAATTGGTTAAACATTAAATAAATTTTAAAATTTTAAAATATGATTAAAGAAACATGTCCTTAATTTAAAGTTTAATTAAAAATAAAAACTATTAAAAATGATTTGAGATTCCTGTTTACGTTGAAGAATGATTGAAAAGGAAGTTCCTAATTATACAAAGGTATCCTTTAAAAATAGAACCGTAGTAGAAATTCAAGACGTATCTTTGGACGTACTCAAGTATTGTTTGTCGAACCAATATAAACCGGTTTGTGTTTCTCTTTCCTTTCTTTTTATTTTATTGTTTACAAATATATAATTAGTTTACTTTTATTTCTTTCTTGCATTTATGATAGTTCGGAGACTTTTTGTAGTTAGTGAAATTTATTCAAATCTTGATTTCTTATCTATTTAATAAGATATTAACCCCCATTTAATTTCTACTGCAATATTATTTTAAAGTTTTCATCAATTGTTCGGAAAATATCTACTTCAAAAACTTATCCAACTCTACTCAATTATATGAAATCCTACCCCTTTTTATCCTTACGAATTCCTTCAAACCAAGATCTAACTTATATCTTTCTTGTCATTTAACATAAAATTTTTGTGATAAAACTCTTTACTTGTGTTTAATTAGTAGTAAAAAAACAATTCATATCATAATAATTTAATGATATGAACTTATATCGAAGCTCGGTTACCAAAAAAATCTAAAAAAATAATATTCAATTATAAGAATCATGTTCCTCATATCCAAAATAAAAATAATTGTCTTGATTATCAATCACATTCTAATAATTGTTAAACTTTTCATTACCTTATTTTTATTATTTGAATCACTTTATTAGAAAAATTACCGAATAAAATAATGTTAATTTGATCTCTTACACGTTATAGAAACAAATGTGATTAATTGGACAATTTATATTCAAAAATAACTCAATGATAATATTAAAAACCTCTACTTTTTTTACAAAATTATTTTTCCAAATCTCATTGCAAATATATTAGCAAACAAGTTTATAGAGAATCATGTTGTCTTAACCTGATAAATACATCTATATAATTAATAGTAAAATCAAGAATTTTAAATGTAAAAGTTCTCCATATTAGACATGTTGGAGAATGATTCAAAGTAAAAAAATGTGGTCTTTGTTTCAAGATAAAATTTAGGAGTACTAAGATAGAGTAGTAAAGATAAGATCTATTATTTGTTAGAAGATAAAATTTTATTTGTTAAGATAAAGTTGTTATCTATTGAGATTTAAAATTTAAAATTTTTTATTTGTTTGGTTAATCTTTACCTTTCCCCATATATTAACTTCAATGTAAAATATATCCCATCAATAAATTACCCCTCGCATTATCTATTTTATATTCTACTTTATTTTAGTTAATTTCTGATTCTAAAATCCAACATATTATCAGAGCTCTCAAAGATCTTGAGGGAATTATGAGTGACTAATGCTTTGCATGCTCAAGAGCGAACAAGGGCAATAAGAGACCAAGAAAGTAAAAAGATCGTGGAGGGAGCCTATCTAGCAAAGGTTCCGTCATTAAAAAAAGGAAATATTCCTCAATATGATCATTATGAGAAGTTTGGTCATGAAAAGAAAGATTGCTAGCATAAATGGAAGTCTCAATGCTTTATTAAAAAGGATTGCAAGTTTAACAATAAAGAACAAGTAAATATAGTGCAAGTGATTAAAGAAGACAACTTCTTCTAGTTGGTGAGAAGTACATCAAGACGCATCATAGAGAGAAGTGTTCATGTTAAAAAATAGAGAGAAGTGCTCTAATATATGAGAATATTAGAGAGAAGTTCTCCAAAGTAAAGAACTGTGGAGAGATGTGCTCTAACTATTGGAGGATGATAGGAAGTACATCATCAAATTCAAAAAGTCTTATAACTTTGAATCAAGAGGAAATGTTGGAGAATGATTTAAGGTTAAAAATGTGGTCTTTGTTTAAAGATAAAATTTAGGAGTACTAAGATAGAGTAGTAAAGATAAGATCTATTATTTGTTAGTAGAAAATAAAATTTTATCTACTAAGATAAAGTTGTTATCTATTAGGATTTAAACTTTCAAAATTTTGATTTGTTTAGTTAATCTTTACCTTTCATTACCTATATATTAACTTTAATGTAAAATTTATCCCATCAATAAATTGCCTCTTGTATTACCTCTTTTTTATTCTTTCTACTTTATTTTAGTTAGTTTCTGATTCTAAAATCCAACATGGTATCAGAGTTCTCAAAAATCTTGAGGGACCTATAAGTGATTAACACTTTACAAGCTCAAGAGCAATGAGGGCAATGAGAGACCAAGAAAGTGAAAAGATAGTGGAGGGAGCCTATCTAGTAAATGTTCTGTCATGAAAAAAGAAAGGAAATATTCCTCAATATGGCCATTATGAGAAGTTTGGTCATGAAGAGAAAGATTGCTGGCATAAGGGGAAGTCTCGATGCTTTATAAAAAAGGATTGCAAGTTTAACAATAAAGAACAAGCAAATATAATGCACGTGATTGAAGAAGACAACCTCTTCTAGTTGGTAAGAAATGTACCAAGACACATCATAGAGCGAAGTGCTGTATAGAATAAGTGATGAGAGAAGTGCTCATGTTGAAGAATAGAGAGAAGTGCTCTAATGAAAGGATTGGAGAGAAGTGCTCCAAAGTAAAGAATTATAGAGAGATGTGCTCTAACCATTGAAGGATGATGTGAAGTACATCATCAAATTCAAAAAGTCTTATAACTTTGAATCAAGAGAGAATGTTGGAGAATGATTTAAAGTTTAAAATGTGGTCTTTGTTCAAAGATAAAATTTAGGAATACTATGATAGAGTAGTAAAGATAAGATCTATTATTTGTTAAAAGATAAAATTTTATCTGTTAAGATAAAGTTGTTATCTATTAGGATTTAAATATTAAAATTTTTGATTGTTTGGTTAATCTTTACCTTTCATTTCCTATTTATTAACTTCAATGTAAAATATATCCCATTAATAAATTGTCTCTTACATTGTCTCTTTTTTTATTATACTTTATTTTAGTTAGTTTATGATTCTAAAATCCAACAAGCAATCCATGCATGACTTTCTAATGTAAGAAATGTGTAATTATCTTATCTTTTCCTCAAATTTTGTAAGTCAACCTTTTAAATGTTACACTCCATCATAATGCACTTAGTCAAATTTTTTTATTTTGGCTAAAGCTTAACTCAAAGCTCAATTAGGTTTAGACCTGAACTTGATCGAGTTTTAGGCTCAAATCAAGTCTTATAAGCTTTGGACTCAGGCTGAGACAAGATCGAAAAGCTTTCTAGGAAAGAAGACCAAAGATCTCTAAAACTTTACAGTTGTTATGAAATATAGGATTTGTGACTTGTTAGTGAGTATTGAAGGTTGTGAGTCTTGTATTAAAGACAATGATGATTATGGGGAGAGTTAGACATTGTTTAAGTGTCTTTTTTTAAGTTTTGAAACTGGTAAGTATAGATGACATATGAAAATTGTGTTGAATTCCAAGCAAATTAGATTCAATTCATGGCTTGGAAAAATATTAATCTTTATAAGTAATAAGTTCTTTATATTTTTTTTAGAAAAGTCTCAACGTAATCCACCATTGTAATATAAACTCTAGAAACACCAAATTAAGGCAAGAAAATGTAATGCAAGCCAAAATTGTCACATCAACACCCCTCTAACAACCAAACAAATACCAATGTTAAGTTAGGAAAAAATAAATGGAAACAACACCCAACTTCTACTCCAATACATTATTGGCACAAAACCACAACAAGAGATGAGCACGATGATGTTGAAGGTAAATTATATCTTGATAGATTTTAAAGATAAATTAGAGATTATAAGATAGAGAGAGAAACAGAGTGATGAGGGAGGGAGAAGTCAATATTTTGTTTCTTATCTTTTTACTAACAAATGATATCATTTTATTACTTAAACCACATGGTGTCATTCTAAGCCATATTAGCTTGGATCAAGTAGGACCATAAACTCTAAGCCTAAGTATGAGTTTGACTTAATTTTGAATTCTTTTTTAATATTTAAGTTAGAACCAAATTATGCACAATAATGTATATGAAAATTTCTTCTTATTTAAGGTCGTAACCTATAACGTACTCTTAACATTGTCAAATACAACATTGTGTGTTTATTATCTAAAGTTATTAAATATCAAATGCATCAAAGTAGAAGAAAATTAATATTAAAATATGTTTCTTAAACATTATTTTCTTCAGGATCCAATTGCGTAAAGTTCAAATGTTGTTAATGTAATATTATGTCACTATCATATAACTCATTTTTAAATTTTAAATATTCACATATAGTTTTCTAATTTTTTAAAACATATTTTTCTAAATTACTTTAAATTTTTTTAAGATATTAAAATTTATAAAAATATTCCACTAAATTAAGTGATGATAATAATAAGTGAAACTATAATAAAAATCCATGTCTTTTCAAGTTTACAAGATCAAATTAGATTTGAACGAACCTGACAAGCCTAGGTTCAAAATTTTAGCCCAAGCCCGACCATTAATCTATATGCTCTTGAGTGTTACATAAATCCATTTAAACCAAAAAAGCGTTCTAAAAATCCAGCCATTTTCAGTAGAACACACTGAGCAGCTACCTAAGCCTCAAAGGCGGACAAGGTAAAATCAAGGTATTACACAAAGGCTACGTAGGCTATGGAAGGACAAATACACCAATTTCATAAAACCTTACTGATTAACTAGGAACCTTGAGACTAAACTGAAAATTGCTATAACTATTACAAGTTCCGGGAATTCATAATTGATGCAGTCATTTGGAATTTGTTGTTGAAGGTGGTGTTGTGAAATCTGATCCTGTGGATAACTTCCCGACGGAATTGCTCATGGCTTTTGCTTGTGTTTACGAAACCATCTGCTTCCTTCATTCTCATGCTTTATTGCTGAATTCCATTGAATAAGATGTTGCCAATCAAGTGGAGGATTGCAGAGATTGCATTTGAAAAATATCAACCTCCATGGTATGTTGGAGTAGTGTCAATAAAAAAACAAGTGTGCTATGCTCTTCTCTGCATTCATGCACAACGCACATCAGTTTAGCGTAGCTATATACCAAGTTCGTCAATAGTTGGAAGTCTACGTCTAATCGCACTCCATAAGGCATTGAATGCACGAGGTAGGACATATTTGGGCCATACTACATTATGCCAAGATACCTTTGCAATGGTACCGTGGTATAGTTTTCTACAGGACAGACTAAAGAACTTGCCATTGCTGACTGGCCTCCAGATATTCTTGTCATCCACATTTGCATTCAATGTGATGTTATTGATCACATTGAAGAGAGGAGGATGTGTAATGACATTTACTACTGCACCCTTATGCTCTAAAGCAGTAGCAACTGTGTCATTGTCCTGTCTGAGATTTGAGAAGCAAGTTCCTCAACGTTCTCCACCCATGAACCAAGTTTTCGGAGAATGAAATGATGCACTTTTTGCTACTAAAATGATTTTAATTGACAAACGCCATTCTGAGATGGTACATGGATTTTCGAATTCAACCAACTCAACAAATCACTCTCTGTTTTCGTACATAGAAAAGCATATTCTTGACAACTTTTCAGCGTTATTAGTTACACTGTACAGAGGCTGTTCTTACACTCCAAGTACAGACCCATTTGAATTTCTTGGGTAGAGAAAATGATTATCGACCAGTAAGCTTCACCACCCAAGCACCACCCAAGTAAAGACCCAGAAGTGGTGCTGCTAGAAGCACCTGGGTCAGAGGATCGGTTGATGGTGTAAGTACAGCAGCTGCAACAACAGCACCTACAACCACGTATCTCCAGATCGACAGCATCTGGTCTCCAGACACCAGGTTAAGTTGTCCAAGTAGAAATTGTATCACTGGAACCTGTAGAACGGTTGAGTTAATCACATCTCGCATCAATTAAAATCAGGGATTTATCATGCTATAAAAATTTCCACCTAAAGCAAGGTATTGTCATAACAAATCAAAGATTAAACATGTACATACATATGATATAAATGGAACTTAAAAAATTGTTACAGGTCCTAATTAATACATGTAGACCAAGTCATAAATCCCCAAACACAGACGAGATTTAATAAAATGAATCAAGAGCTCAGTTCATGAAAACCGATAGTTGCTTTGGTAACGACCTTGCTTCATAGTGGCCTGATTAAGAGCTTGTTTCAAAATCTTTTTGTTTTTCATGATGAATTACTTGGCCATTTGCATATAAATTCTTTTATTTAAACCCTTATTTTGAACTATACAATGTTAATTAATTCTATTTTCCCATTTTTGAGGTAATAATCTAAACCAACTAACCTGAGATAAACTATATTTATATTGATAAGAACTGCTGAACAAGTTTTTCCATTGATTCACTAGCAAAATTGTTATAATTTTTGTCTTTTAATTTAAACTGAAATAGCCCCTGAAGTCCATTTTTTTATTTTATTTAACAAGGAATGACTAAAATTGATTACCAAAAAAGGTATAACTAAAATGAAATGTAAATCGGGATTTCCTACTGCCCATCTGGATAGAATTTACAGAAAAGGATAGATTGGAACCTGTAGTTCTTATGCCAAGCATTTTCTTTGTTCACACAGTAAAGTAAGTGGTAATATCGAAATTTAAATAGTAAGGATGCATTAAAAATTTACCTGGAAAGACAAGCCTGTGCTGAACATGAGAACAAGCACAAACTCAAAGTATTGATCAATAGACCACAAAGATTCCACAGCTCCTTCAGCATAACTGACAAAGAAATTTAATGCTGCTGGCGTAAGAATCAGGTACGAGAAGATAACACCAGCATAAAAAAGCACTGAAGAACCTAAAACAATCGGCCCTAAGAATCTCCTTTCTGCTTTTGTCAAACCAGGAAGAACAAAGGCAATAATCTCGTACAGAATAACTGGGCTTCCCAAAAGAAGGCCACAATATCCTGATACCTACAGATCAGCAAGGCAGCACATTAATTGAATACCTTGCTTTTCACCTTTACACAAGTAACCATTAAGGAATGGGAATGTTTGCACATGATGAGGAACTTGGTCATTCAATAAAACATTAATAACACATTTGTTAAAGCTAAGAAATTCCCTCCAAAGAAACTAGACGCTAGATCGGAAAAACACACGCAGTCATGCTCCACGGTATGACTGACAAAACATTGCATTTCATTTCTACTTAGCACATGCTTCAAATAACTTCTTTCCATTCCTATTTGTAATTTTTCTGATGTTCTTTTTCCTATTGACTACCTCAGAGATCTTGTATCCTGACATTTTCTTCTGAAACTGTATCTTTTCAAGCAGATTTACATCAAAAGGAACCAGATGGAGGTGCAAAGAATTTAGTTATTACCCAAAAGAAGAAGTCATTGGTTTTATTTTCCTGAGGAAAAATGTTTGGTTAAAGCAAGTCCAATTTCTAGTAAACTGGAACTTACATTCGTTAACATGTTAGGAAATAACATTTCCAGATAACCACAAATGAATGCCACATATAGCTTAGCTTATGATTCTTTTGAACCATTTCTTGTTCTAGGCAGATCATCAATTTTCTAGACTCATGAATATGCAATGAGCTGGGTGTAAATGTATGGTTGGAAAAGCAAATCATTACAAACAAGAAGGTAAGACGCAATTCACTGAAAAGAACAATAAGAAAAGGAGCAAAACCAGCAATCCCCATATACCTTTTCAAGATTATTGAAGTATATAAATTCCTATAACTTCTCAATCGATCCCATTAATCTACGTCTAGTTAGCCGAATTAAAAGTCCAAAACTATAAAGAAGATTATGGAAAGAAAAAGTTGTAATTTGGTCACATAAAGCACTGCATGCAATTTCTCTAATTTGGTCACATAAAGAACCTCATGCAATTTCGTTGAATTTTGACATGCATGTTTTTGATGAGCAGAAGATATTTCATTGAGCCTAACCTTTAAAGTTGTAAAGAAGAACTCTCCAGGAGCCAGTTGCAGAAACCGTACACCCTGTGCTTTGACAGGAGCTTCAAGAATCAAAACCAGTTCTTTTGAAAACGCAAAGCACCCTAACATGGCAGCTCCAACGGCCAAAACTGACACAAATAACCTCTGGCGCAGCTCTTCAAGATGATCAAATATACTCATTTCTTGATCATCCGGAAGCATCTCTTTACTAGGATAAAGAAAATTATAAAGTGCACTTCCTTCAGTCTCCTGACCCAATTTTTCTTGTGATCCATTACCCACATCTTCATGTCAATCAAGAAATTGGTGTTAGCTAAGAGCACTAGTAAAAGAAAATGCGATCAAGACCTAGACAAGTAAACAAACAATAAAACCTACTGAACAGCTATGGAAATTATAGACTTCTTTTAAATCCATTCATTTATCAATCTGTAAATGCATAGATATATGCTTGTACTGGCAAATTCATCCATACACACATACTGGCAAATTCATCCATACATTTACCTGTATAGGCATCGTAAACACAAAGAGACATACGTGGATAAATTTTGGACCTTAAAATATAAAAGAGACATGTAGGTATTTTGTTTTAGAGAGAATAATTCCAGCATACAAGAAATAGTTTGACATCTAGATTTTGGTCATGCCAAGGGAACATATTAATCTGATCTCATTGATGTTATTATTATGATGGAATGGCTAGAAATGCAACTAGATGCATTGCCCTAAAATGAACCCATGAAGCACTATGAAAGAAGACACTAGATCATTTTATGACCAATTTTTATTCGGTAAGGCATGTTGCTTCTAGCTAAAACGTTAATATGAATCAAACAGCAAGAATTATCCAAAGATACTGGCTCCAAGAAGCTGTCAAGATTATACACATCATTAAAGAATAGACACTGATCCTCACCTCACAACAACCAAAGTTACATAAAGCCACTGAATTGTCGGTAATCAGAGCACATTTACAGCTTGGTCTTACCTTGATGATATGCATGTTCCGTTGAGGTTGCTAACTACTAGATTTATCTTCATTCTAACAAAACATGTGGCTTCAATGTATACAAATGGCAATCCTACTCTATTTACTTGAAAATCAATAACCAAGTCTGGCCCTTGGTTGTTGATTTTCGTTTCAACAGTACAGGATGGTATTTTGTATACAATGAACCTACTTGTTTTCTTAAAATGAAGATAAATCTAGTAGTTAGCAACCCAAAGGAACGTGCATATCATCAAGATAAGGCCAAGCCGTTAACATGCTCTTATTACTGAAAATGCAATGACCCCACACAATGGTCAAAGCAGAACTTAGAGCCTGTATCTAAGCCCTATGAAATCGACGAAAGTTAGCATTTTGTAATAATCTTCACTTCCTTCTATCATTGGCTACTACATCAGCTAAATTTCTGTATAATTGTTTTGTATTGGAAAGCCAAATTGGTAATGGGAGTCCATGGATCATATAGTCTCACCAATCATTTATGTTGTCCATTTTTATGAATGTATTCATGAAGATGTCAATCACTTGGTTCAACATTCCTATATTTCAGATATTAATCAAAGCAGAAAATTGGTGGTCCTTTCCACTCATGTGTTACCTTAAGTTCACGACTTCATTTTCATGAACAGCTATATATGGCCTTAAGTGAGTGCACACTTAGTCCACATGCATACCTTAATGACAAAGTTCAACATTGCTATATTTAATCATCAAAAGAGAGCAGAGAAATTAATGATACTTCCCAATCAAAAAATCCAATTTCTTTACTTACGTTCATAGTAAAACTGTTAAGAACAAAACCTGTGCAAAGCATTAGATCAATGTGCTGACAAATTCAGCAAATATGACATTTGTCCACCTACATAACCTCTATTTACTATCAACCTATAATTTATTTCGAAAGTAGGTATAGACTCCAACTCAATAAAAAGAAAATTTAGTTCAACATCAAATCAAAATGTTCCACAACATACATCTTATCCTCTCACTAAGGCCCTCATCTACTGATCAAATCCACTGCTATAATAGTTCGATCTTTGTTAGACCCGTATTTAGTGCCAGAAATCTGAGCAAGCATCCCATAACATGATACCTCCACTACTTAGAATCCAAATGTTATTTCTGATATGCCCATCAATAGCTAATCCCATTCTTGTAGCAAACAATTTTATAGCATTGAGAACATCCAAACAAGGGTGCATCCTAAGGCTGTCCGATAGTTTCTCATCCTGTGTTTAATTCAGCAATTTAGTTGAGGAAGAAGCAATGAGTCTATGATCTTCAAGGAAAATACTTTCTCCAACTCTCTACACTAAAACGGCACATTTCAGATCAATAACAGTCTTGATTAAGCTATGAAAATCTACGCAGCTATCCTGAATAAAATCATTGTCTTCGTTTCCATCTTCTCGTCAAGAAAATTGCAACCTGGTTGCCTTATTCTTAATCCAATCGTTCTCTTTGCTAAAGTCAATAAATACCCTCCAAGAAAAACTGAAACAAAATTCTGCATTTGGAAGATTACTGAAATACAGATAACAAATCTTTCAGGTTTAAAATTTGTCCAACTAACGTAAACAAATTTAAAGCAAATTTTGTCACAGAAGTTTTACTGCAATACCAATGAAACTTAAAATCCAATAAAAACAGAAATAAATAAAAAAACACGAGGAGACGATTTAGAAAAGCAGTTAAGAGTCAAACTTACCAGAACTATCTTCAACCGCGGAGGCAGTAGCAGCAGCGCCACTAGTACTTGATTCTTGCTGCTTCTCGTCGATGTCATCATCGACGGCGGCAAAACGAAGTACTTTCTGGAATATTCTCGTGCTCCGAGAAACACCGAATATGAATCCTCCTCTAATCGTGTTTAGTCGTAAAGAAGTGAAGTGACGTTGCTGTTGTTGGCTCCTTATAGAGTAGAAGCGTTTGTAGAGGCCATCATGCAGCTGAAGATGGGGGATTAAAGCAGTACTCGCACTTCCCATTGCTCCTCCTTTCGAACACACCTCAAAACGGCCGTTATCTTTTTATTGAAACCGGCCAAATGATTGGCTCTCGTGTGCCAGACTATGTTATTCTTTTTCTTTTGGGATATTTCGGTCCGCTGATAAACTACCATAGTTTTACTTTATGTAATCATTTTTCAAAAGCAAACTTAAATTTAATCACCTATTATATGACATGTCCACCCTTCTTTTTTATTCTGCTTTTCTTTTAGTTTTAGTTTTAGTTTTTGATTTTAAGTTTTAAATAAAACATAATTATATTATAATTATACTTTTAATAATAATAATAATAATTAGATACTAATAAAATTTAAAAAATTAATTATTTATCTAAATAATTTTCAAGTTTGAATATATCTTTTGATAAGTTAGAGTGAAAAAAAATCTAATGAGAGTAAATTACAAGACATAAATTTTAGTGAGAGTAAATTTTATAGACTTATAATACAAAATACTTTTATAAAATTTAAGCAATAATTTCATTAAAATTATAAATATAACTCTGCCTTACTTTTAAAGGTAGTCTTATTTTGTCAAAGGACTTTATGTAATACATTCTTGATTGAAATTTGTTAAACTTTTATTTTGTTATAAGCTTTAAACAATTCATTCAATAACCTTTTTTTTTTAAAGAATGAAACAAATTCATTAAGATGCGAAAAAGAATTAGAGGTTCATTATAAGCAAAGCCAAGAATGATCAATCATTGCAAGTATCCTAGAATAAAACCACTAAGAACTCTCCAAGTTGCTAACAAGATTATGCCTACTTAGTGCTCTAAAGTACTAAATTTATACATTAAAGCAATGTTGTCCCCTATATCTTATTCTTTGTAAACATCTCCAAGAGCTCTAGTAGCAAGTTAATAAGTCAATATCGTCCCTAATTGATCTTCATAGTAGTTGCTTATAGGCCAAAATTGTGCTTTTATAGTCCAACCATGCAGTGGAACTAGAATCATATTATCTTCATATGATTGGTGGTAATTAGAAGTTCCATCTTCAAGCTACTTCAGACCTAATTTTATTGGTGTTTAGTCATGTCACTAATATTTCTCTTATCCAAATTAAAGTGTTGCTATAAAAAAAGGAACTGGAGTCTTAACACTTACCCTTGAAACTTCTATTATCGCTCCCTTGCTAAATAACATAAACTAGGCCATATAAGCTACAAAAAATAGTTTGCAATCTTCAAAACTTCTTTACTTGATTAAGGAAGCTTAATTGATGAGTTGATTCTAAGCAGAAGATTGGTAGTGAAGTCTGTAGAGTTGAAGAATAGGAAGCCTTGTTTACTTAGGGGGTGTTTGGAATGTAGGGAATTGAATTCAATCTTGTAATTGAATTCAATTCTCTTATTTGGAAGCAAAAAAGATGGAAGAATTGAATTCTTCCATGAATTCAAACCCCACATTTTAAAGGGGTTGAATTCACGTTGAAAACCACGTGAATTCAACCCCATTTGCTGCTACTTCCTCTCACAGCCACCCTCTCCATTTGTTTCCAGTAAAGACAACATGAATTGAGTTTATATGAAACTCAATTCATGTTTTGATATATTTTGATAATTTTTTAAATGAATATAAAAAATTATATTATTAATTCAATTGTTTTTATATTCAAATCAATTATATTTTTTATAATATAATTTATGTTAATATATTATTAAATTATTTTTAAAATATAAACTTCAATTTATATTTGATTTAATAATTAAAAATAATTTAAATTGAAATTTAACGTTTTAGATAAGAAGATAATTTTTAAAATGTTTCATTTTATTTAATTAATAATTTATTAATAAATATTATATAAGAGATTAAAATAAATTTAATTAATTAAAATTAAAAAAACAAAGCAAGCTCGCAATTTATTTTTAATTATTAAATCAAATATAAATTGAAGTTTATATATTTTGAAGATAATTTAATAATATATTAACATAAAATATATTATAAAAAAATAAAGATCACTAATTTTATAATGATTTTTATTTTGGATAATATTATTTTTTAATCAGGGGTTAATGTGTCATATGAAATAATTGAATTCAATTCTAATTTTAATAGATTTGTTCGAAACAGTGTAATTGAATTCAATTCTAATATTACTAGATTTGTTCCAAACAGTGTGTTCTAATATTAATACATTTGTTCCAAACAGTGTAAATTGAATTCAATCCCAACTTCATTAATGTAATTGAATTTAATTCGACAATGAATTCAATTCGACGGTTTCCAAACAACCCGTGAAACTCAAAGACTGGAGTTGAACAGATCAAAATGCCTTGGTTGATCGTTTGATGTCATCCGGAAAGTTGTGAGCTTGAACTTGTATTGTAGGGTTATTCTATAGATCTTTCTACCTCTGCAACCTTATACCACCGGTACAGGCTTGCTTTTCCTTACCAAATTATTGATGGGATCCACTGTTTTTGGTGTCATTTACCGTGATATTTATAGGATTAGCTAAGAAATTGAGAGAAAACATAGCTACTATTCAACTTTGTTTGGCTACTCTTTTTTCTTCATTGCTCTTCCAGGGATTCTGCTTCATTTTCTGTTTTATCCTACTCAATTGCTCTATACATCCACTCTTCTCTTTGATCTACAGTGCAAGTTTGCTCCTTTTGCTGTTTTTTTTTCCTGCTAGGGATTTCTTGTGTCGTAACTTGTACCCAGATAGACTGAGATTTGAGTTTCGAAAAAAAATAAAAGAAGAAGAAGAAGAAGAAGAAAAGAAAAAGTGATGGTGTGTCAAGCGGCAAGCCAAACAAGATTTGGGGCATTAAAATACGAGAATGGAATTGCTGGAAAACAGACAATTATAGTTAGAGTTATTGCATGCTATCAACCATTGCAGGATTGCCAGGTTAGTAACATACAACTATTGTACCTGCTTGCTTAGTTGACTGTTTGCATGATGTAATTGATTACTTTGTGTTATACATCTTGTGCATACTATAATCAAGCGCATAATTCCTGCATGTGTTATTTGTTAGTTAATACATTCATCACATTTTACTGCATACTTGTCATCAAAGAGGTATGAATAATCTGTTATTTGTTGTTGATTTTTCCAGGCTGAATATTTCCGTCATTTGCTTAAGCCAGTCACGTAGGTGGATTCTCAGTTTATGTTGTGATATTAAGCCGGAAATCGTAGTTTCCCCTTTTTGTTTTTGTTGTTCCGGAGAGAAGCAGCAATTAAATTTTCATCAATATCAAGTCATTGAACTTGGTAAGTTTAGGAATATCCTATTGTTTTGAAGCCAAGATGATCAGACGGTCTTTTCCAAATAATTATGGGCTTTGTATTTGTTTCTGTGATCTGCAGATAAATTTATTGGTCGCAAAGTTTTAAAGCCAGGAATACTTGGCACCAAATTTCGGTGAGCCTGTGCAACAAGGGTGTTTGTCAGCGTGTGTAAAAGCTGGTACTTTTACGACATCTGGAAATGTGGCTATGTCTGGGTTTACAATCCCAAGTGTCCCATGTTTGAAGGCACAACCAAGAAATGAAGTCAATGTTTTGCCTTGTCATTTACCTCCTCGCTTCCAGAACTTGGCCCCTGCTACCAACTTTTCTATTAAAACTTATCACCCTATGGTAGCTGTTATGCCAAGTTCTATTCCTGCATATTATAGTGGATGTCTTATATTTGATCAGTCTGAGAATCAAAGAAGAGTGATGCACAGACCCTTGTGTTCTGGCGACCCTAAACCAAGTATAACTGCTATGAAAATGGAATCTGGTTACGATGATTTAAAGGCTGAAGGATATGCAGCTAAACTGGATCAATTGAATACAGAAAAGCTGATGGCTAAAGAAACAGATGGGAATCATTTAGGAGGTGAGGAAAGCGAGATGCCTGAAGATACCGAAGAAATCAATGCCTTGCTTTATTCCGATGATGATGATGGATATGGTAATTATAGTTACAGTGATGATGATGATGAAGTAACGAGCACTGGTCACTCTCCGATCGTGACTGAACCATGTAATGGGATGCAAGAACAAGAAGAAATAACAGAGGAAGTTGCTAGTTCTGTTTTCCCAATCAAACGACAGAAGTTGCTCGATGGTGAGTATAAAAGATCATCTCTAGGGGACAGCAGAAGCTCAATTAAATCTAGAGGGGCTTTTGGTTATGCGGATTTGAGCTACATTATAGAACAAATCCAAGAAGAGGAATCGGTTTCCAATTTAGTAAACAAGCAATCCAGAAAGGAGAAGATTCGTGCAACATTGGAAATTCTCAAGACCATTGTTCCAAGTGCAAAGCGGAAAAGCCCATTGTTGGTACTTGATGAAGCTATAGATTACTTGAAGTCATTAAAGCTGAGAGTGAAAAATGTAGGAGTAAATCGTTGCTAAGATTCCCTACCTCCTAGAATAGTAGTTGTTGACTAAGGGGTGGAAGGAAGAATGAGAAGTAGTGGCAGCATAATACATTCCTTAGCCTGAATAATTGTTGAGTTTGGAATCACTACATGACCTTTTCAAACGTGGGGTCTTCCTTTGGACCTATTTCCCGGAAGATTCCAATTAAGTAGGTGTGTTAGTGGGGATGAAATGTGAGTTTTAATTACCGGAGTGAAGAGTGAATGGGACTGTGTCTGTTATTTGAACGCATGGGATGACAGAAGTGGTGGGCTGTGATGTAACATGGGGATTTCCTTTTCCGCAAGTATTGAGAACCTCTTAGGTTTGGCGCATGCGTGTTAAGTATCTTGGGTCCCGTAACCCCACCCTCAACTTTTCCTTTGATTCTATGCTTGCTTTGCTTGTACCTTCAACTTACCACTCAGAGATCATGTTGGTATTGAACTCTACTAAAGGTACACAGTTTCCTGGCGTGGCTGATTGCCTTGAACAAAAGCCGCTTTCATCTCCAATTCCTCTGGGTATCAAGTAAGGCAGTAAAGGGTTGTTTGTTTTCACATGTTAAGAGTGTATGCTGTGTGTATTGATATGCTCTGCTTATTTAGCTTGTGAGATCTGACTTGAGTCGCATGGTGAAATTCCTTTGTTAAGAAGATGGGTTCATGGGACTGACCATGATCATACGTGTTCTATTTGTCAGATTGTAAATCGTGTTTGCGAGTGTCTAAGTCAAATTTTCCTTTTACCAGAGATCATGTTGTTCCAGGTCTGGATGTTTGTTTATGTACTGTGATTTCACTGCTTTATGAAAGTGCTGTTGTGATTATATATTATAAAGTGGAAGCTTGTGTACACAACTGTTTTCATTTGTGTGTTTATCTTGAAGTGTACATGCAAACATTGAGAACAAATGGGGTAATTATGAAATTAATCCATGATAAAGTAGTATATTTCTTGCGAACCAGCATAATCATTTATGTATTACGGTCTATACTTAATCGTCCCAACCCCAAAGGAAGAAGTTGAAAGGTTGGTTCCCTTGACCCTTAGGAGATGAGACATAAAAAAAAAAAGAAGCAATAGGAAAAGAATATATAAAATTTCATAGGCATTTTATATATTCAAATAGGTCTATAATTATAAACTAATGGTGACAGAGATAATGCATTGTTAGAAGTGCAACTTTACAAGAAAAGATAATGATAGGAATATACTCATAAGAGATAAGTATGGGTAGCTAACATTGGTAATAAATTAAGGAAGATAAGGCTTAGGTGATTCAAATATCTTAAGATATCTTAACATCCTAGTAAGAATATGTGAGAAGATTGTATTTAGGGACTGCAAAAGGAGAGGAAAACATAAGAAGAATTGAGATGAGGTGATAAGATATAAGATGGTCGTACTAGAGCTTACTCAGGACTTAACTTTCAATAGACAACTTTCACAAACTAGGTTACAGTAGGAGGACCTTACATAAAAGGGTCTTTTATATATATATATAAAGTTCTTCTATTTTCATATATCTTTTGAATCTTTTCCTTCAATTTTTGTTTCTTGTATTTCGCTTAAATACTTTTATTTGTATTACTTGCCTCTTTAGTTATTTTATTTGTTTCATATTTTTCTTTTTTCAATTCTTATTTTATTTATTTATTTATTTTCTTTCTTTCTTGTCTGTCTATTTATTTATTTACTTTTTTATTTTTATTTTGAATTTCATTATTTTTATTTTTATCTTTACCTTTACTTTTATTTATTTATTTATGTGGTTATTTGTTTATGTATTTGACTATTGTCCTCTTCAAACTGTTTTCAAATACTTTCCTGTAAATATATCGAAAACAAGCTTTCTATTAATTACGAATAAGTCTGCATACTTTTGAATCTCTCCAAATTCCATATCTCAGTGCGATTTCTATTAAGATGCTATTATTATTATTGTTATTATTATTGTTATAGGCATTTTATACATTCATAGTTTACCTAAAAATACTAATGAGTATAATTCATTCTACTTTACTCTATTGTAAAGGGTAGTATATTTGTGTAAATGAATTTCTAATATTTTAAATTTAAATTTGAGTCAATAATAATTTCAGTTAGAGCTTAAGAGAATTATAAGTTCCAAAACAAATACTTAGAAATTGATCAATAATTTTTTAAAGGATTTCAAATTTCATCTCATTTTAGATATGAGATTATGATATCCACCTCTCGTTTTAATGTCAAATCTCCTTTTATTGAAACTTGATGCCCTTATAAAGGCTTAATCCATAATCTAAAAAGTCTAGCCCTTTTTAAAGCACTCTTATTTCTTACCCTTTTGACTCAACATCATACTAGTAGAGGTTTGTTCTAATATTATTTGTCATACCTAATATTCAAACTAGATTAACAGGATTCTAATTGGAATTTAAAAAAATCACAGGTCTAAAAATAGTTGGTTGATTAGTAGTCTTTGTCAAAGGCTTATAAAGACTTCCAATTCTCTCTTTTCTTGGATAAGGAATTGTGAGATTTCAAGTATAGAACTTTATATGTTAGTTGATACCACATAATTGCATTCAATGTGATTATTTTTATAGATTTTTTTTATGTACTTGCACATGACTTTCCGTGGCAGACATTATGGAGAAATTAATTACGCCATGTAAGTATAATCTTGAATATTTTTAACCTATAGGATTGGAAGAGTGTAATTTTATATTTTTAAATAATTTTTACCTAGTTAGTATATACCACTCTTTTTAATGTATTTTTTTAAGAATCACAATATGTAGTGAAAGTGTAGGGAATTAGGTAAGTTTCAAGAATAGTTTCATCAAGTTTCTTCCAAGCATACTTCTAAATGAAGAGATTTGAGTTTTTACATTGGATTATGCAAGTTTAGTAGATTGAAGGACCTAACCCACTGATGAGGCTTGAGTGATTGGCTCTTACCGTTTGGCTTCGCCACAAGCCTAATCAATTTGGTTAAGTGGGACATGAAAAATTAGTATCATAACATAGAATTAAGCTAATTGATGATCCTATGATATGGTGAGTTGAGTGAGGGTAATGAGTACTAGGACTTGCCCAAATTTTGAGTGTCGAATAATTAATTTCATAAAGATTTCTAAATAGACATAGTACCATATTTACTTAATTATGTAAATTTAGTTAGTTATAGACCTATCTTTACAATTAAATTTGAGTAGTTGGACCTTATTACTGGATGAGAGTGTCACGAACCCAATTAATTTGAATGAATTTTAGGTATAACTGACATAAAAGATATATTTTTCATAAGATACTCTATTGTTTCAATTAGTCAATTATTTGTCCCCTTCAATCTAACTAGATAAGCACTCACTTTTGAAACCAACAAATTTTCCTTCACTGTTGAAGTTTGAAAATGCATCGGATTTGGATGAAAGAGTGTCATTAAACTGGGTTCCACTTACACTCTCTATAAAAGAAAAAGATTTGTGGTGGAAAATGCATGAGGTGAATGTTGCATGCTAAAATGGCATTTGACTAAATAAGGTTCGATGAATTAAGTGACATTTATCTATCTTAATTTTGCAATGATGCATTTGTACGATCCTCAGAGAATATCTTTATGAACAATGTGCAATAACACCTTTGCAGATTGAAACAACATCCCTGCTTAACTTCAAATATGCCTTTGTCAAGGTGTTACTAGCTAAGTGAGGGCAAAAGTGAAGGAGTTGTAGGCCAAATCCTCCTTTTATGATAAGCTCCAAAAGAAATAATTAATGTTTCTTTCTCACAAACAACTTAGATTCCACCGCATGTTCGCAATAGCCACTGGCCAACGCATCTGCGTAACGTAAGGTGATGACACTAGTGAAATGAATTGGGATTGTTTTTTTTTCCAGCATACATCTGGTCAACATCTATTTTCCTCCTCTATACTATTTACGAGATTGCATTTATCAAATAGCTTTATTAAGCCACCAAATTTTTTTCCTCAGGACTAAGCATCTGACGCTTATTTAATGGTATGCTCTAATCCTAGAAGCTTAGAATACAGAGATTAATTCAGTATCACAACTTTTGATAACTGGATAGTTACCAAAGCAGCAGCAATCACATTTCGAAAAGTAAAGAGCACACTTTGAGCCAACGATATGAGTATTATAACGTATCGGCTAAAAAATAATACGGTATCATGATATATGGTATAATGGTTAGTACGAGTCAACACGGTTCAATATTGAAATACTGGACTAAATTGTAAATTTATAAAAAGTTGAAGGGCTTAATTAACATTTTAAAAAAGGGCTTAATTTTAACCTACCTATCTCACTATCTCACTCACCTTACCTCATCATGCTCTCCTCTCAGGGAGCCATCCCAGTCACTATTGTATAGTCGCACCACTGTACTAGTCAGGCGACCACATCTATCGCATTAGTTTAGTGAAGGTTACAAAAAAATTGCAATAAGTTTTATGAAATTATGGAAATTGATATTGAAATATTGAGCTGTGTTGATTATTGATTTGAATATTGAATTGTGTATTTATGTTCTACAAAATATTGATATAGATAAACAAATATTAAATTGTGAAGTTAGGATGAATTGTGTATTTTTTCCTTTTCAAAAAATATAGATAAAATGTTTCATTAATAAAGAAATGAAGTATAAGGTACAAAAATAACACGGGGAGGTACTCTGTGTACATATGATTATATATTACTACATTTTCAAAAGAAAAATAAGCAGGCATGTTTCTTAGAAGACTAGAACTAATAAATGAGAAATGTTGATAAATTCAAGTTTTGTTTTAGTATTTCTAGTGGATAAAAGATTTTGAAGTGAGAATAATTAAGGTGAAAGTTAGAAGTAGAATAAAAGCCAAAAATGAAATTACATTTGTGTAGTAAGTTGATGAGGAATAGATACATATGTGTATGTTTTGTTATTGGTATTCATGATTAATAATGAATTATAAATTTCTTTATAGATGATATTGATTTGAAATGAAATTGAGAATGAGGGATAAGTGAAGTAGAAAAGGTGATCTTATTATGATTTGTGTTAAGGAAAGATTGTGAAACAAAATGGATAGTTGCTCTGGAAAATATTTATGGAGTATGCTTCAATCTTTTAGCCACAACTTTTTCTCTAGTTATCCAAAAGAGGTGATTCTTAATTTGGATTAAACTAGGAACATATGGTTACATTTCTTATGAAGACATCGAATTTAAATTCTGTCTTTAAGAATCTCACAATTTGTCATGAATAGAGAACAAGGTGCAGTACCTTGGATGAATGTAAAAATTTATCTTCAGCATTCTAGGGAAAATCTGGATTAATCTAGGCTGATTTGGGCAAATGTGTCTTCTAGAAAGTTGTATGTCTTTTTTTATCTTTCCAACGATATATAGTACTAAATTTTTGGACTTCTAGGTTGAAAGCTATGACCCTATAAAGGAAAATATATCTTCTATCTTCTCGCTTCTTCTATGTTTTGTATCTTCTATGTTTTGTTTCTTATTTGTTTTGTTTCTTTTGGCTTTTGCTTCTTTTGTGTTTTGCTTCTTCTTCCTTTTCGCTTCTTCTATGATGACGTCATCTTCTTCTATGTTTCTTCAGTGATTACGTCATCTTTTTCTGTGTTTTGCTTCTTCTGTGTTTCTTCTGTGATGACATTATCTTCTTCTATGTTTTGCTTCTTCTGTGTTTTGCTTCTTCTGTGATGACGTCATCTTCTTCTGTGTTTTGCTTCTTCTGCCTTTTTGTTTCTTCTGTGATAACGTCATCTTCTTATGTGTTTTACTTCTTCCAATTTTTTCGCTGGCCTATCTTCTATTCCATTTTCTACCCTTCTAACTATAGAATCTGTCTTCAAGTTCTTCATGAAAGTTGTAGATCTTGAAGTCCTTTTTCTAACCATATAAAGAACACCTTAATCCGATATCTGTAGGGAAAGTTATAGCAATTTTCTCACTTCTTCTATCTTTTTCTACTTCTTCTGTCTTTTCCATTAGTCTGCTTTGTACCTATCTTTTGTTTCATTTTAGACCCTTCAGAACATATAATATGTCTTTGAGATCTTCATGAAAGTTGTAGATCTTGAAGTCATACCTTAATCCGATATCTGTAGGGAAAGTTATAGCAATTTTTCCACTCCTTCTGTCTTTTTCTATTGGTTTGTTTTTCGTCTGTACCTATCTTCTGTTCCATTTTTACCCTTTAAAAGATAGAATCTGTCTTTGAAGTCTTCATAAAAGTTGTAGCTCTTGAAGTCCTCTTTCAAACCATATAAAGAATACCTTGATCCGTTATCTGTAGGGAAAGTTATAGCAATTTTTCCATTTTGTCTGCATTTTGCTATCTTCTGTCTTTTTGCTACTTCTGTCTTTTCGCATCTTCTGTCTTTTTGCTTCTTTTATCTTTTCGCTTCTTCTGTGTTTTGCTATCTTCTGTCTTTTTGTTTCTTCTGTCTTTTCGCTTTTTTTTGTCTTTTTGCTTCTTCTGTCTTTTCGCTTCTTCTGAGTTTTGCTATCTTCTGTCTTTTTGCTTCTTCTGTCTTTTCACTTCTTTTGTCTTTTTGCTTCTTTTGTCTTTTCACTTCTTCTGTGTTTTGCTATCTTCTGTCTTTTTGTTTCTTCTGTGTTTTGCTATCTTCTGTCTTTTCGCTTCTTCTGTGTTTTGCTATCTTCTGTCTTTTCGCTTCTTCTGTCTTTTCGTTTCTTTTGTTTTTTTTGCTTCTTCTGTCTTTTCACTTCTTCTGTGTTTGCTTCTTCTATTTTTTTGCTTCTTCTGGTTTATTTTTGACCCTTCAGATGATAAAATATGTATTCAAGGTCTTCATAAAAGTTGTAGATCTTGC
>JAOTIZ010000003.1:17130217-17144838 GCA_027123425.1 Erythroxylum panamense
TCTTCTTATCTAAAACGTAATATTTATTTAAATTATTTTTAATTATTAAATCAAATATAAATTGAAGTTTATATTTTAAAGATAATTTAATAATATATTAATAGAAATTATATTATAAAATTATCTCAAGCTTGCTTTGTTTTTTTAATTTTATTTAATTAAATTTATTTTAATCTCTTATATAATATTAATTAATAAATTATTAATTAAATAAAATGAAACATTTTAAAAATTATCTTTTTGTCTAAAACGTAATATTTATTTAAAATATTTTTAATTATTAAACCAAATATAAATTGAAGTTTATATATTTTAAAGGTAATTTAATAATATATTAACAGAAATTATATTAGAAAAAAATAAAAATCACTAATTTTATAATGATTTTTATAAAGGATAATATTATTTTTTAGTTAGGGGTTAATGTGTCATATGAAATAATTGAATTCAATTCTAATTTTAATGGATTTGTTCCAAATAGTGTAATTGAATTCAATTCTAATATTACTGGATTTGTTCCAAACAGTGTAATTGAATTCAATTCTAATATTACTATATTGATTCCAAACAATGTAAATTGAATTCAATCCCAACTTCATTAATGTAATTGAATTCAATTCGATAACGAATTCAATTCGAAGGTTTCCAAACAGCCCGTTAATAAAGTTGCAAATATTAACAACTAATTATATCATGTTAGTTACTGAAAAAATGCATCATAAGTTAGAAAAGGAGCCATGGAAGAGTCTATCTTTAGTGTTTATTAATAACTAACCTGAGAGCAAAAGTTGCCTTAGGAAGATTAGAAGAGCTCTAAACTAAGTTAAACTAGATGATTGTAGGTAGGGAATCTGGAAAATATTTAAACAAGTTTTGTTTATCAAGGTACTTGAGTTGCGACCAGTCTACTTTATTTTCTCAACTCATAATGAGTTAGGAGAATAGACAGACAAATTACTGAAGTGGGACAATCAAAGCCTTGAAAGTGAAGAGGAACCATCTAACTATCTTTTTAGAAATTATATATGTATGTATGTATGTATGTATGTATAACATAAAACAATATTTACGAAGTAATTCTAACTTAGCTCTTAAATAAGCACAATATGAATTATGTTTCAGGAAAAATACCAAGTTAGCCTATGTCAAAAAAAGTGTAGAGCTTTAATAGACAAATTATTAGGCCATAGATTTATTTTATTAGATTCTAGCAATTTTCAATTCTTGATTTTATCAAAATCACTTCTCTTATCCAACAGTAAGTTTTTGTGGTGAATGAGTGTCTATCAAGCTTTATCCCTTTATGTATTATGTTATTTCTATCCTTCTCAAAGGTATAAATGCAACGTATAAATGAGGTCGTAAACATATTTGAGTCCTTTTCTATTTACGTACTGGAAATGAATTTATTATATCTGGAGCTTGCTAGAATTTGATGCATAAAATAAGAAGCCATTATGCTTTTATGAAGAGGACCTAGAGGATGCCAAAAATCATAGCAAAACTGTGTCTCCTCTCCATTCACTATTATATGATTGATGCATAGAGCTAGGGTATCCCTCAGTTTCAACATTTGGATCATGGTCTATGAGAAATATGGTTTTGGTTCGATGTTATAGAAACTTTTCTCCTTGAGGAAGTGGGAATGAATCTACGTGACCTAAAAGGATTCATGATTAACATATCTTCCAAGGTCTCTTGGCAAGAATCGTTTTGCTTATAGATCTTAATGCTTTTGACCACAAACCAGCTTAGTTCTTCGGTTTATAAATCGTTAACCGCTTAATTTTCTCTTTGTTGTTAATTAAAAGCCTTCCACTTCACAAGTACTTCTTTATCAATCTCTCTATCACTTTGGTTAATAAAAAGCAAGGGATGCGCACACCAATGCACCTATAAGCTTTAAAAAATTGACTTTGTTAATTGTAACTTACTAGAAAAAGATACAGATTTGATGTTCTAGCAGTTAACTCTTCTCAATATGGCTTCCAAGAAATGTTAGAAATCATTATATATTATCATTGAATTTTCTAAATGGAGGCTTTACCAGTTAATAACTTGTGGCTTCTATGGGTGATGTTGCTAAATCATCCATCACTGCTAAATTCTGGAAGCCACAAATTATCCTAATGAGTGAAAGGAGTTGAGTAAGGAATTTGTTAAGTCCTTTTTAGCTCTATAAAACATAAGAATGTCAATAGTAAAAGTGAGGTTAAAGGGTTAAAGTTATTTGCACTTGATGTGGCACTAGAAGTTGCTAGATGTCTTGATATTTTCCTTTTTAAGTTTGATTAATACCTCTATAAAAATGCTAAAAAGGTAAGGAGACAAGGGATCTCTTTACTTAAGTCCTTTTGAACCCTTAAAGCTCTAAGATGGCTAACCCTTGATAAGGATATTAAAAGAGACTATAATGACATATTGCTTAATCAAGCTGATAAATTTTCTTTAGAAACCAAAAGCCAACTCTGTAGCTTAGTATCTCTATGATATTTCCTTAAAGTTTCTTGAGCAAGGAGAATGTTATCTTTAATGTTCCTGCCTTATATGACTACACCATAACTTGGATTTATAAATGTATGAAGAATGGACTTTAAATGATATTATATTGGAGATAACTTTATAAATATAATTGTAGCACGAAATGACCTAAAGTCTTTTAACTCAAACATATTAGGGGTTTTTGGAATGAGGAAAATAAATGTCCTATTAAGCTCTTTAAGGAGTTTCCCAAACTCAAGACAACCTTGGTCACATATCCACCAACCTGGTTCCAAGCTTATTGAAAGAAATAGTCATTAAACCTATTAAAGCTTGGTGCCATGTGTAGATTCATACTGAAAACTACTTGCCTTTGCTCATCAGTATAGAAAGGGCCTTGAAGAGCTTTTGCTTTACGCTTTAAAATGAAAATAGTAATGAAAGATCTAACTTGAGGTGTGGAAGAAGTGTAGGAACTTCCTAGGAATCCTTATAGAACTTAAAGATAAGTTATTTTTTTTCTTATTATGATTATATATTATAATTACCTACTTATTCATTAATGAAGAGATTTAATTTGTGCTTTTCCTGCTTTAAATGAGATATGGAAAAACTTAAGTTTCCATCCCCTTCTTTTAGCCATATGATTATTGACCTTTGCTTTAATAAGAATTATGAATGTCCAAGTTACTACATTTTTATTGAGAGATAGCTTCTCCCTAAATACTAGAATTAAGTCACTTGGTATTGCTAAGAGCTAATTCTAAGCTACCTTCAATGCCTCTCTTACATCTTTTAAAGTCTTTCCAGTATCATGGCCTATTGCTTTATTAAAAGTTTTAAGCTTAGCTTTAATAGCTTTAAGTTTGGTGATGCATTTAAAGGACTCATACCCATAGACATTGGTGGATAATTGACTCTAAGTAGAGAGGATGATTTGCCAAGTGACTATTAAATCTAAATAGACACCTTTTTTAGAGATTGTTAGTAAATTAAGTGCATCTTAATAGGTGAGTGATTATTAATCATATAAGCCAAGAAGTTGACTGGCTTTCAGGGTACCAAGCAAGCTAAGGTGCATTCACTATCCCTTTATCAAGTTTTTTTTTTGTTTGGTAAGGAGTACCTGCTGGTTTCTTACTCCAAGTATAGTGATTGCCAATATATCTGAGATCTTCCAACCCTAATTAATAAAGGAACTTTTTGAAATTAATTGTTTTTTGGTTTATTGATAAAGAAACCATCAACATCATTAGCGAACAATTATTATTAAATCTTCCGACTACTAACCAATGGTTATGGACTAATTTAGCTAAAACTATGATATCATTCCAAAGCTTTAATCTCTATGAGGCTAGGTTATAAATATAAACTAGAATGAGATTAACAAGCCTATGGTTATATGTAAGGAATCAAAAAACAAATATGTATTGATCATAGTAAGTAGAAGTGGTTATAGAAATGCAACTTAGGTCAAAAACAACAATTATTCTCCCATTGTAATGGTAACTACAATTAGAGAGAAGTTTTCAGTTCTTGTTAATAAACTAGAGACCTTTAAAAAGGGATGGGAGATTTATTTTATTCTCTAAGAGACTAAGAAAAAGATGATTCCTAAAGGAAAACATTATAAAAAAAGCTTGTTATTTATTTGGTTTATCTAAACTTTTGACATTCAAAACTAGAAAAGACACCAAGAGGGTTAGGAAGAAATCAAGTTCTTCTTTTTCCTATATAAATATCCCCTAATTAAGCTAAAGGATGTGTTTTTATCTAGACTTGAAGAATTTTTAGAGTCTAAAGCTATAAAAGAGCTAGAAGACGCCTTAAGGGGTCCATTAATCGATTGTTTAGAACTTTAGTTGGAGGAAGTTAAGGTTGTGAACCAACAAATAGAGTAGCACCTGAAGCTAATTAACTCTATTATAAGGTAATGTTATGAAAATTAACCCATAAAAGAATGGTTTAGACTTGTCTAGCTAGAGAAAACCTTATTTTCTACATCTAAAGAAAAAGGCTTTCTAAGACAATGTCATAGTCTTTACTCTAATACTCTCTTCATGATAGCTTCATCCAGTAAGTTAAAGAGGAAATAGTCCTCTTTTATTATCAACACTTGAGAGAGTATATATTTTTGCCATCCAATTTATGCCCAAGTTCGTATCTTTGGGTAAGGAGGCCTTTATCAGTAAAGAAACCAACTAACATTTTAATCAAATAAGCAACTCTTGGTTTAGGCAAATCTAAATGAATGAGACATAAGATGTAAAGAAGTTGAGGAAAGCTGAAAGATGAATGTAAGCTTGGCAAAAGGTGTATAATCTCCTAAAACATGACATCATGTTCTTTTTTGAGGAGGAGCTTATGAGGTGAGGTTGGACTAGAGGTACCAATGCCAAAAGAAGGCAAAGGAACATGAAGTTGTTCTCTAAGAAGATTTAGAGTAGAAGAGGGAGTTTTGAGAGGTAACAGGAAGGTTAGAGAAGAGCAAAGGGGTGAACTCTAGTTAGATGGTGAAGTTAGTTAATTCTTAGAGAGAGAAACCATATTTTGTTTTAAACTTCAAAAGGAAAAAAAAAGAGTTAGAAGAAGAGGCAAGAAGATTATCAAAAGTTAGGTGACCATAAGTGAAAAGTTAAAAAATGGTTGACCAAGAAGAGTTAGAGAGAAGAAGAACAAGGATTTTCTCTTTCATCTTAATAAATTCTTACAAATAATTAGGACATTTTTTCATTTCCTCGCTTAAAATAATTAGAGAAATCTTTAATCTAGAAAAGAGTTGCTGTTTGTTTTTAACTGTAAATTAGATTAAGTCATAAAAGGCAATAAAAATTGTTACAAGCATAAACTATCCCATTAAATGAATGGGTTGACAAACCACCTTAATGGTATTATAAAGGATCAAACACAAGCGTATATGTTAATTATTAATCCTATACTGACATAAAACTAGAGCTAATATGCATTTTATGTTCAAAGGTAATAAAATGTAACTTGATTGTTTTGATTGTTTCCCTGTATATCCTTGATAGTTGTTTTTCAATTTCCTTGAATATTCTTATATTCCTTTCATCCTATATAGTTTTTATTAGATATGACATAGCATGAAAAGGCACCATTGCTTTGTTTTATCATGTATGTTTAAATCTGAACACCAAACTACAATCTAATACCACTCATTTGGTGCATCTCCTAATAAACATCTTTGAGTTATGTCCTTCCACAAAGGTTGAGTGAACTGGCATCTAAAGAATAAATGAGTAATACTTTTTTGTTTCTACTTAAATAATGCATCTGCTTGGAATAGCCATAAATTTATTTAATCTATAAATTGTAAGTAACTTGTTCTTGATTGCTTTCCACATTGTGATTGAAGCTTTAGGTATCATATACTTGCATAAGATAAGTTTATGCCATGCTACCACATTTCTTTGCTCTTAAAACGACTTTTTACAAGTCAAATTGTTGAATTTACCATTTCTAGACAAATTCCACCAGTTGACATCTTCTTTGTTTTCCTTGAGCTCACTGCCATTGACATGGTTATACAAACCTGAATCTCGAATCCTTAATAAAATTTTAATTTTGTGTACTAGAGCATAAGCAATAGATTAACATCCCAAATGATATTTCTGATCGAATTAAGCTCATCCATATCCTCACATACTCTAGTGGTTAACCATCTGTCATAGCAAAAGGATGTATTGATACCATTTCCCAATAATTTGATCACATATGGTTTGACTTTACTTTGAGTTAAAGATTATTTTAGTTGTGTTTGAGGTAAATTCAAGTATATTAACTTTCTTTATATTTCTCCCTTTGATGTAATAAGCATTGATCCACTTAACCCATAGGGATTGCTTGTTTTCAATAATCATCCACAATTTTTTAGTAAGCATAACCAAATTACAAATCCTCAAAAGGAGCATATTCAACCAACCATGCTTTTTCAAAGAGCATACTTTTGACCATTTGATGGGATCATAGTGTTTATCTATTTTGTTTCTAGAACAAAAAAAACTTTTAAGAATAGCATCAATTATCTTGATAACATCCTTGGGGTAATACGTATGAGCTACCTAATATATAGTTAGTGCATTGAGTAGATAAGAGATAAGTTATGGTCTCCCAGCTAAGGATAAAACTTTCAAATTATAGCCTAATAACCTAACCTCTATTTTATCTATTAGCAATTTGTAATCGCCATAAGTTGACTTAGAAGTAGCAATAGGAACTCTTACATATACAAATGGTAATTTATGTATGTTAAAACTTGTAACTTCAAGTATTAGTGTTTCCTTATCCATAAATTTGTTAGAGATGTAACAAGAGCTTTTTCCAAAGTTTACTTCAAGTCTAGACATTCTTGAAAACATTTTGATTGCAGTCATCAAAGCCACCAAAGATATTTTATCTACTTGGTATAGCGTTAATAAATCATAAAAAGACCATATTTGTTATACTTAGCCTCTTACACTTAGAATAATATCTGAACTGCTTTGTTCTCTCCATCACCCTCCTAAGTGTTCTAAAAAAACTTCCATAATAAGAGAGAATAGGTAAGGAGATGAAGGATCTCCTTGCCTTATACCTTTGTTACTTCTAAAACTCCTTGAAGGTTCCCTATTTATAAGTACATTGAAAGATGGAGTGGTGATGCACTGAGAAATTCAATTAATACATATTTTAGGAAAAGCCATTACTTTCATAATCTTAATAAGAACTTTCCACTCTATATTGCCATAGGCTTTCCTTAAATTAATCTTCAAGGTGCAATTTATACCCGCTTCTTTTACAGTAACCTTTCATAAACTCCTGCATCAAAAGAATGTTGTCACTCATCGATATGCTTGGTATATATGCCCTTTATGTTTCATCCACATACTTTATCAAAATCCTCTTTAATATATTATTTATAACCTTAGAGATGATTTTATAATTGGAATTGGAAAAAGCAATTAGTCTGTAGTTACTGAAGTGTTTCATCTCTCCTGCTTTTGGAATTAGAGTTACGAAGTTTCTATTAATCTCTTTTAGCAATTTCCTACAATTGAAGAATTCTAAAACAACTTCACGAGCCATACTCCTAGTTAAATTTTAGGTATTAATGAAGAACGTCATATTAAAACTGACTAGACTAGGAGCTTTATATGGATTGATTAACTTTACCACTTCATCAATCTCCTTACTAGTGATAGGCTTGGACAATGATTCGACATCTTCAGGAGTTATGGTTTCTAACATGATCTCCTTAAGTAGTTTAAGTATGGAGTGCGAGTATTAATTGGTGCTTTCATGATTGAATTGAAGTAATTAGAAGCTTCTTCAAGTAACTCATACTGTTATGATATGCTTTGATTATCTTTATTCACACTAAAAATTCTATTAGAGCATTTCCTTGTTAACACAGAACTGTGGTAGAAAGTGGAATTTTATCACCCTCTTTAAGCAACTACACAATTGATCTTTGCTTCATCATAGAATGATCATATAATAAGGCTCTTGATAGGTTACACATTGCAATCTTATTATTTCATTGAATTTCACTAGGCTTAGGATTTTTATACAGTTTTTCATGTATAATTTTAAATGCCTATTTAACTGTTGTTAACAAATGATGAGTCTTTCCAATATTCTCCTTATACAACTACTTTAGGGGCATTATGATGAGTTTCATTTTTGTTGTGTAAACAAACTACTTAGTGACCTGAACTTTAATGGAGATAGTTTTCTAGATGATTTCATTAAAGCCTATCAAAGAGGTTAACAAATTATTGAATCTGAAAGGTTTTATACTATTTAAAGCTTGTGTTTGACTCTGCATGATGCACATTAAGTGATCAAAGAGACTGTTTGTAGTGAAAATTAAAGATGAGCTAGGGAATTTCCAAATCCATTTTAGATTTTCCATACATCTATCCAATTTTTTCCTAATGAAACTGCTTCCAATATTAGACACATGAATACCTATAATACATTGTCTGAACTCTGAACAAGTTTGTTAGAAGCATGTATGTTATGAACTTCTTTATAATCCAGGATAGTATGGAAATCTTCGATAATTAATTCTTCTGAAATAAACTATTGTTTGCATAAACAATGGAAATTACACTAGCTTTAGTTATGGTGTTGCATGATACATCAATATTTATAGCCTAATCAGACATTCCTAAGATTGTTACGTTTACAGTTTGATGATTGAAGTATAGCATGATCCTCCTATTAGGATGATGAGGATGGTTTGTGACTTGCCTCGAGTTAGAAGATAGCATCTCCAATATATCACATTTATCCTCTTTTTTCTTGATTTTAGTAAACAAAACATGTTTAGTTTATGCTTTAAGATAAGGTTCTTAAACAAAAATTTCTTGAAAGGAGCATTAGTTGCTCTTATATTTCAAGTGATGACATTTATTTATCAGAATTTGAAGCCAAAGGCTTCTTCCTTCTGTTAGGTCTTCTCCTTGATACATGTTTAAATTCCTTCTCACTATTATTGGATGTAACTACCTACTCATCTCTATTTGTACTCTCATTCTTTAACTCAACCCCTTTTTAGGAAATGGGGTTTCAAAAACATTTTCATTCTCTATACATTCTTCCAGCAAATGCTTTTCACCAGATCCAGGATTAGCCTCAATGCTGTGACTTGTACCTCCAAGCTATTGACATTCATTTCAACTGTTTAAACATTGATTTCCTACTTCTTTTCTTTAATTTCATTAAGCTCTTGTGCAAACCTAGCACTGAAATGTTCACCCGTAGATCTCCATTCTTTTTCTAACATTTAGTTGCTTAGGTTTCTAAGCATAGATTACTTTGGGAGTATCTTTAACCATCTCAAGGTTTTCATCTATCCTTACAATTGGGATACTTTTTGGAAAATAAACCATAAAATTTTCCAGAACATATAACCTGGAAATATTGACTCTGGATGTCTCTGTAGTGGCTTGGTCTATGCAAATTGGTTTGCCAATGAAGATAGCAAGATAGCTTAATCCACTTTTAGTCAAATAATCTAACGGTACACCATATATACATAACCAAATTTGTATATTTCCCATCTTAATTTCATCAATTTTCAATCCAGATCTTCAAAGCTAGAGCAACATTGGCTTGTTCTGCACATGCCAAGGTCCCTCTTTAAGTATTCTAATGTTAGCTTCTTTCCAAGAGAATTTAAAGAACTATTTGAATAAATATAAAGTATACATTTATATGAAAAATTGTCCTTTAACATGTATAAAGTGATCGATACATTTATTTTCAAAAAAGGAAAGGTGTAAGCTCTATTTATAGTTAAGAGTAAATTTATTATCGATAAATTGTTTTAAAAATATTTTAATATATATATTGTATATTTATATATATGTTTGTAATAAAAGGTGAATTAAGTTTAATAATACATTTATATGAAAAAAGAATTGTCCTTTAAATCGATGCATTTATTTTTCAAAAAAGGAAAGGTGTAAGCTCTATTTATAGTTAAGAGTAAATTTATTATCAATAAATTGTTTTAAGTATATTTATATATATGTTTGTAATAAAAGGTGAATTAAGTTTAATAAGATTCAAAAACAACTAAAGACCAAATTAAGCATAATATGACTCAATAAAACCAAATATAAAGACCATAAATAATTTGGGACAATTACTAAAGTCCCTAATTTTCACATGATATTTGAACCACAAATTAAGCATAATATGACTTAATAAAACCAAATATATAGACCCCAAATAATTTGGGACAATTACTAAAGTCCCTAATTTTCATATAATATTTAAACCGCTTATTTACGTATTTTTTTCTTTAAGTTAATAACATCTTTCATCCCTAATTATCTTTATATATATATTTTTCACTTTTTCTTTTTTTTCTTTCTTTGTTCCTTTATGTTTATCCTTTTTTGGATTTCTTTTTATTTCTTTCTTTTCATATATTTTGTTTTTCTTTATTTTACCTTTTCTTTTGTTTCTCTTTTTCTATTTATCTTTCCTTACTTTGTTTCATCTTCTATTTTCTTCCCTCAATTTGCCCCTCTCTTTCACCCTATCTTTCTCTTTCTTTTTCTTTCGTCTCTTTTTATTATTTTTCTTCTCTTTTCTCTCTCTTATTTTTATATACTTTTATGTTCTAGGTGAGTTACCTAATTTGCCTAAGCCAGTTGCTCCTCCTTAGAGGCATATTTGTCTTATTGGACATCTTTGTTTCGAATAAGTTGTCTCATTTTATAAGGACAATTGTATCACTTTAAATCCATAATTGCCTTACCTACTTAGATAAGTTACAACACTCTCAAGCATAATTGTTTTAAGCAAGTTTTTTAAACTTCACTAAGGTAGTTTCCTCACTCTATTACGGTAGCTGCCTCATCTCAAACCTACAATTACCTCAGATAACTAGATTTGATGTATCACTTTTGAGTAAATAACTTTTAAACGCGTTCCCGTACCTTAAAGGCATAGTTTTCTCACTTATTTAGACAAGTTGTATAACTTTTTAGCATCCAATATGTAACACCCGTATGCCCCCTGGAAGGATATGCAGATGTCTTACCCGAGACAGAAGTTAAACACATTAAAACAATACAAAGCATTTCTAGAAATTTAAACAACTAATCATTACGTTTCCATACATATTCGACTTTAAATAGAATTTAACCAGCACATTGAATTTATCCGAATACATGCTTCAATTACATCACCATCCTGAATTAAAGTTATTACATTACAAACCCTTAAACAAAACAGTACATATCTTAAGTTCAAATACATTTTGTATTACAATATTTACAATCTTTTAACAAAATACATCATGTTCCATGTTATTACATACAACTTAAACATACATTCTCAAAACCAAACGCATTCTTCATTGGCCATTATGGTTGTTATTGTCCCAGTCTTCAAACCCTCCTATTTGAACCTATACGGGACAAAACCATCGTGCTAAGCATAAAGCTTAGTGGGGAATAAACTAAACATGATATAAACTGACAACTGTTTCAAACAGTCACCAAAACATTCACATATTCAAAATCACATCAAATTATAAGCAGTGTTTACTTATCCATTTTAAAACAGAACCAAAATATCATGAATCTCTGAACAAAATATAACGTATTAGAATAGGTTACACATTTGCTTCCGAGCAAAACTCACAAATTTCAAAGTTAAATATTATAATATCAGAACAAAACTTGTCTGTAACAAAACAGAATTTGCTTATTTTAGAACAAAACTTAGATGTTTCATATCAAAGCTTATTTATATCAAAACTGAGAATATAATAGAATACAAAACAAGTTAGTATGTTAATCCTTTATACATAAGTGGGTAACGGGACTAATATAGGAGATATCGTGATTGGTATCACAGAACAAGAGAGACTTATGTCTCAGTAACAGGAGACACCGAAGTGTCAGTAACAGGAGACATCGAAGTGTCACAGAAGTAGCTGTAGACCTTTTTAGGCATGCTTATTTACCCACGACTAGGAATTAATAGATTTAAAACAAAATAAGTTCATTTCAAAATTCTCATGTGAGGAACATATTGCAACATATACTACTTTACTCCATTTTGTTCAACTTGACATATTCATTAATTTTGAAACAAACTAACATGTTATACAATTACCAGTATGTGCAACAATGCATCAATAGAGGTATTGAGTGATCACAAATTATGTATATTCACACAAATAGAAAGCACTTCCATCACAATCCCAAATATTAAACTCCTCACACACTTGATGGTCTGGAAATTAACATAATATCATCACAAAAATTTCCAATTCACAAACATCCATATCGAAATCATAATACATAAGCCTTTGGAACTCATTCATTTATGAACACACCAAGCAATTTAATATTGTATTCATCATTCTTAAACCATACATTCTTTATATTATCATCTCAATTGATAATGCATAATTAAATTAAGTGTTGCTCAATTAAATTGAATACCAATTTAAGTTTATAACACACCTTAAATAAGTCCATTTAATTCCTATTATAATTAACTTAACCTTATATGATTCATCAATTGCACAAAATCTCATTTTTTTTCACCTTCCTAGTCATTTCCCACAATTATGGGATAAGTGACCCGAATCCTCCAAACAACTGTTTTCACAGGACAAGTTTTTGGATCAGTTGTGTATGGCCATTCTGACCTAGAAACTGATGTTTTTAGACAATATTTTCTTCTAAAAAATGTTCCTCTATGTATTAAGTTTCGAAAGAAATTAAGTTAATGCAATTTGGATCATTATTTCAAGAGTTATACCCAACATACTACAGATTGTTCTCAACCATAGACAACAACCACATCTCAACTTCAAGCCAAATTTCAAAACTCTTAGTGACAGAAATAAAATTAAATTCCTTGATGAAAGTTTTAGATATATGTATTTAGTTTAAGCTGAATTTAAAATCATCTTACTTAGATACATACAGGTTAATATATGGCTAAAATACTGATACCTGTTCAGTGGAACCACTCCTTCTAACAAGTATCCAGTATGTATCAAGTTTCTAACCTCAATTCTTTCTTAATTCAATACACATTTTATCAACTTCAAACATCAAACAATACGTTTTCTAACATGATATCAAGTTTAGTATTCCCTTACTCACTAAACTTCAAATTTAACTCTAAGAATTTAACTAAGCCAAGCTTCCAAACAACCAGCACATAACTAAGTTTAATGTGCAACTTTCAGCATCAACTAGATAATAATACATAGAATCACAAGACCTACTTCTTAATGGAATAACTTACAAGCTTCCTAGTGTTAATGATCCAAACTCTAGTAGAAGTCTAGAAATTGAGAGAAGATGAGAGGTTTCGATGGAGAGCAAAACAAGAATGAAGAATGTTGGAATTACTTCAGCAGAAACATGCTTCATCACCAGCTAGGTGTCACTAGCTTATGATGCCACTTAGCACCAAGGCATGAAGCCCACTTGCCCACCATTTTAGCTGCCATTTGTAGCACTTTAACTAGGCCACTTGCCCTCATATTATGCTACCAAATGTCACACATTGATGATGTCAAATGTCAATGTATTAGGTATGCCAAATGTCAATAATTCCTAGGCATAGTCATTCTAATTTTCATGTACCAACTTAACTTGTCATTTGATAATTTTCCTAGTCCAAATATACATTTAAATACCTCAATTCTCTAATGGTATCAATTAATTCCAATTTACTAACTATTGTCCACTTGATCAAAAATTCAAGTCATATATCTTTCATATTTTAATCATAGCACAATTCTAATTCCTATCACACATGTACTTTTATAAACATGTATTATTTCAACTAGGGTATATTTTGGGGCCTTACATAATATCATATAGATGTGTGTGTGAGAGAGAGTGGGAGAGATAGAGAAAGAAAAAAATAAAGGGAGAAAGAAAGACTAAAAGAGGAAGAGATAGAAAGAGAGTAAGAAAACCAGAAAGAGAGAGAGAGAGAAATAAAAGAGAAAGAGAAGCGGAGAGAGATAGAAAGAAGAAATAAAGAAAAGAAAGTGTTTAAAAGTTATATAAAAAAGAGAGAGGTAAACAAAGGAATAGAGAGAGAAATAAAAAGAGAGTTATTAGTAGTAAAGATAGGGAGAAAAAAAGCATAAGAAACAGAAAGGAAGGGACATAAATAAAGAGATAGAGAGTGTAACATCTCATTCCCATATTAAGAGTTAGAACCTAAAAATACGGTACATGTGAGATCAATGAGAGATTAGAAAACTGCATTTTCATGCTCATGCATATTGTTAGCATACGTGCAAGTGAATTTGAATTTTTGCTCACATTAAAATGACTGTATATGCATTAATTGACATTTCGGGTATAATTGACTTATATGTGAAAGGTAATTTTATTGAGAATTGTGGTTTACGTGTACTAAAAATTTAATTGGAAAGTGTGCTTAGTGATTTTGAATTTTTGGTGAATTTTAGGAATAAATTCTGAAAATGTTAAATATTTTTGGACTAGAAAAAATGCCGTTTGGTGAGTAAATTGATAAATGGATATAGAAATGAGCTAAATGATATTAAAGAAATTTTTGGAGATGATTTTAGAATTTGTGAGAAAATGACTTTGAAAATTTGGAGACAATTG
>JAOTIZ010000003.1:17182727-17199382 GCA_027123425.1 Erythroxylum panamense
GCGTGTATATATATACGCGTGTATATATATACATATATACATATGTATACACTGCCCGTCACACTATGAGAGTTGGCCATGCCTGAAGTCGTTACCTTAACCGCAAGGAAGGGGATGCCGAAGGCAGGGCTAGTGACTAGAGTGAAGTCATAACAAGGTAGCCGTATTGGAAGGTGCAGTTGGATCACCTCCTTTTCAGGGAGAGGTAATACTTGTTGGGTATTTTGGTTTGACACTGTTTCACACCCAAAAAGAAGGGAGCTACATATGAATATACGTGTATACATATATATATATACACACACAAATATGAGTATCTTTTAAGAGGATCTTCTCAAATTATTATATTCTTCAAATTATAATAGAAAATATGACTTCTTAGGACAGAAGGAAGGGGATGCCAAAGGCAGGGCTAGTGACTGGAGTGAAGTCATAACAAGGTAACCGTATTGGAAGGTGTGGTTGGATCACCTCCTTTTCAGGGAGGTAATGCTTGTTGGGTATTTTGGTTTGACACTGTTTCACACCCAAAAAGAAGGTAGCTACATATGAATATACATGTATACATACATACATGTGTACATATGTATATACATATACATACATACATACGTACATATGTATATACATATATATACATACATACATACATACATACGTACATATGTATATATATACACACACAAATATGAGTATCTTTTAAGATGATCTTCTCAAATTATTATATTCTTCAAATTATAGTAGAAAATATTACTTCTTAGGACAGTATGATAGGACTCCTTATAATATAGCGGCTCGAATTATTTCAAACTTTCCAAAAAGATATCATCACATACAAGTAGCTCTTCACATACTATTAATGTGTCTTCTGCAAATGATATGCTCTATCCACTATTTTCTTACTAAACCTTTTCATTGATAGTATTCTTCGTTACTAATATTATTATGTTGCATTCATTTTAACAACAATGGTAGTTGCTCTAATTATACTTAAATGATAACTTTATAAACTTGCAATAGTGAGTTTCAGAAGAAAAAAGAAAAAAGAAAAGGGTTTGTAGACCAAGATTGTACCTTCTATCAAGGTAAATGGCTCAAATGAGTTACATGGTATGGAAAATTCGTAAGATAAGAAAAAAAATGTTAAAAATGATTCATATTATAGAGATATATAATTTTTCATTTGTCCATTAAGTAGAACTAATGATTTGCTCTAGCTTAGAATAATGCATTTCATCAATTGGATATGGATGACACAGAAAGGGACACTAAATATAGCAAAGCTTCTATCTGTTGATACATTACAAAATGTTGTCTTATGTAATAATGTATACATCAAAATTCATGCTAAAATTTTAAAAACACTCTAGTAATGCCCATTTTAGAGAACTTAAGTTTTGATTTCTTGTGGTAGCAACATATATGCTTTTTGGTGTAGTGACAACATTAACTTTCTCAAGGAATATTTGGAGGAAAAGATGCTAGGATAAGTGGACCTACCATATATAGTTGTAGAACTTTGCTAGAACAATAAACAAATGAATTGAATCAGGGATACTTGTACATCTTTTTACCTCAACTTGGTTGTTTTTGTGGTGTTCAGTCAACATGATCATGACGTCCTTGGTGTTTTATATATTTCTACAATGTATTTGTTGGCCCAAATTCATGAAGGCAACCATGTACTTTTTTGACATGTACCCTTTTAAAATCAGATGCTTGTACTTGAACTTTTGTGACACAGGCATCCCTTTTGCTTGTGGACATTATGTTGTAATTTTAGACGTGAATTGGTGGCAGGATCATGTGCATAAAGGTGCCATTTTACCTGTTTTTGATTGCCTTTATGATACTTTGTGGTTTTTAATGTCCATATTTTTACATTTTATAGGTTCTTATCATCTCAGGTGAAACTGGATGTGGCAAGACAACCCAAATTCCACAATTCATATTAGAATCTGAGATAGAATCCATTTGTGGAGCTGTTTGTAGTATTATATGTACACAACCGAGACGAATATCAGCCATGACAGTTTCTGAAAGAGTTGCTTTGGAAAGGGGGGAAAAATTGGGTCAATGTGTAAGTTTTTCTTAAGCATTTCTGTTTGTGCTTTGGCATAACCACTCTTGGATATTTTTACATTTTCTACAAAATTGAATTGTATTTGTGTATTGGCTTGCCTAATAGGTTGGATATAAGGTTAGACTTGAGGGTGTCAAGGGAAGGGAGACCCACCTTCTTTTTTGCACTACCGGAATCTTGTTAAGAAGGTTGCTCTTTGATAAAAATTTGAAAGGTTTAACTCATGTTATTGTGGATGAGATTCATGAACGTGGAATGAGTGAAGGTAATGATTGTTCTTTTTTTGTCTTGATTGGGAATGTTGGAAATTGATTTTCTCATAGTTGATGTTTTGATGGCAGATTTTCTTCTTATTGTTCTTAAAGAAATTCTTCCTCATCGACCAGAATTGAGGGTGATTCTAATGAGTGCAACACTCGATGCAGAACTTTTCTCATCCTATTTTGATGGAGCTCCCATACTTCGTATTCCAGTAAGTTAAAAGCCTATGATTTGTGTTTTTTTTTCCATTTTCAGATGGAGACTATTGCTTGTTTGCTGCTCTTGTTTTACTTCCTTATCAATATTTTCTTTCCTTGTTAGGGAGTGGGGATGAGATTTGGAGTGCTGATTTTTTGAAGCCCTAACATTCTTTTAACGTAAAATTCAATATAGAGCTAAAATAACAATTCCATGCTTTAGCTTCAATTGTCCTTTTCTTTGCCAACTTTTCCAATTTGTTGTGGACCATGTGAAATACTTAGAAGCATTGATGGCTTGGTTTGTTTTTGGTGTCTTCCAATATAGAAGGCTTGTTGCTTTGTCCTATATAATTTCTTTTCTATTGGAAAAAGAATACCTTCTCCTAATTCCATTACTTCCAACTGAGTAGTTTAAAGTGCATCACACCTAGAATACTTTTGCTTTTTATTCTCATCTTTTTGCATTACACATGGACTCTAGTATTGCAAGCATTTCAACCAGCATTTATTGACGAAGAACTCTATTGACGGAGTGTTACGTTCCCGACTCATGGATCGTGTCACAGGGCGAGTCACACAAAAATCGAAATCAAACAAATAATCTTTATTCTTGCCTTTACTCGAATTCTTGCGTCGACCTATTTTGATAAGTAATTCGGCTCGTCAAAGGGAACCCGAAACCTTTGAATTCATTAGAGAGAACTCAAATCTCAATTGGGATAATTTTTCTCGTTTCTTTCTATTCCTCCTTGAAGCCATAAATAGGCAGCGTTTTACAAGCAATAGAAGTCCTATCATAGTAAGTTTTTAAAATAAGTAACGCCTAGGATAGATACTATTGTACTCCTATTTATATGTAACCTAAACAGAGGAAATTATATGGAAATCACACTTTCTTCCACATGGTATCAGAGCTCTAGGCAGAAATTTAACCCTAGCTATTTGTCGACCCTAATTGTCCATAATCATGTCTGATTACATATCAGAATCCACCAACATCTCTACCAATCAACCAAACTCTTCTGAAATTCACAGCCCCACCAAAAGAACCAATACCTACTATCTACCTAGTTTAGATTCTCCTTTTATCCAAATTACAACTATACGACTCAATAGAGAGAATTTTTTGCACTAGTCTTAATCAGTGCGGATATTTATTCGAGGGAGAGGGAAAATTGGCTACTTGATAGGAGAAGAGAGGGAACCTGCCCCGTAGGATCCAGGTTACTTCACTTGGGATGCTAAAAACTCCATGGTGATGACTTGGTTGGTAAATTCTATGGAGGAGGAAATCAACTCCAATTATATGTGTTACCACACTGCCAAGGAGCTATGGGATAACATCAATCTCATGTATTCAAACTTGGGCAATCAGTCTCAAGTGTATAAGTTGACACTGAAACTTGGAGAAATCTGCCAAGGTGAGGAAAAGTGTTACCAAATACTTTAATACTTTGAAACGTTTGTGGCAGAATTTAGACTTATTAAGTGATGCTTATGAGTCAAAATCGTCAGAAGATTATCACCACTATAAGAAAAAGGTGGAGGATAATCGTATATTTAAATTGCCTATTGGACTAAATGTTGAATTTGATGCTACAAAGCTTGTTCCAAGTGTTTGAGGTGCTGCTGCCAACTATTGCTATAGATCAAAATGTCATAAAAAAATACCTGCACACTTTTCCTTAGAAGTGATCTAAAAACCGAATTCATAGTAGATTGAAAAGTGGATGGGGCATTCATAAGTCCGAAAGGCATAACTAAGTATTCATAATGGCCTTCATGAGTCTGAAAGGCTGTTTTATGAATATTTTCGGTCTTAATTCGTATTTGGTGAAAACTGGACTCAAGTCAATCTTAGAGAAATACTTGGAACCATGCAATTCATCAATAAGCTCATTGATAATGAGAATTGGAAACTTATCAGGAATGGTTACCTTGTTAAAAGCACGGTAATCTACACACATTCTCCATGAATTGTCCTTCTTTTTAACTAGAATTACTGGACTAGAGAAGGGCTGGTGTTGTGTCTGATTGCACCTAATTCTAGCAACTCCCTGACCTGTTTTTCAATCTCAGCCTTATGGTGGTAGGCATACCTATAAGGACGTATACTTATTGGATTTGTTCCATCATATAGAGTAATGGCGTGATCTTGACCCCGCGAAGGAGGAAGACCCTTCGGTTCTTGGAACACTAATCGGTTTGCTTGCAAAACTGAAGTTAATTCCTGAATTTGGATTGGAATTAAGGTGGTACTGGTCTTCGAAACAAGCACATTACCCTCACCCCCTTGCTGTTCATTTTGAAAATCCATCTCAATGGAATGGAGCACCCCTTGCAAGGCAGAAATTTGTTGTGGCTGCTTACAGCCTTGCCCTCTCAAGGTGATTCCTTTCCCATGTTCAAATCCCCAAGTCACTGTTTTCTGCTTGAAATCTGCTCTCACTTCTCCTAAAGTCTCCAAATTTTGCACCCAAAACCAGATCTATTCGTCCCAATTGAAGAATGTATGCATCAATTAGTAGCTCCGCATTCCATACTAACACCACAAGTCCCTTACACCGACCTTGTGAGAAACATTTTGTTCCATTACCCAATTTCACTCCATAGGATTCGGTTGGAGTCACATTCAAACCTAAGGTGGCTACTAAGTCTTGCAAAAGATAATTATGACTTGCTCCACTATCTATGAGGAGCAAAGATTGGAACTCCAGCCAACTTACCCTCAATTTTGAGAGTCTTAGATTGGACAATCTCCCCATACTAAGCTACTTGACAAACCATTTGCCATGCCTCACCAGTTTCGGTCTCCTCTCTGTCCCCTACACCTGAAGGAACCCCTTCTCCTTCGTCGTCCCCTTCCCAGATCAGTAGTCTCAAATGCTTGTCAGGGCAAACATGGGTAGGGCTATAGTGCTGTCCACATTTACAACATAATCCCTTAGCCCTTCGGTCCATCAATTCTTGATAAGAGAGGCTTCGAGTCCCCTTTGGTCGCTCCTCGACAACCCTCTCAACGTCGGGTCCTTGTTTAGCTCCACCGGTAGGATGCGCTGAGGTCTGGACCACGTTGGGTCGCATGCCGCCCCAATTGTGACCACCCCTGGTCGAGTAGGTGGTCCCGAACCTCGGAACATCCACAGGTCTCCAGCCCGCTATCGGTTTGGTAGTCATCGGTGGAGCTAGTTTGCGCTCCATTGCTCGCTTTGTGGAGATCATCTTATATCAGGAAGAAGGATCCAAGGCCAAAACCTCCAGCCTTATATCTACTCGTAATCCCCCTAAGAAAAGACCCATATACTAATCTTCAGGAAGGGGAGGAACCTGAGCCATCAACATTTCAAAAGTTTCCATGTATTCGTCCACAGTGCCTTGCTGCGTCAATGCCTTCAACTGGGAAACCGGGTTCCCGATGTAGTGATCTCCATACCGATCGAACAATGCCCTTTCGAAAGTCTCCAAATCCAACTCTGGCTTCGACGCTAAGAGGACCTTGAACCAGTGCCATGTCATGCCTTCCATGCAAATATGAGCCAGTTGAACTCGAAGTTTTGGTGGGGTGCCCTGAACGGTGAAGTACACTTCCGCACGAGAGGCCCATCCTATCGAGTCGTCACCTTGGAATGGAGGGAGCTCTACCCTTTTTACTCGAAGATGATACTCTTTCGATGTCATGGAGGTGACGCCACTTCCTTGCACTGCCGTCTGTATCGACTTCCCACGATCGACGGAGCTTGACCCGGCCTCCGGTGATTGGTGTGTAGTTTGATGCTGGAACCCCTCTCGCATCTCTGCGTGCATTGCCGCTAAGGCTCTGGAGGGGTCGTCGATATCTTTATGTAAGTTCCCCAGTTGGACCGTATGGTCCAACAGTTTCGTCTCTACCGCTATCATACGAGCATTCATTGCTTCCCACTTTTATGACGCCATTCTCGTTTGCATACACTGGGCCTCTCAATGAAAGCACCAATCATAAGCAAATGGATGATAGTATAGGATTTTTATTAATATTTAGCAATAGCCTCATAGGAAACTACAAGAACCAAAGCTACCAGCCAACAATGGCCCCTCAAGCTTTCAGTTGAGACAGTACAAAGAGAAAAGATACCCCCTCTGTGCTACCCCATTCCCTTACATACTCTGCCCTCCACTCGATTAGCTATTAGCTTCTCTCTCCTCTAACTAATTCTAACAAACTTAACTGACTCATCATTCCCTGGGTCACTCACTTTCTACTCTGCCTGAGTCTTTATCTTGGAATATGTTAACATGGGTTTGTGGCCCATGTTTTGTTCCTTCCTCCTATTTCTTCTAAAGTAAGTCAATATGGGTGTTTATGACCTGTATAGCTATCAACTTATTGTTCTCAAGGGACAACATCAATCAGACATCTCGAATGATGAGCCTGTAGACGTAAAAGGTCCTCTAAACCCTCTACTATCCAATACTATTCTTGTTCTTGATACTTGCTATGATCTTGACATTTTCATGACACTCAAAAAAGGTACCGGTCTTGTACTAGCCATCCTATTGCAAAATATCTCTCATATGATAAACTATCTTAGAGTCATAGGGCATTTAAATAAAAAATCTCTAATCTGTTTATTCTGAGAAACATTCAGGAAGCAATTGATGATCCAAAATGGAAATCAGTAGTAATGGAGGAGATCCGTGCTCTTGTGAAAAATGGGATATAGGAAGCTGTAGAGTTACCTAGAGACCAAAGAACACTTGGCTGTAAATGGGTGTTTATGGTAAAGTGCAAGGCTAATGAAAGTGTAGAAAGATACAAAGCGAGAATTGCTCCTATGGGGTTTACTCAAACCTATGGTATTGATTACCAAGAGACTTTTACCCCAGTGGCTAAAATTAACTCTATTCGAGTTTTATTGTCTCTTGCAGTTAACTGCAATTGGACCTTACATCAATTGGATGTGAAAAATGCTTTTTTGAATGGTGATTTGGAAGAAGTGTTTATGTGTCCACCATCGATTTTTGAAAAAATTGTTGGCCAAAATAGAGCATGTAGACTCAAGAAGTCTTTATATGACCTGAAACAATCTCCACGAGCATGGTTTGGAAGGTTTGGGTCCACGGGCATGGTTTGGAAGGTTTGGGATGGCAGTGAAAAGCTATGGCTTTCATCAAAGTCAAGCAGATCACCCTCCATTTTATAAACATTCTAAAATGAAACAATTGCAATTCTAATTGTCTATGTGGATGACATAATCTTAACTGGAGATGACTACGAAGAACTTGCAAGGTTGAAAAGGAAGTTAGCAAAGGAGTTTGAAATTAAAGACCTGGGAGCATCGAAATATTTTCTTGGAATGGAATTTGCAAGATCAAAAGAAGGAATATTTGTGAATAAGAGGAAGTATATCCTTGATTTACTTGGAGAAACTGGGTTATTGGGATGCAAGGTGGCTGAAACTCCAATGGAAGCTAGCCTAAAGCTTTGTCCTGCTAAGGATGAAGATGTGATTGATAGGGAAAATTTTCAGCAACTGGTGGGAAGACTGATGTATCTATCACACACTCGACCTGACTTAGCCTTTGTTGTAAGCAAGATAAGTTAGTTTATGCACTCACCAGGTCAAGAGTACTTTAAAGCTGCCTACATAATACTAAGGTATCTGAAAGGGACACCTGGAAGAGGCTTGATGTTTAAGAGATGTGACAATATATAGGTTGAAATCTATACAAATGCTGATTGGGCAGATAGCATTTTTGATGGAAGATCAACATCAGGATATTGTACTTTTGTTGGGGGGAAATCTAGTCACCTGGCGGAGTAAGAAATAGAAAGTAGTAACACAAAGTAATGTTGAAGCTGAGTTTAGGTCTTTCGCACTTGTGATTTGTGAAGGAATGTGGATCAAGAGGTTATTAGAAGATCTGAAGATTCCTGTGTCACTTCCTATGAAAGTCTATTGTGACAACAAGGTTGCTATTTCGATTGCACACAACCCAATTCAACATGACATAACCAAGCACATCGAAGTGGACAAGCATTTATCAAAGAGAAACTTAAGAGTGGCTTAATCTGTGTTCCTTATATATCAACCAATGAACAAATAGTTGATATACTCACCAAGGGGCTATAGAAGAAATAGTTTGATCTCCTAGTAAGCAAGCTAGCTATGGAAGACAATTACAAGCCAGCTTGAGGGGGAGTGTTGAGAAGGAGAAATCAATGGCAGCAGAATCAAGGAGTCACTAATTCGGAGGAAATCTGTTCCTAACAAATTGGGAGAGAAATTAGGGGAGATTTAGTCAAAGTAAATAAAGTAGGAGATAATTAGGATATTTGATTTGTATAGAATTCTTTCTAGTATAGATACTATTGTACTCCTAAAAATATATGGAAGTTACACTTTTTTTTTTCTGTATTTTTGCATTTTGACCGCTAGTAGTTCTAGGAATGATAATCTTTGTTTTATAAAGTATCTTACTACCTTGATCTTGATCTTATTCATTTTTGTATGTGTGATCTCGTTGGTTGGTCTTGTTTATGGGCTATAGATGCTTACTTATACAAGAGCATGTACAAGTTTCAAGACGTAATCTACTTAATTGTTATACACCTTTACTTCTTCTTCCTTGGTCAAAGAAATGCAACTCCCGGTTCTTAACTTTTTATTGCTTTTGTCTTTCCTGAATTGTATCACACAGGGTTTTACTTACCTTGTACAAAAATTGTATCACACAGGGTTTTACTTACCCTGTACAAACTCATTTCCTGGAAGATATTCTGGAAATGACAAGGTACAGATTGACTCCATACAACCAAATTGATGATTACGGTCAAGAAAAGATGTGGAGAATGAGCAGACAAGCTTCAAGAAAGCGGAAGAGTCAAATTGCTTCCGTTGTTGAGGTCCATGACCTTTTCTGCAGCTACATTTGCTATTTTGCAAATGCAGTTTATTTCCTCTTCTACAATTTTGAAATTCATTTTTGTTTTGTTGAGGAAGTTTTTGATTTGGGAAGCTTGCAATAGGATGCATTGAAAGCAGCCGACTTTAAGGAGTATAGTTCCCAGACTCTGGAGTCCCTGGCATCCTGGAATCCTGATTGCATTGGTTTCAATATCATAGAGTTTCTTTTATGCCATATATGTGAAAAGAAGGGGCCTGGTGCTGTGCTCGTTTTCATGACTGGTTGGGATGACATGAGCTCATTAAAGGATAAGCTACAAGCAAATCCTATGTTGGGAGATCCAAGTCGAGTGTTGTTGCTTACGTGCCATGGTTCTATGGCCAGCTCAGAGCAGGTAATTTCATATTTGAAGTTGCTTTGATAAAACATTCATGTATGGACATTTTGATAAAAATCCTCATTCTTGATTATCAACGTTCAGTAAATAGCTTCTAAGCAAATTTCTTTGGAATGTATGCAGAGGTTAATATTTGATGTACCTGATTGTGGTGTGAGGAAGATAGTGCTAGCTACCAACATTGCTGAGACAAGTATCACAATCAACGATGTTGTTTTTGTTCTTGACTGTGGGAAGGCAAAGGAGACTTCATATGATGCTCTTAATAACACTCCTTGCTTGCTTCCTTCTTGGATTTCCAAAGCCTCTGCTCAACAGGTAAGTTTTTCTTCTACTTGGAAATTTGACATCTGAGATGATTTTGATGTGAAGATTGTACTTCTGATGGTGTGTAATTGCATTTGCCGCCCACATGTTTCTAGATGCTGCTTGTGTGACATTCTCAGGAGGGATTACTATGGTAGAAAGGCAAGCATGTCTACAAATTTTATAAATCCAAGCTGTCATGAAATGTATTTGGAGCGTCATCCAAACATGCAAATTTTGGTTTGATCATTTTTTTTATGTGGAGTTGAATCTCACTGAAGCATATTGTAATAACCCCACCGATTGCACAATTTCATATTTGCTTTTACTTTCTTCTAAGCAGGGTTGAGCCTTTAGTAATTTAAGTTAGTTAGAAGAGATTTTAGATTAGCTTGAGGGATGTCCAGTAGCCTTGCTACTTTATTTATTTTATGTACTGATCTTTGTCATTTTGAGATATTCTAAAGGTGAAGGGCAAATAATTTTGTTATAACCTTAAATATGTTCTCAAACTCATTCAAAAGTTCAAAAATAATTTACTTAATCTCCTATTTGGTGATATTATTATCTTGGCCCAATAAATAAATAAAGTTTGTTGAAATGTGATCATAGATATTTCCTTGGCCAAAAGTTTTGTTGACCTGAAGCAACATTTGGGTATTTCATGTTTTATTTTCTTTTAATTTGATCCTATATAATCTATCATCATGAGAGTCTATGTTTACAAGAAATCAATCATTTTGAGAACAATCGAAAATAAATTGAATAATTATGTTCCTAATGCTTAAAGATTTTTTATTAAACCAAATAAGAGTTTTGGTCCAAGTTTAAGACAAGAAAGATAAATTATTTCTCTCATTTGAGGTTTGCATGCCAATTACTTTCTATCTGACATAGATTTGGCAAGCATGTAGGAATTAGAATGATATGTTTCTTTGTGATCCATTTATATACTTTGTTCTTTCTATCTCCTGCTTGAATAGTAAAAATCTTCATTTCAGAAGCTTTTTATATTTGGACTCTTTCACATATATATTCTATATTCATTTCGACTTAAATGCATAATGCAGAGAAGGGGGAGAGCTGGCCGTGTTCAGCCAGGAGAATGTTACCATCTGTATCCTAGATCTGTATACAATGCTTTTATAGAATATCAATTACCGGAAATATTGAGGACACCTTTGCAGTCTCTTTGTCTGCAGATCAAAAGTCTAAAGCTTGGAAGCATATCAGAGTTTCTTTCTAGGGCTTTGCAATCACCTGAATTGTTAGCGGTAACAACATTTGCGGCTTGTCTCATTTATACTCCCTGAATCCCAACTTTCTAACAACCCATAGTAATATCTAACCTAATCCCATAGTTATGATTAATATCTTCTCCCTCGTTGTTTAGGACAGAGGTGATGATGTTGTCAACATCGTGACTATATAACTTTTTTTGTGAAGTTACTTTACCTTGCTCAACTCATTCACCATCGTGTTTTACCCTAATATTTTGCAGGTTCAGAATGCTATTGATTACTTGAAAGTTATGGGAGCTTTAGATCAGAATGAAAAATTGACTGTTCTTGGTAGGGCAGCTTTTAACCATGCTTATTGTTGCTTGATAGGTGATCCCATAACCATGCTTATTGTTGCTTGATAGGGCGATACTTATCTATGCTTCCAGTGGAGCCTAAACTGGGAAAGATGCTTATTTTAGGTGCTCTCTTCAATTGCTTGGATCCAATATTGACTGTTGTTGCAGGTCTTAGCGTGAGAGATCCTTTTTTAACACCATTGGACAAGAAGGATGTAAGTTCAGTCTTTTATATTGAAGAAAGAATGCTTTACTCTTATTGATGATCCACATTTGTCGTACATAGATAGAAGCCTATATTTGATAGGTCAACTCCTACAAAATCTATAAATATTGCCTATATTTTTAAAGATCACCTCTTATAGATTCTGGAAACTAATCTTAGGGATTTCTAGAGGTATTAACTAAAGAAAACTAAGAATTTTACGAGACTGTAAAAGGTATCTTCGAACAAGACAGATTCAATGGATGAGTGATTTTAGGGAGTTGAAGTATTCTATTTTCAGCTTGATTTTAATCTCCTCAAATATGAGATTGGAAAATGCCTTAGTTGATCAGTCAACTAATTACTTGAATTTATGTATGGAATACTAATTGGGCCACTATCTAGCAAAAAGTTAAAGGAAGTGCTTATCCTTTTTGGAAAATTCTATGATTATTTGTAATTGTATACATACTCTAGGGTCAACTTTGATTCCCTATAGGAAATTCCAAAATTTAAGAGAATGACATATTATCTTACAAATATTTTGTGTCCTAGCCTTGTAGTTTTTACGCACTTCCTCTCAATTTGGTTAATGAATTGAGATCTTCAATTCTTTGCTTGGAAATAATGCTTTGAAACATACGAGTGTTTGTCTTTTTGTTAAACATCTACTAGTAGGGGAGGTAAATTCCTTGTTGGACTATTTAAAATAATGAAGTAGAATATGATACTTATAAGAGTCCTCCCTACGATCATTATGCTTATTGAATAAGTAGTATGTGATTGTGTGCGATATTTTCATTATGTGGAAGATCTTTGGAAGGGCACCTAATAAGATAGATGATACTATCACAATTAAGTAGACCATATTATTACTTTCCTTTTGCAATATGGGATTTTTTTGGATCTATGAGATTTTCTTGGTAAATATGTTGACAGCTGGTTACTATCTCATGTATAGACTTTAGGAATCTTAAATCTGTGTGAGATCATAAATATGAGCTTCCTCACACTATCTCATATCTTTAATTATCAATTATGCTTTTTGTATATTTAATAGACTTAGGATGTGAAACAGGCTGGTTAGACTTATCATTTGGACTAGGTTTTGAATCTAACATGAAACTAGATTCAAGTAATGACGCATGTAAGGAAGGGGAGATGAGAAAAGAGGAGAAGATAATGAGGAAAAGTAAAAAATTATTATAAATTTATATTGACTCCTAATGTTTAAGGTTTGGGAAATACAATTACTCTTTAGCATAATTTAAAACTTGCTTGTTGGTGGATGATAACATTTACATTCCTCTTGAATTGGTTAATATCCTGTAAGAATGCATTTGACTTTAAGCTTAAGTTTCCCTATTTGATGGTTATAGATATTAGGGATGGCAAAAAGGCCCGGACTTGGCCCAACTAGAAGTCAATGGGCCAGGCCTGAGTTGATTGGACCTCGGATGCCCGGACCTAACGGATAAAGGCAAAATAATGTCATTTTGCCATATTTTTTAAAAAATTTAGTTTGGGCTCGGATCAGCCCGTCCATTACCATCCTTGTTACACATGAATATATGAGCTAGACCTGATTATTTTGAAGTACAAGTGTTAAAGACAATATCAAAGAATGTCAATTGAGTGCTTGATACAATCTTAAGACTCCTATAGACTTAATATAATAGTAAGAAAGAACTAATTCCATATTGAAAGTATCAATTACATAAAGGAAAGTTTATCTTAAGAATAAATAGGAAATCATATAGATCTGACTTTTCCTAATATAGATCTAGCTTTTTCTAATGCTCATTCTCATTCTCAAGCTAAAGCATATGTATCATAACCTCCAAGTTTCAAAAAGCCTTGGTGAATAAATCAACAAATTGGTCTTTAGACTTGACATATGGTATCTCAATCATTTCTTCTTGAAGCTTTTAGCAAACAAAGTAACAATCCACCTCAATATGTTCAGTTCTCTCAATGGAAGACTTAATTAGAAGAAATATGAATGACTGCCTGATTATCACACATCAATTTCATTGGAGACGAGTGCTCAAAACCAATTTCCCCTTGAAGATGCCTTAAACAAATCTACTTACATGTAGTATATGCCATGGCCTTAGGCTTAGCATAGGAACGTACAACAATTGATTGCTTCTTGCTTTTACATGACACCATGTTTCCACCCAAATACACAGTATCCTGAAGTAGATTGTCAGTCATAAGAGCCTGCCTAATTTGCGTTTGTATATCCTTGAATCTTAGTATGACCATGGTTTTGATATAGAAGACCTTGCCTTGACAGACCTTTCAAATATCTCAAAATCTTGATGATTGTTTCCCAATGGCTAGTTTGTGGAGACTCTATAAACTAACTACATTTGTAGCAAACGAAATATATGGATGAGTAATAGTCAAATAACATTTGGCTCCACAAGACTATCAATTGACTTAGTTCCCAATATGCATGTCTCCCTTAAAAGGTCAAGGACATACTTTTTTTTGATATAGACAAATCACCATCTTCGACCTTGCTACCTCGACACCATGAAAATATTTTAGTGAACCAAGGTCCTTTATTTGAAACTTGATCTACAAAAAATTTAAAGATTGGATTCCTACTTTATCATCTCTATAAATGACAATATCGTTAACATAAACAATCAAAAGAATTCTACAAGCTTTGGAGTGACAATAAAACACGAAATGATCCACACAACATTGATGTAGACCAAACCCCATAACTAATATACTGAAGCATCCAAAGTAAGCTTGTGACTATTACAGACCATAGAGAGACTTGTTAAAGCGGCACGCCAAATTAGTCTCCCCCTGAGCAACGAACCTTGTTGGTTGTTCTATGAAAATTGTCTCCTCACGACCACCATGAAGGAAAGCATTTTTTATGTTGAATTGATGAAGAGGCCAATTATTTGTAGATGCCAACACAATCAAATACAAATAGATGTCAATTTAGCTACAGGAGGATTGATGTTTGTAAGATAGAAAGAGGTTTGTATTTTCTCATATGTTTACCTTATAGAAGTAAGGCTATATATACATATTTACAAGATTAATTTTGGGAATGTAATCCCTATGATCAAAGGATTATAATCCCTATAATAAAGACTAGAATCGATGACCTTAATGCTCAATATGTAACAGTCCCTTTCAAGTTGGAGCATAGATATTAATCATGCCCTACTTGTTACAAATGTAATTGATTCGAGTACCATTTAAGGCCTTTGTGAAGATATCTCTGAGTTATACTTCAATTTTGACATATTCTTTGAAAATCAAGTTGTGCTGAACTTTTTCACGAATGAATTGGCGGTCAATTTAATGTGTTGGTCCTTTCATGAAACACTAGATTAGAAGCAATATGTAGAGCAACATGATTATCACATTACAGTTTTGCTAGTACTGAGGCTTTAAAACCAATTTCATATAATAGTTGATATATCCATATTGTCTTACACGTTGGCACACCATGCAATAGCTCTGTATTCAAATTTTGCACTGGATCTTGATACAACATTTTGTTTCTTACTTTTCCGTGATACCAAGTTTCCTCTCACAAAGACACATTAGCCAATAATTGATTTTTTATCGATCTTAAAACTTGCCCAATTAGCATCTGGAAAACATTCAATGTGATTGTGTCCATGATTTTCATATAGTATCCCTTTTCCAGGAGCACCCTTTAGGTAACATAAGATTTCTTCTAAGATTGCCCAATGATGAATAGCTGGAGAGGACATGAATTGACTTACAATGCTAATAGAATATGCAATATCAGAGCGAGTTATTATAACATTGCTTAATTTTCCTATCAATCTTCTATATTTTTCAAGGCCTCAAGCAAATCTCTATCTTGGTAAGTTGTGCATTTAGGGGGCTTTGAGGTATTGCGTGGCTTAGCTCCTAGCTTTCCCATTTCAGCTAATAGATCAATTACATATTTTCTTTGGGACAGGAAAATGCCTTTCTTCCTTCTTGTTATTTTTACTCTCAAACTATTTCAGAGCTCCCAAATTCTTTGTTTGAAATTGACTATGGAGAAAGGATTTTAATGATGAGATGCTCGTAGAGTAACTTCTTGTAATGATGATGTCATCCACGTATGCAACAAGGAGAATAATACCAACTTTACATTGTTTATAGAAGATTGAGAGATTAGATTTGCTCTTAGTCAATCCAAAAATTTCTACGACTTGACTAAATTTCCCAATCGAGCACTTGGACTTTGTTTCAAACCATAAAGTGACTTGCGTGGACAACAAACTTTGTCATACTTCCCCTGAGCAACAAACCCAGATGGTTGCTCCATATACACTTCCTCTTGGAGGTCACCATGTTAGAAGACATTTTTAATATCTAACTAGTGTAGGGACCAATTAAATGTAGCTGCCATAGAAATGAATAGGCAGATAGATGTTAGTTTAGTAATAGGCAAGAAAGTATTAGAATAATTCACACCATAAGTTTGAGCATAGCCTTTAGTAGCAATTGATCCAGCAGAGTTGACTTTGACTGTAAAAATTCATTTGCATCCGATGGATTTCTTTCCAACAGGTAAGTTACCAAATTCTATGTACCATTAGCCTTTAAAGCATTCATCACCTATATCATAGCATTATGCCAACTAGGAAACTTCTTGAATAGTTTTTGTTGGACCAATGGAGGTTGACAAATTAAATCCTTCTATGTTTTGATAATAATAAAACTTAAAGAATTGGTTAAGA
>JAOTIZ010000003.1:17288618-17317814 GCA_027123425.1 Erythroxylum panamense
CTCAAAAGAAATGTGAAGATGTGTTTGTGGGAATTATGTGTAAAACATAAAGGTAAATGAGACTAAAAAATAGGCTCATTAATTGATTTAAAAAATCTACATGAAAAATGCTTTTTTGAAAAGCTTCAAATTTGAGTTTTTCAAAAAGCTGTATTTTAACTTCCAAAAAAGCCATTTCTAAGAAAAAAGTGTTTTTGGATTTTCTAGTCAAACACTAATTTTTTTAAAAACAGCTTTTACGGTAGAAAAAAATACTTATTCACCCTTCAAAAGCTGAACCAAACAGACACTTATGCAAGAAGTTCTCAAAACAAACACTTCAAAACTGGAAAGAACGGTATATTACCGTTCCACATTTGTCACATCATCTATGTCGTTTACACATTACGACATATTTTCCATTTTAAAGTTCTACTGGCTACACATTACGACAGACGTTATGGTAGTTGTGAAAAGTGTGTCTACTCATCAACCGCAACTTTTGTCTTTTCTCGTTTAATTTTTCTTTTTCTAGTTCTTGTAGGTTGAGTTTACGTTAAACTAATTATAGTTTAATATTTTCCATTTTAAAAAACATTACTTATTTTCTATAGCACATAACTTACTCTATTATATTTGTTAATTTTTTGCTCGCTTATAATAAAAAAATTTTAAAATAATTATGTGATAACTAAAGAGTATCATTAAAAAATATGTAATGATTTTGGATCTTGGCTATTATTAAAATTCATAGACATGCTATTGTACTAATAAAAAGTTTAGTATATAAACTAAAATAATTTACAAATTTGTCCTCGCGTAATTTTTTTATTACTCTAATAAAAAATTTTAGTGGTAATATATAAGCTTAAAATTTAATTATACCTTCAAATTAATTCAAAATTCTTCAAACAAAATTGATATATAAGGAGTTATATCGTAAAGCAAATAAAATATATTTAAAAAGTAACAATACATAAATAGCTTGCTTGATATTGAAATACATAGAGATATATGTAATAGTTTTATGAGAACTTCAACTTAAATGACTATAAAATTTAACCTTGATGAATTATTGGGAGACACCTTTTTTTTAGAAAAATGAAAGGATTTTATTAGCTTAAACAAAGTTTATACACCATTACAATGAAAAGGATTGTTTTACCCTCTTGATAATATTAACTGAATACATATATGTATGTATGTATATATATGAGAGGGTGCTAAACATGAGAAAATCAATACAAAATTACAAACTGATTACTTATTCCATATGCTCCTTAGAGTGGACTTGTTTTTATGGTGCCTCCATGTGCCATATAAATTTCCCTAATTTATCCTATTAGTTCGTCAACCAATATGTTGTTCCTCAACTCTATATTTTATGCAGTCTTGAGTTCCACTATCTCCACATCATGTAAATACAACAATTAAATGATGTTTTGAGCAATAAATTGCCATGCTTTATGTACTTAGCTTTTCTACAAAAACATTTTAATATTTCCCACCAATCACTCATTCCACAATACTTACTCATTATATGTTAAATTGTATACCATAAGGTCGAAGAATAGTTACATTGCAATTATAGATAAGATAAGGTGTAGGGAGGACTTACGAAGAAGACAGAGCGGTTCAGAAGTATTGCAAAATCAATCCTTTGTGCTAAGTCCATTTTTGCTGCCAACCAATTATTAATGATGCTTTATAAATAAGAGTTCTTCCCTAGATTAAATCAAACCAACCTATAGTGAAAGAGTAGCTTCTGAATGCCTAAAAGCATATGAGTTAGGCATCCAAAGTACCTTATTATCCTCTAAATGATTTGGATTACACCAAGGAAAATGAACTATAATATTGTTGGACCCTTTAAAGTACAGGACCTATTCACTTCTTGGATGATGTCACAAACTTTGGCATTTAGAGGATTTTTAAGGAGCAAATGATCAAGTTCTTCCCTCTCATACAATGAACTAGCATTACAAACTATTATCTCGTGTGTTTTCTCATTTCAAACTTTGTATTTGATTAGGGTATAAACTTGGTCTCTCAACCTTAGAATTTGAGTGAAACTCTAAGAGTGATCTTTGATTGATTTAATCTACTAAAGATTGTTATACATTAGGTAAATTTCATTTATCCACTTTGACCATATTTCTTTTTTGTTATTAAGTAATATCCATACCTTTTTGGATAAGAGCACCTTCTATATGACATGTATCAAAGCTATACCTAGTCCTCCTTCCTAATTTGGTAAATATAGCTCAACCTAGTTTACCTTAGCTTCCCTGAGACCACAGGAAGTTTTTCATAGACTTCTCAATTTCCTTTATAATCTTCTTTAACATTTAGAGGTGGGCACTCTAATGGACATGGATGTTCCTTATAACCAATGAGATAATTTATAGCCTCCCAACCATAGTTAGTAACTTATTTTACTAAGAATTGATTTTGTATTTGAATAATTCTAGCGAGGGTAAACAACCTATAAATCTCAAATTTTTAGTAGTTACAGAAACCCCAAGGTATGTTAAAGGAGGGTGATTGACAACTAATTATGATATTTTGCTTAAATCCTCCATATTTTATACATCTAAAGATGGGTATAATTTGCTCTTCTAGAAATTCACTTTTACTCCTGGCAGCATTAAGAAGTCCTTTAATGTTCCTATTAATAACCTCAATGAATGAGAGTTTTCCCCATAAATCATAATTAAATCATCTACAAATGCCAAATGGTTGATTCTTAATGCACTGTAATTATGGTGAAATACAAACCTATTGTCTTGAGAGGTTTTAAGCTGGATCATTTTAGATGAGGCTTTTATAATCAGGGTAAATAGATAATGGGAAAGAGGATCCCTTTGTTTAATTCCCCTAATTCCTTTTAAATATCTTATAGGGATTCCTATTTATTAGTGTACTAAATTTTATGGAGGATATGTGTTCTCTAATCCAATTCACAAACAAAAAGGGAAATTCCAACCCTTACAAATAATCAGTGATAACTTCCTATTAGATTATCTCAAAAGCCTTCAATAAGTCAATCTTCATCACACAACTTCTGGTTGCATTCTTAGATTGATAATATTTCATCAATTCCTGAACTATTGTTATGTTATCACTGAAGGACCTTCCTGTAATAAAAGAACCTTGGGACTGACTTATGATTTTTTGAAGGGAAAACTTTAGCTTACTAGCTAAAACTTTTGAGATTATCTTGAAAGCTATGTTAAAATAGGAGGTAGGTTAAAAATCCTACATTGAGCTAGGATTGTTAACCTTAGGGATAAGGATATTGTTTAATTCTCGTAGCATTATAGAACTTTAAAGGAATTCCTAAAAATTTTCAATATTTATCCTTCTTGTAACATTCCAAGTGAATTGGAAGAAATCAGCACTAAATTCATCTGAACCTGGGGGACTTATTGGGATTTAGGCTAAACAAAATCTCTTTGACTTTATGTTCGTTAACATTAGATATTCCTTCATTTCCTTATTTATTCTATCTTTAAATACCCTTTCTAACTCAATATGTTCATTCCTTTCTTTAACAATCACACTCATCAGTTTCCTAAAATAATATAATGCTTTTTCCTCTTTTATATCCATCTCCCTATAGGAGTTCCCATTCTTATTGATCAGAGTTGATATTTTGTTCCTGTTTCTACAAGCAAGAATAACACTATGGAAAAATTTTGTATTGATATCATTTTTTAGCCAATTTACTTTATCCTTCTCCTTTAGTAAGGAGCTATGCATTAATAGGGTCAAGTTATACTCACATAATTTTGAATTTTCTAATATTCTCAAACTTTGGTTATAGGGATCCTTGTAGCATTCAACTTGAGCTTTTCTTAGATTCTATCTAGCCAGTAGAAGAGTTGCATTAGTATTTATGCCAAAGCTTTTTAGGAAGATTTTCATATCTTCCCTTACTCTTTGCAACTTCCACATCAATTAAAAACCTTACATCCCTTTATCTCCTGTCTCCAAGCATTTTTCATAACTTCCTCAAATCTAGATATATTTGAAAGGTAATTAAAAAAATCTAAATGATGACCTAGAATTGAACATTATATTCAGCTTTAATATTTTAATCATTGAATAATACAGACACATAGGGGTACCAAAGCTTGCATAGGATTAAGGGAATTTAGTTAACCAGGATTGGTTAGCTATTTTTCCTAGTAAGCAACTTACCCTACTACCTATTACTCCATGTATATAGATTCCCTAAAAATCTTAGGCCCAGTACTCCTAACTGATTCACCATTTGCTTTAACTCCCTATCAATTCCTCTAACCTTAACCTTGTACCCTTTTACCTCACTAGGATCCAACACACAATTAAAACCACCTACTATAAACTAGGGGAGACTCATAAATGATTGAATTCCTTTTAAATCTTTCCATAATTTTATTCTTTGGAATTTTTAAGTTCATTATATATATCACCAAGACACTAATATGAGTGTTGGACTCCTCCAGACATGTCTTTATATGTATTAACTCATTTAAAGTTAATATACTATTAATTTTGACTCTTATTACATTGTAGTATAGCATAATCCTACTATTGTAGTGGTGGTGCTTATGGTTGTATTGAATATCCTAGTTAGTAGCCAAACAATGAAGACTATTCATAAGATAGTCAACTTTTATTTTAGTTTATAATAACCCTATAATTAAAGGTTTCTTCTTCAGAAGTATCCCTAATCGAATGCTTCTTAAAAGGATCATTCATTTCTTTAACATTAAAAAACATATTAAAAAAATCAGAAGAATGAGTTTTGGTTACCTCCTTGCCTATTCCTCACTTTTTTTCCTTTCAGATCTCCATATAGGGGTAGTCTTAATCTCCTTCCATTCAATTAGTAAGACTTTTATCTAATCTTGGCCTTCCACCCCCTTATTAATGTCATTTATCTTGCATTGGTTAGCATTGTCTTTTGGTAGTTAGTTATCTTAATCCTTTTGGTCCTCTACTATCTCCTGATATACAAGCATCCCGGATATTTATTAGGGGATTATGGTTATCCCTCTAGGTTAACCCCTCCTTTAGTACTAGTTGGTTATGCAATTTGAACCTTCAAGGGTTCCCCTTTCGCCATCTATTCACTAGTATAGAGAACTTCCTTCTCCTGAATAGGTTTTGCTAAAAAGTGCCTCTCCTTTGAAAACTCTTTTGAATCCATGGTACCCAATTTAGCTCCTTATAAGTCCTTGTGGAGAATTTTCTCCCAATTGGCTTCTAAACACTATTTTATTCCTTAGGTCTCCAGTTGTAAGTAAGATTTATCTCCATCTTTATAAACTCCCCACCTTCATCTAGTTTCATCATTGAAATTGCCTTAAGTAATTTTTCTCTCTCTCCTAGCTCCATATGAATTCTCACATAGTGGAGTTTTTCCATTCTCGCCATTTATGAATCAAGACTAAGTGGACTGAACTCACCCTAAAGCTTAACCCCTCAACTATTCAGTATTCTAATGGTACATTGCAGAAGTTAATCCACATATGAAGGGCTGGAATTCCTCTATTATCTATCTCCATCCTAAGTCTCCATTTCTGCACGAAAATCATCTAGCCCCTAATGTGCCATGACCCTTATTCAAAGATCTCCTGAAGATCAACTTCCATAATGAACTTGAATATGAACATTTCATCTTCTGTGAGAAGCATCTTCTCTAGTCCTTTCCTTCAGTATTTAGTAATTGCCCACACTTGTACCTGAGGGAACGCATGCAAATTTGTAATAAAGAAACCAAGCAATACATTCAACCAAGCCAAAGCTCTTACTTGCAGTAGTTTGATTGGAGACCTACGTATATTGGTTTAGGACTTAGGTAGAGAATCTACACTCGACTCTCCAATTTCCTCACCTCTCATATAACTCTTCTTAGATAGATTAACTTGCATGAGTGGTCATTGTTTTCCTCTTTTGTTTGTGCCTCGATCCCTGTTGGTTCTAAATCGGTAGCTCATGTCGAGCTTTGGTCCTCCTCTGAGGTTTACCCCATTAGGAGAGACCCTTTGCCCAAGTTTTCTTTTAATTTCCCTCCCTACAACTTGCTCCTCTAATTCCCCTTTCCAATATTACTCTAATTTTTCCTGTTGCCCTAATTTTAGCTTAATTTCTCCTTAATTTAAACTAATTCATAATTTTATTTTATATCATTAGATAATGTGATCACTATCTTTCAAATTCAAATTCTGTATGCCTGAGGTAACCAATAAACCACTTGATTTAGGTTAATCATTTGACGATCTAGTAATTTTGATCTAAGTAACAAACTTGATCTAAGTGATGCTTGCAAGCTCCAATATTTCTCACTCCTAGTGAACCATCTACTGCCATGGTTGATATGAGTTAATACCTACCTTACTTTGTGACTTAAACCTTCAATCTTTTAAGTTGGAAGGCACTTAAAGGAGTTCACTTCACTAGTTTCTCTAACCCCTTAAAGACCAACTTATGATTTGTTATAGACAACTTAAAACAAAAGATATGAAACTAAGTGGTCTACAAGCAACTAGTTTCAATTGGCATTAGAAGAGGGGAATTATTACTCTGTCTTCATTTGCTATCATTCAAAGCAAATGATATTTATTGCTCATAATAATGTAGAAAAAAGCTAAACAAATCACAAGTACATAATCATGACAAATAAAGTATAGAATTCGACAAAAATTTAGAATTTTAATAAATACAAAAAGTAGTATATAGCATCATTTAATGCCTTAAAAAGACAAAAAAATATTTATATAGTAACAATGACTAATCCTAATAAAATTACTAATTGATAGATATGTGAAATTATGTTTAAACATGATACAATTATTTTAAAAGCTAAAATAGTCTCAAATTACTTCTAAAAAAATCTCAACCAAATAAATTTCAAAAGGTTCTACTAATCTAAATATTCCTTAAATCTCTGCTATCGTCAAAAGGTTATTATTATTGGTAAAATTATTCAAAAACTCCTTTTAATTTTTTCTTTGCCCTTTTTCAAAATTCATAGGTAACTTAAATTATTTATATTTTTAATATTTTCAAATTCACAAGGAACAAAATGAGTTTTAATATGTAATCTAATGAAAATTACTAATCATATTCTGTTGCAACTTTAACTATAGATGCAACTTGCTTGGTCTACAATTACAATCTATATAATCGATAATAATCTTGACATTAGTTATACGACCAATTCTAACTTAAAGTGATATATATATATATATATAATGATTATTATTTATTTATTTGATAATAATGAGAATTCATTAATCTCTTATTGTTAAATTGAAAATTAATATAAATAAAAATATTTATTATAACCAATTTCACTTATGCTCTAAATAATAAATATAACATTGAATAAAAGTCTCTATGTTTTTTCTATTGACATTGTTAATTTCCTTCTACTTCACTTTCTCCTTTTTAAGATAGTTATATTCCTCCTATTAATCTTCCTTTTTGAGAGTGGTTGGGGATGCCAATCCTTTACATTGTATGTTTCTCTTTCTTTGGAAATTCTCAAAGTCGGTGCCTTTTATATAGGCTCGTTTGTTAGCAAGTTTTTTATTTAAAAAAGACTATTGTTTTCATTATTCTAAAAATGACCTACTTCTCATTACAATCGTTGTGGTCTAAAGCAAGTTTTTATAAATAAAGCAGCTTATTCCTTTTAAAATTTATTCTCCTACGAGATTGATGACAGTATTGAAACAGGGACTTTAGCACCTTGTTAGGAAGTTGACCTTCTTAAAAAGGTGGTATAATGGCGTTGCACTTAATAAAGCTAACCAAAAAATTACTCATATATGGGTTAATTTTTATAATATCCCTTTGAAATATTGATGTACTAGAAGAGTCATTTACCTAATAAGCTTCAATGGAAGACTAATATATGTGAATGAAAACACATAATCTCTATAAAGATTAGGGTATGCTTGAGTTTTCATTAAGGTGGACTTAAAAAAAGACCTCCTATAACTATTAAACTTCACAAACTTGATGAAGGAAAGCCTTATCATTTATTTCATCTTTATGGGCTATAAATGAAGCCTAAAAGTGAACAAAACTTGAAAGTTCATAAATAAATAAGGAAATTATCCAATATAGGTCAATTTGAGGAGTCTTGTGAGTTTTTCAAACAAATTCTCTTTGCCTAAATATATTGGTAAGGAGGCTGCAAATAGTTTAACATTCTTTTATTTTAAAGAAAAAAGTTGTTCTTGTTTAATCACCTTATAAGGCTCCTTCTCTTATGAGTGATACCCCAGCTTATTTGCTGAACCTTATTTGGATTCTTGATACATAGATTTCTAATATTGACATTCTCAACTATTATGAGATAACTTCATAAACAAAGGTAGAGTATGAAGATTTTGAAGCATTAAACCCATTTAACTTACTCGAAGTAGGAAAAAAAAGATTGGAAGGAAACTAAGTAGGAAAAGGGTTAGAAGGAAACCCAAAAAAAGGTACAAATATTCTTCTCCATCTTAAAATTTATCCTAAGTTAGAACATTATGGCCTGCACAACTCCACCAAATAACTAGCTATTAAAGAATTATGTTTATTAAAAAACTTGTAATTATAAAATTGCTTCAGACTAAAATCAAAGTTCATAATATTTATAATGTAAAGTCTTTTTTTAAAAATTGCCCCTTGTTTAATAATTCATATCATTATTATAATGGTCGAATTATAATTACTTGTGATCCTAGCATAGCCCATAGTTTAGTTTTAGGAATGATATATTAATTCATTCACCTTAAACTTAAGTTTTTTTAATAACTTCTTTTTTTAGTCTAATAACTCTTTAATTCGTAAGCTACTTTAGGAAGAACCTTCCAAAATTAATGCGTATTCGGATGACATTTAAATCAATCTTTATGATTTAAATACTATACTCTCCTAAAAGATGTAGGTTGAAGATAGACTTTCATAATTTTTAATTCAACAAAATGAGACTTCATGCTAGTCTCTCTTAAAGCCTTTGGATTTTCATAATTATTCTCTAAGTAGCTCTATCAATTCTTTTTAATTCCTTCCTTTAGCTTCCTCATCAATGGAGAACAAATGCATGTAGAATTCCTCTAAGGTGCAAGCTTTGAAGAACTTTAAGCATATACATCCAACACTAGGATGCTAATTCAAATCTTGAACCTAAAAGATGTAACAAGGATTACATTTTTTAGGTAATGGAAATGGAAAACAAGCTTCATTTTGGTTTATAAATTGCATCCGTTTGGGTCATTAGAGAGATGCAAGTTCATTAGATTAATCATAAAAGGATTGTCGCCAAATGCAAAGGCACTAGAAACTCTTAGAGATAGCCCTTGTAGCACACATGTAATCTAACCAACATTAAAAAAAAATACTTATGATATGAAGTGCCCATCCTTTTATAGTGTTCTCCAACAAATCTTGCTTTCTACTCTTTAGAAATTTACATCTTGTTTATCTATGGTGGAGTAAAATATGGTTTTCAAATTCTCTCAAAAGCTAGTTCTTTACTTTAGGTAGTTATAAAGCAAAACCTATGGACAAAAAACAATATTACATTTATTAATCTCCCTAACTTGGAATGTTGTCGTTAAGAGTAGGTAACTTATTCCCTTTATCTTTCTACCACTCTCATGCCAAGCTTTGAAACAATGTTTTACTCCTAGATGTTCAATCAATTGTTACGCGTCAATCGATATTGAATCAACAAAACATACTTTTAACACTTGTTCCACTTTTGGAAGACTTGCTTTACATCCCCGAACTTGATTTTTCATATATAAGTGAAACTAGTGTATCCCATTCATAAACAATTTCTTCAGTAAACTACTGAGAGCTCATATAGTCCATGTTAGATTAATCATATTCTGGGTTGAAGCAATAAATCTCTTGGTTCGAGAAAAGAAAAGGAGGATTGAACCATTTTGATTGAGTTATAAATAATCTATTTATAATATAAAAGTATGGACATAAAATATTACGAAATTTGTGAAAAAACATTTTTAAACTAAAAAAAGTGATAATTAATTGTGAAGTTGTATGAAGTAAGAAACCTCTTAGAAATATAATCACATGGCCATTTATTTTTTGATTATTCATTTAGCTCGCTTATTTGGAAGACTTCTTTAAACTCCTATTGTATTAGATGAACCGAACAATCATAAAATTCAACCATCGATTGGGCAACTTCTATAAACCATTGTAGAACTTTAAAGAAATTACCAAAGAGTGCCATGGTTACATCTTCAAACATTAGTCTAAGACAACCTTTAAATAAAATGTATAGAAAAGTTGTATTTCTTGTGTAGTGTTCAGATATCAAGTCTTTCTTTCTCTACCAATTCTCAATTATATTGGTCTTTACCTTATATATTTCTCTTTCCAAAAGTTGCTTAATGAACTTTCAAAGAGATTAACTTTTTTGTTGTTGCAAAGTTAAATATAATGATGCACTGAATATTGTAATAAAATTTAATAATTTTATAAATAAAGAGAGAATAATCTAAAAAATCTTAAATCTTTGTAATTTTCTCATTTGATTCATATATTTTATTTATTGTAATTGAATTTTAAATTTATTAAGAATTTAGTAAATTCATATAAATTATGATTTTATGTGTTAATACATTTTGAAACATAATATAAATTTGATATAGTTTAAATAACTTTTAAATTCAACTGGAATTCAAGATTTCCTAAATCAACGTAATGGTGCTATATCATTTGACTAGCAAATCTTTATTGAATGCTGCCAACACTATCCAATGATCTTGCGTAATTGACGAACATTCGAAAAAATGTAATAGGAAGAGCAGCCAGTGCATAACCCTCTATTACAAAGCCAGTAATAAAATTAACTTTGATAATTTCTTTTGATTAATAGGAAATGTTATTTTAAATGTTTATATTATTGATTTATTTATAATTATCATATTATTATTATTTTAATATGATAAAAATTAAGTATTTTGTTGAATTTTTATTTATTATGTATAATATTTATAAATAAGATAATTAATTTTTACTGTTAATAAATAAAATTGTATAATTTTTTATTTTTATATTATTTTATCATATTTACAAATCTCTCTTATATTAAAGGAGTATAGAATAAGATTATTAATTTCATATTTCTATTTATATTCAATAATTAATGTGACTCATTTTTAGTATTAATCAATAAAATTATAAAACACTAGTTATTTTATTAATTTATCATATTTGGATATTATGAAAAATATAATATTATTTAATACGTAATGTTAAAATTTTTAATTCATTTTATGATTAATATGTTAATTTTCTATATTTATTAATAATTAAACATATTTATTAGTGTAATATGATAATAAATTAAATTATGTGCTTAAATTTTGAAAATATTACAATATAATCAAGATTCTTTGCAAATAAAGAAGACTTTTTTTTTTCCCCGAAAACGTGGCTTTTGTATTGATGTCAGCATACACTCGGATTCGCTGCGTGACAGTATGCTGTCTACCGCAAAAAGGGCCGAAAGGTAGGAGATCCAGCTTTGAAACAGTAACAGAATGTCAACTTTGGGTAGGAACGTGATGTAGGCCCGCGGTGAGTGCTCAGATGGCTATAAAAATAAAACATATCTGTCAATTGCCATTTGTCCGAACGACTTTCTGGCTCCTCTCTGTAGAAGATGATTTGCGGGAAGACAAATCTTCATCCACATTCGGGGAGATTTAAGTCAGAGCATCATTATTTGACTTGTATAAGTCTATAACAATGTCACGAAAGCAAACAACCCACCAACCATACGGTAACCGGGAGCAAAAAATCGAAGCTTTCGATTCAAATATCGAAACCCAGTCATCTGTATTTCTCGTGCCCTTGATAATTTTTCTCCCTTTATCACTCTTGTCGTGAGACTGCTTGGCGGTCAAAAAATGACACTCCCAACACAAACGATACAAAATGCCAAGGTCCCTCTTGATTCAGGCACTGCGCGTCTCAAGGAGCTTGGCTACAAGCAGGAGCTTAAGCGTGACCTCTCGTAAACCTCTCAAAAATCTTTTTTTTTTTTAATGTGACCTTTTGTTTTGCTTAGATAACCAGCAACGTCTTTTGAATTTGAACTGGGTCATGACGTGACCTTTTCTGGGATTTGCAGGGTGTTCTCTAATTTTGCATTTTCATTTTCGATCATATCCATCGCAACTGGTATAACCACCTTGTACAATACTGGGTTGACTTATGGTGGACCAGTTTCCATTGTATATGGGTGGGTTGTAGCTTGTGGCTTCACCATGTTTGTTGGGTTAGCAATGGCTGAGATTTGCTCCTCTTACCCAACTTCTGGTGGTCTCTACTATTGGAGTGCAAAGCTTGCTGGCCCTCGATGGGCACCCTTTGCGTCGTGGATTACTGGCTGGTAAAACTTTTCACTTTTCAGATGTTTGTGTCATCTTTGGGTTATGGATTTCAAATTTTTATTTGAGTTTAAATTTATAGATTCATGAGTTTTTAGGAACACTGTATATACTTGGCCTTTGATCACTTTTTCCTTTACGCTGTGTCTGATTTCATTTCCCACCTCAATCCTTTAGTCAACGATATGTCCAAATCTTAGCATTTAAGGAAACTTTGAGTTGGCGTCAAATTTGGAGTTTCAATTTCTTTAATCTCCATAGTTTAGGAGGATATCATGGCTGAGCCAACATTAGAATCTCCAGGATGTTAAAGTCCAAGTGTAAAGACATACCTAATTAAGGTTCTTTAAATGCTGCCTGTATCCTATTTTTTGAGTCCCAGTAGCGCCATGTGCACTGGTCTCTTTTCGTTTTTGGCTGTAGAAGTCTTATCCTTCCATGGGTTGGAGCAATTTCTGATAGTATGTTTGAGAATTCTCCTCTCACTGAAGGTGTTTGGGCTCATACCGCCAATGATCTTGAAGAATCTGTAAACTCTAGGGATTTAGTTCTATTTGTGAAATGATTTCGTAATCACTGTATAATGCTTATTATTTACAGAAAGAGAACTGATAGTATTTATACCATCAATGTCTGTGTAAACAAAAACAACACCAACTATATTCAAAAAACGCAAAAACTAGAAACTCTACAGTACACAACTATAGTACACAATTCTATACTCTACAATATAAATACAAGTTATTATAGAGCCCCCCCTCAAGGTGGAGCTTGGTGCCAATCACACAAGCCCAACTTGGACAACAAAAAAGAAAAAACTGGAGCTGACAAAGCCTTAGTAAACATATCTGCCAATTGAAGCTTTGAAGGAATATGTTGAGGAAGAACGAAGCCTTCTTTACACTTATCACGAACCAGATGACAATCAATTTCTAAATGCTTAGTCCTCTCATGAAAAATAGGATTAGCAGTGATATGAACAGCAGCCAAATTGTCACACCATAACCAAATAGGAAATGAAATGGACACCCAAAATCAGCTAGCAAATAAGAAATCCATTGCAACTCACAAACCGTAGAAGAGAGACGATATTCAGCCTCCACGGAAGACCGAGAAATAGTGGATCGTTTCTTAGTCTTCCAAGAACTCAGAGCATCACCCAAGAATGCACAAAAACTTGTTAAAGATCGCCGACTAAAAAGACATGCAGCTCAATCCGCATCACAATTTCTTGTTATAAGGAAAGAATAAACCTGTAGACAGAGGCTGCTTCAAATACTTGAGCACATGAATGGCAGCCATCCAATGTTGCTCAGTAGGAACTTGAACAAATTGAATTAACTGCTAAGTCATATGAGTGATGTCAGGCCGTGTAAAACCAAAATAAAGGAGACACCCAACTAACCTCCGATATCTATCTGGATTCTCCAATAAAGGAGAGCTAGCATCATCAAACCAACAGTGAGGAGATAAAGGAGTGGCTGGCCCTTTCGAACAAGTTAACGCTGCATCCTTGAGAATATCTAACACATACTTTCGATGATTCACATACAAGCCATTAGGTGACCTAGCAAGTTCTAACTCAAGGAAATATTTTGCAGATCTCATATCTTTAAAAGCAAATTGTTCATGTAAAAATCGTTTGACTTGATTAATACATGTCTCCGTTGGACCCATGATCAACACATTATCAACATATACAACAACAACAATATAACCATTCCCTTTAGATTTAAGGAAGAGACATGGATCATGGGCAGATTGCACAAAATTCTATTTACAAAGAGAAACAATAAGCTCATGATTCCATTGTCGTGAGGCTTGCTTAAAGCCATATAAAGACCTCCTCAAATGACAAACTTGATTAGACCAGCCTTGGTATATCCTTGAGGAGGCAACATGTATAATTCCTCATCAATATACCCATGCAAAAATGCATTATTTATATGCAACTGATGTAAAAGTCATCCTTTGGTAGCAGCAATAGCTATAAAAATTCTCACAGTAACCATTTTAGCAATTGGAGAAAAACATTCATTATAATCCACTCCCTCAATTTGATTATAGCCCTTTGCTACTAACTTAGCCTTATACTTATCAACAGTCCCATCAGATTTGAGTTTAACTTTATAAACCCATTTAGAACCTATAGCCTTCTTCCCCTTCGGTAAAACAGTAAGGTCCCAAGTATGATTATTATCAAGGGCTGTCAATTAAGCCTCCATAGCATTCAGCCAATTCAAATTAGTTTTAGCTTGCTCAAAAGAAGTAGGTTCTTCAATATTAGACACATTTGCTAAAAAAGAATGATAATCGGATGTAAGATGAGAAGAGAGAACAAATGGATATGTAGGAGGTGTATGAGAAGAATTAATCACAGTAGGGACAGCAGTAGGAGCAATATCAGTAATAGATGCATGTGAAACAAAATCATCCAACCAATTAGGCCGCTGGGTCACACGAGTATTCCTACAAATAGGAGCTAGACTCTGTGCTAGATCAGTGGAGCATGGAGTATCAAAGGAAGAGGGAACTAAAAAATCCAAAGAATCCACGTTAAGAGTTTCAGCTGATGAAGATTCTTGAGACACAACGGATGGTAAAACATTTTGATTGGGCAAAGGAATTAATTCTAGATCCGAGGAAATGGATTGAAAAGGAAATTTATTTTCATAGAAAACAACATCCCTAGAAATGAAAATATGATGGCTTTGCAAATCATAAAGTTTATAGGCCTTTTGCCCTGAAGAATAACCAATAAAAACAGACTTGAAAGCCCTAGGTGCAAATTTGTCTTTATGAGGAAAAGTGTTAGAAACATAGCACAAACAACCAAAGGCTTTCAGGAAATTATAATCAGGTTCCATATGGAAAAGAACAGAATAAGGAGACTTCCATTTTAGAACAGGAGTTGGAAGCCTATTTATGATGTAGGTAGCAGTTAAAATGGAATCTCTCCAAAATTGTTTCGGTAAATGGGACTGAAATATAAGTGCTCTAGCAGTTTACAACAAATGCCTATGTTTTCTTTCAACAACTCCATTTTGTTGTGGAGTATCGCGAGAGGTTTTTTGGTGTATAATTCCATAGTTGGCAAACATTTCCTGACAACTATGACTCAAGAACTCTGTCCCATTGTCCGTTTTAACAACCTTGATTGTAGCATGAAATTGATTTCGGATATGTTTAAGAAATCTCTCTAAGAAAGCTGAAGTCTTACTTTTGTGTTCGAGTATGTAAGTCCAGGTTGTTCTAGGAAAATCATCTACTATGGTGAGGATATAGTGTGCTCCACTAATCGACCCTTACTTATAAGGACCCCAAAAATCCATATGCAACAGTTGAAAACTTGCAACTGTACTAATATTGCTCTTAGGAAAAGGAAGTCTGGTTTGTTTGAAAGATGACACACATTACACAGTTGTTAAAAAAAATTCATGTTATTGAAAGAATTTTGCAATTGTTTCAATACATTGAGAGATGGATGGCCCAATCTTTGGTGCCTAAAAACACCATCAACAGCACTATGACATTGCGTTGGTTTATTGATACTCTTTTCTAAATGTGTGATGTAAGACAAAATGGTATTTCTATGAAAAGAGGATTTATCAAGAACATAGAGTCCTGCAATTACCTTCCCAACTGCTAAAACCTCATCAGTCACAAGGTCCTGCAGAACACAAAAGGTTGCATAAAAGGTAAATTTGGTAGGAGATTGGCAAGCTAGTTTGTTCACTGAAAGCAAATTATATTTGAAAGAAGGTATAAGCAAAACGGATGATAGACTAAGATTATCACAAAGAACAGTATTCCCTGTGAAATCTACTGTCTTAACTGTGCCATCTGGTAGGTGAACAGGGGTATATCTAGCTACAAGTTTAGGTTTGTCAAACAAATCTATATCATGGCACATATGATTAGAATCTCCTGTGTCTATTATCCAAGAACCACATTCAATTGAACTAATTGAACTAAAAGAATGATTGAGAGTGCTACCTGCAAAGTCATTGTAGTGTGCAAAATTGATGACATCTCCTCCCTTATCCTTCATTTGCTTCCCTTGACTTTGCATAAAATTCATAATGCCTTGTTGAATCATTGCTGCCACATCTTGTTTCTAGGCTGGTTCCTTCGTATCCTTTTCCATTGAGTAATCCAAAGGTGAATCACTCATATTCACCAATTCCTTATTCATATCCCCTCCTTTTTTATCTTTAGAACCATTATACCAATCCAGATACTCATGAATCTTGAAGCAGGTATCTCGAGTGTGTCTCCTCATTTTACAAAAATCACAATACATGTCCTCCTTATCTATTTGTTTCTTGGAACTACTTCTCCCCTTTTCCATTACTACCACCAGAACCACGCACCAGCATTGCACTGGTCGTGTTATCAGCAAAAGAAATGTTCACTTCCCTCTATTTTTCAACCTTAACAACCATCGAGTAAGCCCTATCCACATGAGTCAGGGGATCCATTATAAGAATCTGACTCCTAATTGCTTCATATTCTTCATTCAAACCCATCAAAAATTGTTCCAATCTATCATTATCCCCAAATTCAATCAATTGTTTAAGAGACTCACACGAACATCGCTTTAGGGCTCCACATGAGCATTGCGGAATGGGAGCCAAACAATTCAACTCATCCCATGATCGTTTCAGTTTAGTAAAATATCTAGAGATTGACAAATCCCCTTGTGAAATCGAGCTGATCTCCTGCTTGAGCTGATACAATAGCGGCCCATTGCATTCTCCATATCGCCTCTATAGGTCTTTCCAGAGATCCCTAGCTGAGCTCGTGTACAAGAATGACTCGACGATATCCTTGGAGATGGCGTTGAGTATCCACGACGTCACCATAAAATCCACTCGACACCATTGATCGTAGTCTGGCGAATCTTCCCTTGGCCTCTCACATTTACCGGTGACGAAATCCAGCTTCAACTTCGCCCCCAACGTGATTCGCATCGCACGACTCCATGATAGGTAGTTATTCCTACTTAATGGAGTCATAACAAGCACCATTCCTGGATGATCCGAGTTTTGCAAGAACATTGGATTCTCCTCTCCAGCCATGCTTCCAAATGAGGACCTCGAACTATTTACGTTGTCGACTATGACTCAAATGTATGGATCTACCCAGATTTCTCTGATACCATGAAGAATCTGTAGACTGCAAGGATTTAGTTCTATTTGTGAAGTGATTTCGTAATCACTGTATAATGCTTATTATTTACAAAAAGAGAACAGTTGGTATCTATGCCATCAATGTTTGTGTAAACAAAAACGACACCAACTATATACAGAAAACGCAAAAACTAGAAACGCTACAGTACACAACTCTATACGCTACAGTATAAATGCAAGTTATTCTACAAATCTCACAATTTAGGTGGAGCGACTAAACTTTATTTGTTACAGCTGTTCGAATCATGTCTTTTGTTTGATGAGACATCATCTAAATGTTCTATTTAGCGTATGAAAAATGTCAGATTTGTCTTTTCACAGCTGAGGAAAAATCTCTTTAATTTGTCAAGTAATTCCATTGCATTGCTTGAAATGCATTGGCACTAATACCAAGAAATGAATGTGCACATGGGATTTTTTAAATTAGTGTGTTGAAGATGGTCGGATGAAAGAGTTTTCAACCCAGGAATTACAGGAGATGCTTTTCCTTATCAACTGGAGCCATTTTGGGGAAAATGAAATATTAGTCAAGTTTCTTTGTTTCACAAGTTACACACGTACTTCTCACTGTTAAGTTGATGATCTGCATTTAACAAATTGGAATGCCAGTTATTGACTGCCTTTCACCCTGCCTACTGGAGCCTCATGGGTTCATGAACCAGATTGGAAATTTGTTACTACTCTTCTAGTTGTTCTTGTGGTTGAAGTTGAGATAAACATTATATGAAGATTGTCATTACTTATTGTTGGTTACACAAAAATGAAACTTGTCTAGCAGAAAGCATATGCTAAATGGAACAAATTAAATTTTGCAGGTTCAACATTGTTGGTCAGGTACAACTGAGATTGATCATGGAGTTCTGCAGATTTCACTATCTGCTGCAGCCTAGTTTGTTTAGGATGCCAATGGATCTGTATTCTGTTATAAACTGACAGCTTTTACTTGCATCTACATTTGCAGTGGGCAGTTACGACAAGTATAGATTTCTCCCTGGCACAGCTACTTCAAGTTATCATTCTTCTGAGCACAGGTGGAGCAAAAGGTGGTGGATATGAGGCATCAAAATATGTTGTTATTGCTATCCATGGAGGAATTTTACTTCTACATGCAATACTTAATAGCCTGCCTATCTCAATACTATCTTTCTTTGGACAGCTGGCCGCTGTCTGGAATCTTGTAGGTATGATGAACTTGTGGCTCTAATTTCCAGCAATTTTCTATTGCCAATCTCATTTCTAAATTTTGATCAACCTTGTCAATTTTAGCTGTTGTTGCTATCACAATAATAGTACCCTGTGTTGCAACTGAGAGAGCCAGTGCCAAGTTTGTCTTCACGCACTTCAACACTGATAATGGCGAAGGCATCCATAACAAATTCTACATTTTTGTTATTGGACTTCTGATGAGTCAATACACCCTTTCTGGGTATGATGCTTCAGCCCACATGGTAAGCAGTGATGATCTTCCTATTGAATTTTATTATAAGCCATGGCAAAAAGTTAATAAGAGATGACTTATCTTTGTAGAACTTCTAATAGCTATAGTTAGGAAGAGTTCCAATTCTTGTTGAAAATACATTCCTTAGAGTTTATGACATTATGCATCTATCCTGGTTTGTCCTACTGTTTGATCACTCGGACAAAGTGCAATAAAAGAAAATTAGTTTCTTGAAATCAATTAATCCCCTTTTGAAGCATATTTTAACTTGAAGTATGCGCCTGAACAGTTGCTAGTTTGCTAGAATAATATAACTAAACACTTATTTTTATCTATGCTTTGTAATTAATGAAGAACTGAAACTGAATAATGTTGTTTCTGTGAACTGTTGTCTATAGACAGAGGAAACCAAGAATGCTGATACGAATGGACCAAAAGGAATTATTAGTGCCATTGGAATATCTGCTATATTTGGATGGTTTTACATAGTTGGGGTCACATTTGGGGTTGCAAACATCTCTGATCTCCTGAGTAAAGACAATGATGCTGGTGGGTATGCTATTGCTGAAATATTTTACTCAGCATTCAAGAATAGATATGGGAGTGGAGTAGGGGGAATTATTTGTTTAGGAGTTGTTTCTGTTGCCATATTTTTCTGTGGTATGAGTTCAGTGACCAGCAACTCCAGGTATTCTTGCTATTGCCTTTCACCTTTTCCGTTTTTGGTATCTCATCTATCAAGAAGCAATTTCAGAGATAATAACAGCAATTATATATATATACACGCAAAATATTCTCAGGATGGTCTATGCATTTTCTAGAGACGGGGCCATGCCATTCTCATCAGTTTGGCACAAAGTAAACAAGCAGGAGGTCCCTATAAATGCTGTTTGGCTCTCTGCATGCATCTCATTTTGCATGGCATTAACGGTATTGACATTTGACTATCTAATTTTTCCTTATTTGACACGATCATGCCTTTTAACCCGGCATTTCCATTGTGCTGCCTGTATCTTCTTTGCTTGTTTCTAAGATCGATAGTCACGGCCCTTGGTGTTATTTTCATGTAGTATCTTGGCAGCGCAGTGGCATTTCAGGCCATGGTATCTATTGCTACCATCGGACTGTATATTGCTTATGCCCTACCCACCTTCTTTAGGGTAACTTTGGCACGCAAATCCTTCGTCCCAGGACCATTCAACTTGGGTCGGTATAGTATCCCTGTCGGTTGGGTCGCAGTCATTTGGGTGGCGACCATCTCTGTTCTCTTCTCACTCCCTGTGGCCTACCCCATCACCAATGAGACACTCAATTACACTCCAGTTGCAGTTGGTGGCTTACTGATTCTTATCATTTCTTCCTGGATACTGAGTGCTCGACACTGGTTTAAAGGCCCTAAAACCAATGTTGATGGTTAAGTAATGCTAAAAAATGTTCATTTCTCTGGGTCCTAAAACATTCAATGTCATTCAATAGTTTTCCAAACTTACTGCTATTAGACCAGCAGGGAAACTTTTGCATAGAAAGTAGTCAGAGTTTTGAACTGCTTCTATGTCAAAACCAGCTCATCACAGTTAGATTCAAAGTCATTTATGATGGAAGAGATGGACCAATCCCAGAACAAAATAGGGAAATAAGACAAAAGCAGAGTAGGCCGATGCTCGTCGGACCTGCTGCTGTATTTAACGATATTAATGGGCCAAAACTAACTGAAGAACCTCCCTACAAGTTGATGATAAGTAATGTGTGTAGTAAAAGCAGCGACAGTCTCGACAGCCACCCCTTAATGAGAATTGGCGTGTGGTGGTGAAGTGACTGGCCTCAGTTTCTGTTAAAAACTTATACTGTTGAAAGTACATTTCTATATATTGTGATATTATGGTTTTTATATATACGTGAATAAAGATAATTTAACTAGATTTTCTAATAACTGATTTGATTTAAATAAGAATTAAGCATATCTTATCCTTATTCCAAGATATTAAAATTTAAAATGAAGCTAATCATTACTTAACATCTTTTTTAGAAACTACGTATTTAGTAAACCCCTGCTGGCTGTAGGTTTACACTTCCAAATTTTCAAGAACTAAAGACCATAATTAAATGTACCACGTATGTATCTTATTACATCTTCGATGCTTCAAGGTGAATTTTGCTTGGTGCTTGTCTGGATGCATGTAGAAAGAAGACTTTGCTAAAAGCTTAAATCTGCTTTACTTGTCAACAAATGAAGTCCACTTCCAATTGTGCTTATGAATAAAGCATTATCCATTGTGTACATATAATTTGAAAGAATTGGAAATTAAAAAGAAAATGCATAAAAAAATTCATTTGTGAGGCATGAAAGTGGGGATAAAGTGCAAATAAAGAAAAAGAAAAATGCCTATTGGGAATTAAAAAAAAAACAAAATGTAGAAATAAGAGCATCAGATGATGGAGAACAAAGAAATTAACTTAACACAGTTCGATTTTATTTATAATTGAACTGTAATTTTTACTTTTTATTTCTCGGTTTTTGTTTTTATTTAAGTAATAATAATAATTAAATATCAAATAAAATTTAAATATAAATTAATTAAGTAGAAAATTTTATTTTAACTTCTTAAACAATATTTATTAATAAATAAAATAAATAAGTAAAGCCAAGTGAAATTTTTATTTATAAAATAATATTTATATGTAGTTTTTAATTTGATAATGCTAATTTTATTTGATATTTATGTATTTTACATATATTTTAATTAAATAATATTAGTTATAAATCTTATTAGTACTTGATATTAAATAATAAGTATTATATTTAGTTATTGGTAAATTGTATTATAAAATAAAAATAAAAATAAAAATAAAAATAGATAAAATTTTTTATTAAATTTGGAAATAATTATTAAAAATTAAAAGAAACAAACATAACCTTAATTAAAGCATCGAGTCAAACAATATAGATATGCAGAAGCAAAGTAAACATAGAAAATGCAAATCTAGACAAACAAAAATGTCCAACCTACAAACCAAAATGATAGTAAAAGAATAAAAAACTAAAATGATATTGTTCAAGACGAGTTAAACACATGACATTAACCAAAAAAGGGGACTAAGAACATGAGGCAGAATAGCATAATAATCAAAATGAAAGTGTATAAAGGGATAAAAAATTTTATAAGAAGAAAGGGTAAAAGATACAAAACTCTTATGTAGTCTAAGTAATTTAAGAAAAAATCAATTTCGAATTTGTTGTTTGAGTTGACAGGTTAATCAAAGATAGCATTTATCTGCCCTCTCTCTATGAAACACTAAATATATTTACTCTTATCTTTTTTTAAAAACTTTGTTACTACTTTTGGTATCAAAGCTAGGAAACTTCTCGCCTAAATCCTTTGGCCTTTTCCTTTAAGGAAGAAACTCCATCGTTATCAACTAAAGATCTAACAAACTTGGCCACCCTTGTCTCAAGAAAACTTCCTACTGTAGAACTTGCTTCTGCTTATGCCTTCCCTCCATTAACTGGAGAACCTTAAAACTACTTTTGGAAATAACTTGCTTCCACCTCAAATCAAGCCATCCTACTTTCTCCTTTGCTGAACAATCAAGACAGTCTGTAACTACTCCCTTTTGCTCTCCTCAATCTTGCAAATACCAATATAAGCACAAATCAAATCCCTCTAAAATCAAACTTGATCTTAAGTAGTTGGGTATCCATCCCCTAGCACCAAACTTACCTTTAATCCTCCAAGTTCATAAAAGAATGTTAGAGTGGTCCCCTTTCATAGAAGCTCTGCAATATAGGGTGTCTAGTTGGCAAAGCACTTTGGTAGGATATTTCATTGACTAAATACCACCTTTTTTCGCATTGAAGATATAGACAGGGGATAAGTAATGCAATTATGGGCAGGAAAGTTCCTCATTAATTAGGAGGGCTTCCTTTTGTTTTCGTGCTTTATTAAATCTCAAACCCTTGAAATCCTTAAATGAGGGCCATGCCATTGTAATGGAGAACCTCTTAATTTTGAGATTGTGGAAACATGGAATAGACCTTGATAAAACTAAAATTAGATTTCCATAATATACCACTTAACTATTAGAGCATAATGAGATTGAGCTACCTAGTGAGTTCTTTAAGAAGACTATTGTGCATAAGTGAAAGCATAGTTACCTTGGAGAGGATTGGTTATACAAGATATGCATAGAAGTTGGGGTGAATAAAGAGTTACTTTACACTCTCAAAATAAAGAGGCTTAATGCTTATGTATGTTTGCATGAGATTGAAATCTCTATCACTTACCATTGGAAGCTAAAACTTAAGACAAACTCAGTTTGGAAACCAATAAGGAAACAATCTTTAAAGGAGCCATAAGGAACTATTAGGGAAGAACAAGCTCATGGAAAAGGGAGAAATTAGTAAGGAAATTGTAGTTAATCAGACATAAATATCAATAGATGCAGGAGCAGCATCCATCAGGAACAACTCTAATTTGAAACCAAATCTAGCGGAACATGTGGATACTAATGCAATAAAAGGTATTACAAAGATCCAATCTCTTAAAGCTCAAAAGCATAAAGAAGTTAATAACTCTAAACCCCTTAAGAAGTGAATTATGAAGGAATTATAAGAATTGGATAAAATAAATAGGAAACGAAAAAATAACTCAACCTACTTCCTTTAAGAGATAAGAAAAGAATATCAAGGAATCAATGGAAGGAGACACTCATAAGAAATTAGAGATAAATCACACTAGTTTTAAGGAAGTTAGGTAAAAAGGATAAAGCAAAGGGAGCTAAAGCTCTTAACAATCCCCCTTAATGGTTGTAGGGGCTTAAGATGTTAAAGGTCTAAATTACCCCAATAAGAGACTGGTGGTGTATGACTAATCAAGGAAAATAAAGCTATCCATTGTTGGCCATATTATTAGCCTCTTAGAACTATAAATCAAAAATCGAAATTCAATAGGCTATGGTTTGTTCATAGCAAATGGAGAATTTTTACCAATTATGAAGCTCATTATAATAGAAGAATAATTACAGCATATGATTTTGAGATGCTTGATTGACTAATTTTGTGAGTTAGTTAATATTGTAATAACCACAAGTGCAAGATGTAGTTGTATCTAGCATTGGCAAGTATGGTCCGATTGCACAAAGACAATGAATAAGAGTAATTACTCTTCCCCTATTATCTAACCTAAGGACTGATTTTGGATTTTAAATTACAGAAATTAAAAATTAAAATGATTAAAATAAATGGACGGTAATATTGAACACAGAAACAAGGAATCACTTAGAAAACTATCATCCGAAATTAGTATCTAGGTCCTGAATGCCCCTAAATCCCTTAATAAATGGATCTTTTATTATGCAACTAATCCTAAGGTTTGCAATTGAATTACTTAGGTTAAAGTTTATAGGATTACTTTACCAATTTTTGAATCCCTCTGTTAGGTACTACCCTAATCTAGAATATTTATGTTATCCTATCTCTAGGGAATTAACTCTTTCCAATTACGGTATATATATTCAAACTTAGGATTTCTCAATCTCAATGATCTAATGTTTCTGGGTTTATTAGAAACATAAATAAAATATGAAACCGGATCACAATAATCAATCAATCCAATTGTATTAATAAAAGAATCAACTAACCTAAGTACTAACAAGATGTTTAGTTATACATGATAGAAACTGAAATCAAACATAAACTGAAAGAAAAACGAATAGAAGACAAAATGTTCATAATTCTAAATCTTCCTTTATCTTCTATTGAAGGTTCTTGTAAGATAGACGTTTGATCTTGTATTCTATTGGATCTTTTGATAATTTCTTTATGTTTTCCATGGTCCTAGATCAGAATCATCCCTAAAAGGCCACCTCTTTCAATCTACCCTAAAAATGTCTTTTTATGGAAAAATTTAAGGTTATAAAGATGCACAGTTTATGCATGACTGTGCATCATACCATGCATTAGTCATGCATCAACCTGTGCATCACCAAAATCTCTTGATTTTGTGATTCTACATGGCCTAAGAGAAGTGCACGACTGTGCATGCTTCAAATCTTCATTTTATGGCACGTTTTTATCTAAATTCTTCTCCTTTAAGTTCATAAAGGCAATTGTCACCTATGAAAGCACTTGAAGCAAATTAAGTACCAAATATACAATAAAAGAATCAAATATCAAGCAAAAATTGTCACATCTCATTACTCACATTCAGGTTAAAATAGTAAATATAAGAGAGATTATTGAGAGATTAGGAATGCATTTCATATTTATGCATTATATTATATACACGTACACGTCAATATTGCATTTTTGCATATGAAGATAATTGTACATGCATTTATTGATAATTTCGGGTATAATTAAATTGTGATGATATATTATTGAGAATTGTGAGATTGTTGAATTGAAAACTTATTTGGAGAGTGTATTTGTTAAATTAGACTTTTGGAGAATTTTTGAAATAATTTCTGAAAGGTTGAATATTATTAGACTAGGAAATATGCAGATTGCCGAGTAAATCAATGAATGGGGAATAGAAATAAGAAAACAAATGATATTGGAAAACTGTGGTGATAATTGAAATAAGAAGATGAGAGTTGGGGAACTAGTTCAATAGGAACTAGTTAGTTGGGAAACTAACTAAGACCTTAAGAATAGGACAAATTTCCAAGTCTAATGATAAGTTTCCTTAACTTTGAAAGATAAGCATAATATTGAAAGACAAGCTATTATGCTTATCTTCATCTTTTTCTTCGTAGATTCTTCTTCAAAGTTTCCTCCTTTACACAGAGATTTTCATCAAAACTTCACCAAATAAAAACTTTGATTTCCATCTACCTTTTTCTACTCCTAACTTCGGTTTTCTTCCTTTCACCACAAGAAAAATCAAAACTTGTTAACTTCCATAAATGGTGTACGTGAATTGCATAGAAACTAGGGCTTCTTAAGCTTTTGCAGATTTTGAAGAAATATCAAGTAAGTATTGTGTACATCCTTTAGAGTTCTTGGTTTATGAAACCAAAATGGTGATTTATTTGTCATTGCATGATTATAAAGCAAAAAAATGGACATTTTTCATAAACATCAAGAGTTTAAGATATGAAAATTATTGATGTGTGATTTTTGAATAATTGATGATCTAGATGTCTTAAGATAGTGTAGAAATGGTTTATAAGTTAGAGGATCATAGGAAACATGTATAATTAAGTGCAGAAAAATTTGGAGAGAACAACAGGTAAATGCTCTATTTGTGATTGTGTATTCATTGTGTATATGAGTTGAAAGTGTTGATAGAGATGAATAAAAGAATGAATTTAGAGTTGAAGAACAGTTGTAATATGATGGTTTGAGATGAGAAAGATTGTTTAAATGATAGTTATAGGAATAAATTTAAGAGAATGTAGATGATGAAAATATAGGAAAATGACAGTGAAGAAAGCGCAGAGAATGGTGAAATGCTTGGATGACTTTTCTTCTATTCTTGATGATTTTGTTTAAGCATGGATTTTTGAATTGTTTGTGAATATGTTGAGCAGTTAAAATGGTAAAATGAAACTGGAGAATGTAAATGGAAGGAAAGTGTAGGAAAATGAAAGAAGAAGCACAGAGAATGAAGAAGATAAGTTAGAGAAGTTAGGACTGGTCTGAAACTTCCATGATTAAACTGTATTGATCTAGGAATATTTTGACAAAATTGTTTTCATAAAAATTGTTGATATTTATTCTATCTTTTTATTGATATAAAATTTGAAATTTTTAGGGTTCTGTATTGAAAGTTATGGAGGTAAGAAATGAGGGAGTGCAAGTTGGAAGCACGATCATGACATTGGACAAGACTCTTAATCGCAACAAAGCACGATTGTGACACTGTAGGGAACTCACGATCACGACAAAGCGTGATCGTGACTTCGATGCACGATCGCGACTTCTAAGGTTAGAGGCTAACGAACATCCTTTAGTATTTTGACTATATCTCCTACTTCTGACCTCCAAATGACACGATACTTGAATCATTGGACTCGTAACACATTGTTATACCTTCCTACCAAAACTCTTAGCCACCTGAAATCATTTGGGAGAGATAGAGTGAAAAACGTGGGACGAGTCTGACTGAGTATGCTCTCAAATAGTCCAACATTTTTGTCCTTACTTATCACACCTGTGACTTTTTTCCTCACACTCGTGAGTCACTCACGCCCGTGAATTTTCTCCCTCATGCCCGTGAGTTTAATTTCTAGACTGATATTTAATTGTCACATTAAGACACTGTGCTCTCCAATAGTAACCGTGACTGAGATTTTAGTCTGTGCACCTGAGAGCAATTACAAACTTAATAGTCTTATTTCTTTTGTCCATAACTTCTTCTCTAGATGTCCAAATGAGATGATCTTTAATTTGAAGTAAACTAGAGATATAGGGCTACAAATCATCTGAAGAAGTTGAATTGTAATTCAAACTCTAAGATGTTTAATTGTTGGATGGAATTTGAGTATAGTATACTGTTTCAGTGTAAGAATAGTTTGAAACTATTTGGAGTATAACTTTCGTATTTCTAAACTAAATTGAATGCTCTTGATGTTATTAGAAACTAAAGAGATAGGAGAACAATTGTCTAGAAGGAAGTATTCTCAAATTCCTTCGTTTTCCTTGTCAAATTGATCATGCAAAAGAGACCCAAAGATTTGGAATTCAAGAAAAGGAATAATGAGTATCTAGTAAAAGTGAATGAGAAATGGGATATTATAAAAGCAAATAATGCTAAAAATGATAATGTGCATAAGATGTGAAATTTGATAATATATCCAGGATTGTCATGAAAATCCATTGTATATATTCCGTATACACATTTATGAATAAGGGAATACTTATACTTATGCGATTATTAATATGTGTGCAATGTGTGTATTGCATAATTTTGATAAGCAGGTTACTTGTCTACATTCAAACATTTCCAAAATCATTGAAGCTAACGCTAATCAAGAGCATATTGTGAGTAGACCTAGATGATCTTAATTTATTGTTTTTTTGTTTAAGTTATGAATTGAGTGATTATGAATGAGATGCGAATGTGATTTGATTGTATGATTTCGGACAATGAAGGTCCGAGGTTTCTGATACTTGAAAGCAATATAGAAGTGCTACTTGTATGTGAAAATGATGAAATAGGTGTTTCTAAATGTGATCTTTGAATGTCAGACCTAGTTCCAAAGAAACATGCGAATATGCATATGATTGAAAAGGTATTACTCAACAATGATGATGAATACCAGACTTTGGGTTCGATGGAAAATGTGAATTGAATTTGAATATGTAAACATGTGACTGATTGAGCATATGATATATGATGCATTCCATTATATGAATGCATGAAACATAGAGGTAGTTGTGATTAGAGTAGCCACCCAGAAAGAGCTTAAACCTTAGATTGTGAAAAAAAGAGCTTAAAGCTCAGAAAGTGTATAAGAGCCAACGAATACGAGACGGTTATCAATGAGCCCGGTATCCATAATGGATATAGGACAATTTAGGCACTCAGTCATAACAAAGTAATGAATGAAAAATGAGTATCATATGTACTGTATATGTATGATATGAATGATTATAATGCGTTGAATGTAAAATGTGAAATGATTGATCAAGTGTATGTGATTCAATGTGATTATTAGATAAATGATGTGAATTATGTGTTACGTGATAGAGTGAGCCATCAATGATGGTCACTCACTGAGTTCGAAAAACTCACCCAAAATTTGCAATTTTTTCAAGCTTAGAAGAGTTACCCCGTTGGGCAAACGAGAGTATAACTACTACATTCAAGTAAAAGGTAGAGGTCGGGATCAGTTTTCGTCTGTATAGAATTTTCCAGTAATTTTTGTATTAAGGAATGCATTTCGAAATTATTGTACAATGTGCATGCGAATGCATTTATATTGTAATGACATTATGATTGTGAGTGTTTTGTATCTGAAATGGGCCCTAGCGATTAATGAAATTCTGACGATCTGAATTTTTTTTTGATAACACTTGTAAATGAAAAATATTTATGAAATAAAGTGGGTCTAATTAAATAATTTATTTCCGCATATGTGTGCATTGCTTTGAAAAAAATGGTAATAAGATTTTACTAACTGAGTGTGCTAGCATGCTACTCTCGCCGAGCATGGACCTGGATATCAC
>JAOTIZ010000003.1:17323296-17337867 GCA_027123425.1 Erythroxylum panamense
TTGATTCTTGTTTCTTGATCTTGAAAGAAACGGTTAATCAGTTGAGTTCTGTAACTAACTCGAACTGACTCCTTCGTGTTCTTTTCGAATTCCGCAACTGTTCTTCTTCGTCTGTATTTTTATCGTCTGTGTCTGTATTTGCGTCTGCTTTACTATTCGCATCTGCGTCTGCGTCTGCTTTTCTTAGCATCTGCGTCTGTATGACTTTGTCTATCTGACTTCGTCTGTTTGTCTTCGTCTGTCTTACTTACTTCGTCTATATTGCTTTTCTTTTTATTGATTCTCTTTGTTATTCATCAAAATCATATCTAAGTAAAGTCATTTGAACTTAACAGTTAATATTCATTATCAATATTTATGATTAAAATATTATAATTATTCATTTATTTAGATAATTAACGTAAATTTAATATTAAAAAATTATTTTAAAAATGTAAACCTGGCTACATAATAATGGTTGGCTCCAGATGCATTTGTGCTAGACTTCGGGGGACAAAGTCAAAGCTTTGATCCTTTGCCTCATAATTTGCTTTAAGATGCTTGCCTTCCCCCAACAAAGTATTTTTAACATCATAAGAATGTTAACAAGAAAAATGATGCTAATGGTAAGGATTATCTTACGATGATGTTACACAATAAGGAAGATATTCAATTGTTTTTCACTTATCTTGAGAAATTGCTTATAATTGTAGACTTGATAATTATTAAATAAATGTCTTTTAAATTATAAATTATAACAATTATATAGTAAATAAAATATTTAATAAATGAAATGATTATATTATTTTAAAAATTAAATATATTTAAATAAAAAACTAATTTATAAATAAATTGTTATACATTTCTTATTTATTAATTGATAAACCTATATAAATATGATAAAATTTAGTAATAATTGTTATATAAGCAATTAAAATAAATTTAATTACTTGATTAAAAATTAAAAAATTATTTTCAATTTAAATTAAAAATAAACCTAAAACTTGCAAGCCAAATAAATGCCACCTTAGTACCTCACTTCTCATTTTCTTTCATTTTCCTTTCCTCATAGAGCTGACACACTTCGCCTTAGAAAATAATGTACCTGTTCCAAATCTCGAATCTTGATAGATAATTTTAAAATTTTAATTTTCTATAAAATCAAACATAAGAACAAGATAAAAATGGAAGAACTAGCCTACCGAGAGTCGAAGGACTGAGTAAATTTTCATAGAATTTGATTGAAGAAGGAGAGATAAGAGGTCAAGATTAGGAAAGAGTTGCAAACGGTTAGAATGGGAGAATTAGGAAAGAATAATGCAATCCCAGAAGATAATATGTATATAGAGCCTTTCCATCTCCGATTACTCTAACAAAAAAGGAAGAGGATCCAAAAGGGTTCAAAACAAGAGTAGGTCATTTTGAAACTCAATTTTTATAATAGAGTATAACTTAAAATTATAACGTTTTTAAGTGTTTAAACTAAATTTTAACATTTTCAAAATATTTAGAATACATTTTAAGTAGATGAAAAAATTGATAGAGTTAACTCTCTATTAATTAAATGTTATCTCAATGCTAACATAACATTATTTTTATTAATTTTTTAAATTAACTAAAATGTAAGGCTTATTGTCATGTGAAAACAAGGCTCACTATTTATACATGATAGCCGCCCACATTTATACATTTCAAACAATGGTCTTGTTAGGCAATTAGCTGATCACATTAACTGTTAGTTGATTTTATCAGTTATTGGCTGATAGCTGATTATATTAGTTGATTTGACAAGCAGATTGTATTAGTTTTTTGTTAGAGATATTTGATAAAATTAGTTGTTTAGTATTAACTATTTATATGCAAAATGATTTATGAGAATATGACTTTAAAAAAATTCTAAGGATATGAATATTATATATATTAGTATGTTATTGAATATTTTTATAAAAATTTAGATTTTAAAAAAGTCATGTTCATCTGTACTGTTTTATCATCCATGAAAAATTTATATAACTCTTTCTATTTTCATTTTCATTTAAGGGCAGTATTTTATTTCTAACCTATAACTGCATAAAGGGTAAATTTGACTTTTAATAATTAAAATTTTGGTTGATTGATGAAAATGCCCCTACATAGGAGCGTTTTCATCGATGGCTGTTTATGTTAAATCAACTATTAGAAAAGCTATTCACCAAACAACTTTCATAGTTGTTTGAAAAGTCAAACAATTAGTTAAAAAATAACTGATTAATTGTTTACCAAACGAGACCAATAAATCTCACTTGTCACATGGAGGGTGGAATCTATTTTTTAGTTAAAAAATAAAATATTACATTAATATTAATATGATATTTATCTGATGAATAATTACCTCATTAAATTGTTTTCATCTATTTGATGTTTTCTTTTGAATGTTTTGGAAATTTTGAGTTTCAATTTTAACGTTTAATGCTTTAGGTCTATTATAAATGTTGAAATGGACTTTTAGCATAATTGGTAACGTGGCGCACGTGCCAAGGGCAAGGCTTATCAAATATGATAGGATATTTTTCATGTGAAGTGAACCCAACAAACAACATTAGCATAGCAGCATTACTATTTGGGACTGCCTTACAGCCCAACTTTTTCCAAGCCTAGCTTAAGCCCATATTAAATTGGAAGCCGACGAGTTCTCTCCAATTTCCAAACCCTAAAGGACCTTCCCGATCCTTCTCGTAAATATATATATAGGGACACATCAACAGACAGAGAGATAAGAGAGACAAGCGCTACCACAGCAAGATTCGGCGGAGTGATAGGGAAAAGGAGAGATTCGGTGGGCATTTGAGGTATGGTTGCATCGGCGAGATTATTTTCACCGTAATATGTTCTTACCGATGCCACCCATACCTCTCATCTCCACCTATTTTCTTCTCTTCCCTAAGCTTAAACTGCTTTTCGGTTTCAGACACTTATGTCTCACTTCTGGTAAATTCTGCACGCATCTTTCTGATTTTTGTCGTTGATCCCTTACATATTTTTTCTTCGTACTTTAGTGGTTCACCTAACTAAGGTTACTGGAACTTGGAAGCAGTCCTCTTTTAAGTTTATGGATCAATAGAGATTGATAGTTTTGGCTGGCGTCTTTGTAAAGAAATAAACTCTTTTTTTTAATGATTAAATCGAGGACAGTAATTTTTTACTTTTACTGAAAAGTTATCAAAAATATCATGATATCTGTTAAACCGGATGCATAAATATTGGCCACAACCGAACAGATGCATATATTGGTCAGTGGCAACGCTAGAAAATCAAATCCACAGGTAGAAGATGTCCGTGCCCTTGTTGATTTGGTCCTAAGATACTTCAAGTTCGTGTGTGTTTTACAATCGATATGTGCTTATAACATCTCAAACTAGGAGAATAAACAGAGAAATAAGGATATGATCGATAAAGGAAAAGTAAGAAAATTTAATGTCCTTCAGATTGAATATTAGATTTTATATTTTAAACGACGGAGGTAGAAATCCAATGTATTTTAGATTGAATGTTATGGTAACTAAAGCCTTTACTTTTCTCTATACGTATTTAAAATTTAATAGAGTTTTCCTGTAAAAATATGATCTTTATGATGTAAATCAAAATTAACATTTATATATTTATGGCCTTTAATTTGGTACATCCATCAAGTTAAAATAAATAGTTGAGATTTATTGAATACGAAATATAGATTAAATAGAACATGTTCATATATATATGTATATGTATATATATGTATATGTATATATAATATGTCCTTTTAACTTAGGCCATATTTTAACAGTTTAACATGGCATACTTTTTTCCATTTATTACAACATTAATAATTTACAAAGTTAAGTATCTTATTGGGTTGGGCCATGGATTGACCTATTTTGGCCATGGGTTGGGCAATGAATCACCTAATCCTATGGTTGGGCCGGGTCGAGTCAGGAGCGGCCTGAGCTTGAGTTGAGCCATTGACATTCCTATTGGTGAAAGTTGTTTAGTTAAGGGATTTGCAATGATAAGATTCATCTTAATATGTTCAATAGACATTCTTTGTTTCTAAAATTCTTCCTTTATGGTAAAATATTTCACCACCACATGTTTATTACTTTTGGAATACTTGTCATTTTTAGAAAAAAATTGCTATAAAATTATCATAATAAATTTTTAGTGACTTAGGAATAGTGTCAGACAATGCCAAGCTTTACAATAAAGTTTGCCAAGCTTTACAATAAAGTTTCGTAGCTATAAGACATGAATTATAACCTTAAAACAAGCTACAAATTTTACTTCTATAGTGGAGTAAAATTTTTGGTAGATAAACTTCGTATAACATTCGTATAAACTTCTTCGAGATCATCATTTAAAAAGACATTTTTCACATTCATTTGTTGTAGCTCTAAATTAAATTGAACCACTGTTGTCATGCTTATTCTTAACGAATCTTTCTTTGAGGTAGGTAAAAAAGTCTCTTTAAAATTAATGACTCCTTTTAAGTATAACATTTGAAAATAACTCTAGCTTTATATAGTTCAATATTGCCATTTGAGTCATGTTTGATCTTAAAGACCTATTTGCATTTGACTTGTTTAGACATTGCTTTGTGCCATTGAATTTAATTCATCTTTCATAACATCAATCCATTTATCAGACATTTTTTATGGATTGTGAAAATGAAACACGATGATTATTAATGCTATAATTAAATTCCGACTCTTGTAAATAAACCATATAGTCATTAAAAATAGTTGATCTTCTTATTCTTACAGGTTTGTTCAAAGTTATTCCACATGGTTTATTTAAATTAATTAGCTTTAAGTTAGTTTTCATAAGATGTTTCACCTAAATCTTGCTCACAATCATTTTATTCTTCCAACATTAGGACAATATTTGGCATAGATGTGGATATTGAAACATTTATCGGTAATGAAATATCAACTCTTATTTCATTAATATCCATAATATGTTTTTCAGCACTCCCATTAACTTTACTATTTTCAATAAACTTAGCATTAACTGTTTTTTTATAATTCTTAGATTATAGTTTGGATAGTAAAACCTATACCTTTTAGATTTCTCTGGGTAACCAATACAGTAATCATTTATTGTTCGAAAATTAGGTTTCTTTATAATCCATAACTCAAAACTCAAAAGGAGCTTTTGGTGTTGCTTTACTTGGAATCTTATTTAACAAATACACGGTAGTTTTTAAGGGCATGTATCTACAAGGGTTTGGGTAATGAATAATGAATCATCATACTTCTAATTATATCTATTAATGTCCTATTATACCTTTCTGTCACATCATTTTGTTGCGGTGTGCTTGACATAACATACTGTGCTTATATGCCATGTTTCTTAAGGAACTTTGCAAATGGGCCTGGACTTTATCTTGATTCATCATATTTTTAAAAAATATTTACCACCTTTATCATATCTTAAAATTTTCATGTTTTTAGTTAATTGTCTTTTAACCTCCTTTGCAAACACCTCAAGGACATTTATAGCTTGAGATTTTTCATTAAGTAAATAGACTTATTTGTAATGTGAAAAATCATTTACAAAGGTGATGAAATATTTTTCTCTACTAAAATATGGAACATCAAAAAGTCCACATATATTGTTTTGCATAATTTCAAAGGGCTGAGTACTTCTTTTGACTCCTTTCTTAATATGCTTGGTTTGCTTTCCCTTAATGTACTCTACACATACATCAAAAGAATTTTATTCTTTCTTAATATTTCTAGTCCTTTTTTTTTTATATATATAACTTAAATGTTTATGTCACAAGTAAGGTGCTATCAAAGCTATTGGACATCAATGGTATCGGACTTATGAGTATTCAGACTATAACAGTTCCGATGAACAGTCACTGACTTTTGACAGTTATATGATTCCAGAAGATGATCTAGAATTGGGTCAATCACGTTTATTTGGCCAAGTCGTCGACTGAGTTACTTCTTTTCTTCTTTCGTGCGTTCCCCTAGGCTAACGGGAGTGAAGTACGCATGGTGTATTACTTTATGAAGCAACAAAGACAGAAGTGACCCCTAGCGAAGGAGCCTAGTTTGGGTAACGTAATCAATGCCCCAGTAAGGTGAATTATTATTTATTATGTTATGTTTGATAAATAGAAAATAAGGATTTAGAAATTAACATCAAGTTTTAATTTATATAAATCGTCTATAAAAATTTCACAACCATTAACGAAATTATTCTCAAATAAACAAAAATAACCATCACCAAACTTAAAAGTAAACCTACTTTCATAAAGTTTAGAATAGAAATTATCTAGAAATTAAAGGTAAATGCAGAGTTTTTATTAGATCTAGGTGATAAGTAATATCTAATATTAGACGATAAGTCCATACGTCTTCTAGTAGAACCTTCTTACAGTTTCCTAAGAGCATAAAGTTCTTAGCTAGGTTTATAGTTTGGATTGTAAGGAATCTCCCTTTTTTTTTCAAATTAAGCCTTTCATTTTAGATAATCTTTATGATAGTGTCCTTTTTTCTTATAGAAATGAAACTTATATGTGTTTTTGTTCCTTTTGATCAACATTAACAGTAACCTGTGTCATTTTAGCTGGTGCTCTCTTTTTAAATTTCTTAGCCTTTGGCTTGCAAATCTTGCTAGCATCTTAACGCACAAGGTTAATAGAATGAACTTCATGTTTCATTAGCTTTGTTTCCTCCTGAATGAGTATAATGAAAATTTTATTACCATTCCATTTATCCTTTATAGTATTGTAGTTAATTTGAAAATATCCATACTCAGGAGGTAACAAGTTTATAATGAATTGTACTAAGGAATCATCAACTGACATATCCAAGGTCTCTAATTTTGCTACAATATTTGTCATCTCGAAGACATGTTAGTGCATGCTCTATGACCCATCAAACTTCATAGTCGTGAGCTCAGCCATTAGAGTGACAGCGAGAGACTTATCCACATGATGGAAATGTTTTCCCATAAATTTAAGGTATTCTTTAGCGCTTTCAGTTTGTGAAATAGTCATGTTAATATTGTTGGCAATAGTCATTCGTATGAAAATAAGACATAATATGTTATATCTTTTTCATGCTTTATAGTTTATCTTCTCATCCTCACTCCTCATATCTGTAATGGTAGTAGGTTTTTCTTTCAATAATGCTAAATCAAGATCGAAAATACCTAAATCAAAATTGACTTATTCACACCATTTAGATAATTTTAAACCGTTAAACAAGCTAACAAAAGAAGCATGCGAATGAAGATAAATAGTTGCAAATACATAAATGTTCAATAAATTATTGGATTCAAATAATCAAATATTTAGAACATACTGCATGTTTCCTTTAAGCACTCAAAGGGAGTTAAAATTATTTCAACGTTTGATTTTTTATTTATCACTCCCAAAATTTTTTGGATTACTAGTAGAAAGAGATTTTGCTAACGAAAAAGCTTTCAACGCTTCTTAATAACCTTTTCATTTCCAAATACTTTTTCGAATATGCTTTTTTGATAGAGAAATAAGCCATTAAAAAAAAGGTTATTTAGTATAGTTGGATGTAATTGAATAATATATTATCATAAGTTTAATTCCATGCAAAATTTATCAGGTAATCAAAACTCTTCAAATACAATCAATATATTTGGATATATAATATATTTGATAAGCAAATATTGATTTTCCTCTATTATACTTATTAGTTATGGAATATTAATCTACCTTTAGGTAAATTCTAGGTTCTATCAACTAATAATTATCATATATTGGTATAATTAATTCAATGATAGGCATTAATATGTTATGAATAAGTGACAATTTATACATAAAAAATTAATTTGGTCACTTTGGTGACTAAAAAATTATTCTTTTATAATGTCATGTATAAATCTAACACATATAACATAATTTCAAATTTCAATAATAATATGCATAAAACTAATATGAAATTTGAATGCTAATAATAGTTATGGTAAAATCTACATTGATAATCTATTGTTGCCCAACGGTTAGGATGTTTGAGTTTCACCCAAGAGACCTAAGTTTGATTCCAAATAAGGTTGTTATGCTTATTTATCTTCTTTAAAGTTCCACTTGAATTAGAATCCTAAAGAAAACAATAACAAATGTTCTTCCTTCTTGTCATCTTTAGATTTTTTTTATTATATCGAAACCATTAATAGTGAATAATCTCAAAAATCTTCAAACATCAAAATATTTGACAATCATTGTTAAATAATCATAGTAAAATAGATTAAAAAATTGTTGATTAATAACATATGTTCTGATATCACATGTTAAATTATGGTCTTTATGATCCAAATCAAAATTGACATTTGTAACTTTAGAATCTTGAATAAACAATTGTTGCAAATCTTAATAGAATAATATTGTGTACCTGATGTGGAAGATGCCATTATTTAAAAAAGATCAAGAAAGGTCACTGCCTTCTTGGCTAAAATTTGTTCCTCTTTTAACTCCCACATGGTTACAGAAACTTGAAGGAAAACAATTTGTTACCTTAATTAGTAGAGAGATGACCAATTTATATATATATGACTTTTAATTTGATACATCCATCAAGTGAATAGATTAAATGGCTGAAATATATATATAGTTATTAATCTAGGTCGCATTCTAACTTTCCCTATCTTTTTAATAGGAAAAGGTAACAAATTTAGCCATTGAAGGCAATCAAAATGTACAAAAGCTACTAAGAACTATACAAGATTTTACACTAGGGGCATATTCTAGAATTAAAGCCCAAGATCAACCATCTTCAATGTAAAGAAAGTTACAAAACACACATTCCACATTTTAGTACAACAATCAAGGCTTTGACTTTTGAATTGGTATAAACTAATGTAGCCTCTAATCTCTAGAAGAATCATGTTGTTGAATTGCTCTTTTGTTTCAATTTTGCTGTGGAAAATGCAAGCATTCATCTCATCCTAAATGGTTTTGACCAAAAAGAACATAACTAGGTAGAAACACCACTCAATTGTGATATTAGGATGATTAATTGTAGTACACCAAACTTTAATGGAATTACAATCTCCTAGAGCATGTTGACTGTAGCACTTATAAAGTAAAGATCTCCAAAGATGAGAGAAAAATTGACATTGGAAGAACATATGATCATTGCTTTTTTTAACTACTAGATATAGAAAGCACCTATTAGGAATGCTAAGAATTCAACTTGGTAACATTTTGTAATCTATCTTTATAGCTAACCATAATGTGAAAGAATCATGAGGATGAAAATGTTTAAATAGACAATCTGAGTTAAAGGTATCTTGCTTGACTAACCTTTAATAGTCTTCCTTAAGATTGGTTAGTGAATTTCCTAGTCCTGAAATGCTTCCAAATGACACTATCCTCTCTATCAATTAGGTAAGTTTGTGTGATTTATGTAGAGAGAGAACTTATAATGGGATATTATCTGAAAATTTATTTATCAACCAAAGCTCTAGCAACTGTTATATTTTGATTAATAACAGGTTTAAGGATTTCCATTTATTGTAAGATGTATAAAGGTCTACAAGAGAGCCAATTTTCAAATCAAAAACTGGTTGATCTCCTATTTCTAATCAGAGAAACAAATTCATTTCTCAATGAACTTTTGGTTCTTAGAATTGTTATAAAAGTAGAAGAAAATGAGTAATTAAACTCTAAACTCTAGATACTTCCATTCTTGGTGCAAAAATCATAAATCCATTTACACCGCAGAGCTTGTTTGTCAGTCATTAGTCTTCATAATCTTTTAGAAAGCATGACATTATTCCTTACCTTCAGGAAAATGATCCCAAGTCCTCCTCTATATTTAGGCATACAAACCACCTTCTATTGCATCTTGGCCCTTTTGAAAGAAACGTCATTCCCACTCCAAAGAAACCTGCTATAGATCATTTCAATTGCCTTAACAGTCTTATTTGGAAAACCAATATGGGCAACTCAAAACACATTGATAGAGTTTAGAACAAAAGTGACTAGCTGAGCTCTTCTAACCATAGAAAGAGTTTTAGTGTTATGAGAAGATATTCTGCTATTGATCCAGTCCAAAAGAATTATGAAATTTCTAAATGATAGATTAGAAATGGAAAAGGGAATGCCTAGGAAAGGCACAAGCAGTGATTGCATTATAAAGTTAGTAATAGAAATCATAATATGTTCTTTTCCCATAGTAGCCTTGGATAAATAAAAATCACTTTTAGAATAATTGATTTCTAAGCCTACGAGCTTAATGAAAATCTTCAAAGCTTTCATGATTGCTAGAAAAGAAGACTGATCAACTTTAGAAAGATATGCAGCCATGTAGGGATCTAGAGTTTTCAAGGAGTTTTCAATTTCTTAAGTGGTAATAGGCCTACATAATGCTTCACTTCTTGAGGAGTAATACACTCCTGAATGGTGTCTTTCAAAAGGGAACATGAGGCGTTAGCATTATTGGGATCTCTTAGGATGTTTGAGAAGTATTTAAAAGCTCCTTTTAGTAATAAGGATTGTGAGTCCAATTTTTGATTATTAAAATGCGAAGAAACAATTCTATTATTGTTTAGTTTATCCTAGAAACCACAACTTTGTTGAAGAATTCATTGTTTTTGTCACTAGATTTCATCCATTCTACTCTTGATCTTTGTCTCATAAGTGAGAGATCATAAAGAAGGGCTTTGGAGAAATGCTATATAGCTATTCTCTCCTTATGATTCAGGAGAACTAAGGTAGGATCATTTTGAAGTTCAATCTGAATTCTATCAAGAGCATTTATGGCAATGTTGAGAAAATGGTGAGTATTGTCCATATTGCTTTGAAATAGTACCTTCAACTCCTACCTAATGAAAGCAATCTTGTTGGTATAAATGAACTGCTTGGAACCCCTAATGTTGGCATTTAAAGCATTCAAGATACAATCCTCAAACCCTATTATATTAGTTAGAAAGATGTTGAATATGAAGGGAAATAGAGGACAAACAAAAGTAAGTTAAGTCATAATAGCAAAGTCATTTGAGAGACTTTGATTTGTGAATATGGAGAAGATATTTGGATATTTAGTGAACTATATGTGATTTCTCATACTGCTGTCAAGTTTCTTTCTAATGAAGCTGTCTCTAGTTTGCTTGTTGAACCAAGCATAGAAGCTGCCTCCAAATGGAAGATCATCAATTTGAATGTCAGATAAATATTGTCTAAGGTCACAACAAGGATTACCAATTGATCTTATGCCATTTGCTTCATTTGGTTTAAGAAAGGAATTGAAGTCTCCAACTATAAGCCAGGGAAGAAAGGAAGCATTTGCTAATGATGTGAGTTAATTCCACATAAATGTTCTGTGGTAAGCACTGTTGTGAGCATAGGTAAAAGAAATAAGGAAAGAATCACCTGAATTCTTTATGAAAACCTGAAGGTGCATCAATTGATTGGACGTAAATTTGATGATGACATTAACAAAAGATGTGTCATACACAACTACAAGTCTACCATTTGAATGATGCATCCGATTGGAGATTTGATTCCAATTCCTTGGCAGAACTTTATGGAGGTTGCAATTAGGTTGTTTCATTAGAGTTTCCAAAATCCCTGCAATTTCTACTTTATTCTAAGCTAACAAACTTCTTACCAAAATATTTTTCTAAGTAGTATAGGCCCCTCTAGTATACCAGGTTAGTATAATCATGATTTTAACTAATTTGTGGAGCTTTTTTCTTTCTATTAGATATCTACCCGATAACAAGTTCAAACTCCTGTTGAGGTAGCTCAATCTGATCTGTAGATGTACCTGGAGTTCCATACCCGCTTTAGCTTGTTCTCCTTTAAATGTATTTGTAATTGCATGTTCTTCATCTAGAGACTAGTTAATGTTGATGTTAACAACTTCTTCGTGACGAGTACTTTCCTTACTGACAATTATAGCAGGTAGAGAGTGAATATCATTAGTAGTATTTAGTCTTATAACTTCCTAATATTCTCCAGTTTTGAAGATCTTGTTAGTTGATTTCCAAACCTTTTTAATTGTGGGTTGTGGTTTCCAGGCTTATGAAACTTTAATTTTAACTTCAAAAGGTTCAAAGTTCTTATCTAATATAATTATAAAAATGCTTTTTGGAAGACAAGTCATTCGTGTAAAAGCTTTTAAGCTTCTTATAAAATATTTTATGCATACTTTTCTTAAGATGTTTCTAGTTCTCTCTTATACGCTTTAGTTGGACTTTCTCGTAAGAGCTTAAGGTTTGGGATCCCTTCGAAAGGGGTCCTGAATTTGCGATAAGAATCCTTTTTATCTTTGACATCAATTTTTGTATGATATCATCATGTGAAAATGATAATTCGTTTAACATATAAAATATAATAGAAGTAACTAATATTGAAATGTAGACAATTGAGGACGATGTTTCTGGTTCTTACTTGACCAAAGCACTAACATATATAGGGAAACTCGATCTTAAACAATACACAAGTACAAAGTCATGAATTCTTTAAGAGGTCATGTTCGTACGACAAATGGAAGCTGATATGTATGTAGCTCAATCTAAGTAGATATATGACTCATCCTCTTCAGATTTTCTAAATATACAGCCATCATATCCATCTCCTATGTATCAAAAATATCTAGAAGACGCTGACTATTCAAAGGTATTTAAATTTATGGAAACTTCTTCAGATCTAGTTCATTTATCGTCAAGTTTGTCTTTGTCTAGTTTGCCTTCTAGTGTAAAGCGTGTGTTACCAATCAAAATAAAAAATTTAGTAAAAATTACTCATGTGCCTGTAGAAAATCGAGTTTGTGAGTCTTCTTTACCATTGTTGAGTCTGTACAGTATATATTCTCGTGACTGTTCTTAGATGAGAAGTATTTGTAGTGTGTTATCTACTACTAGACTTCGTGTGAAAGAAATAATACAAAGTTTCAGATTGGAACAGTATGGTCTCAAATCTATAACAGCAGAACAATACGTAAAGCTTGAAATTCCTAAGGAGCTGATCGCCTTATAGAGAGAGCACAACCATACACTTCTACATGTTGGAGCTATACGACTTATTCTTACACTCAATGGAAGAAAAGGTATTCATACAACGACCAGAATATCCCTTCTCGATACTGCCTATACAACGTACCAAAATGCTCTTATTGGCACCTTGCTTACTACGCTCAATAACAAAAGTTTCATATTAACCATAACACCTGATTCCAACATCAGGTTGGATGATCCTACTTTGTTTGAATGTCTACAAGTTCAGATTTAGATCACTGGAGCAGATCAAGATGCTACAGTCATCATGGCTACTGATATGTGTTTAATTGTTGATATTTTTAATTATTTTCACTTAGCAATTATCGACACAAAAGTAATTAAAATACTCACTTTAATTCATATTTGCTTTTAGGTACAATTTGATAACAAAGAAATTAAAGTGAATCGAATGCGTGACATATGGATCGTTTTTGTTTTGAAGATTAATATCTACTTGCTTTTATGGAGGAAGAAGAGAAAAAAAGAAAATAATGAGGCAAGAAATATAGAACAATTATGGAAGCCACAGGAACAAGGAAGACATGCAAGTCACGTTGAGGAGCAAGGTTTTAAATGATGTGGCAAGAGGAACGACGACATTGGAAGGCAGCGTGGAATAAAGAAAAAAAACGCAGCACAAGCATAAGGAAAGGCGTCGTTTTGAAACAGAGCAGAGGAGGAGGTTTTAAGTTGCAACTTATTTGTCCAATCCAATCAACAGTGACGCTAGAGAAGAATAGAAACGCAGACGTTTGATGAAGGAATAGTGAAGAAACAAGCAATATGTGACGCAGCGTTTTGGCTAAAAACGCAGAGGTCAGCGCAAAGGAGAATAGGAAGGGTTTTAAGCATCAAGTAGTCTGAAATTGTCTTGTCACGCATAGTGAGGAGTCAAGCACAGTAGCGTCGTTTTTGTCAAGCAATAAAAGACACAACATTAAGAGAAGACCAAGGCAGCATGCGTTGGCTTTAAAAAACGCAAGTAGCGTTTAAACAGCTGGGGGAAACGGCGACGCATAAAGGATGGAAGCAAGGAGACGCAGCGTTTTGGGGAGACCAACAGGAGGTGAAACAGGAGCAAAAGGTTTTGAGGGTTTAAGAACAAGTTGATTCGTCTTGTCAGCTACAGTGCCGAGAGGCACAGTGACGAAGAGAATAAAACAGAAGCCGCAGGAGACTGAGCGAGGTGAAGCAGGCGTGGAGGCTTGGTTGCTGAGGCCGTGCACAGTAGCGAGGACAACAAATTTGAAGATTTATTCGTCAAATCGATGAACAGTAAATGGAGAAAAGCTTGCGGCATTGAGAGGAAATCAAGGGATTATTGAGTAGGCATGAAGATGGGGATTAAAGTTATTCATTGGAAAATACTTATGAAGAGCTAAACATCCCGACATTGGTTTGGAGGTAAAATCGACGCTGACGACCCGGGTTAAGTATTTTTTTTAATTAGTTTGTTGTTTCTTTCTCTCATTAGGAATTGATTGTGTTATCCGGTTTAATTATTTTGGGGTTGTGTATGGATAATCGGATTTTCGTTATTATTCGGTTATTTGTGTATGAACCCATCGGGTATTTTTAATTGATGAT